>JAQISU010000206.1:10000000-10407500 GCA_029339505.1 Unio delphinus | reverse complement strand
TATGTATGATTGGAACTTAAATGCAGTAACTAAATAAAGAATTTCTAGAGATACTAAATGATTAAATTTAGATGGTTCATTTTACATAGTGACAAAGCATAAATAACATCACGCAAAAATAATTTTTGAATTTTAATTTTTTTCTAAAGGCAATAACTGTGTACCTAAATTTGTTTATAGAAATATTTGTTAAGAAACCAGTCTTTATAATAACATATTTTAGTTTCGCAAAAGACGCCAAAATCAAAGAAATAAAAAAAATACTCCAATGAGTGAATTTCCAATCATATTTAAAACTCATTTTAATATAAGAGACTATATTAATAACTATGTAAGCTGCACGTTCCTAGCCTGAAAGAACTGGAAAAAAAATAACGTATTAACGTCTGTTAACTTTTTCAATTTTTTGATCTAAAGGAAATGGAAAAATTAACGTGTTGTTTTAGAAAATACTTAGACTGCAAGGTAGTGTTTGTAAAACCAAGGGCGTCTTAAAACATACACAATCAAGATAGCTTGATTGGCATTTTGCCAAGAAGCTCAAGTGTGTATTGCCTACATTATTAAATACATCTTTAACAGACTTAGCATTTTTTTTAAAAGTAGAAATGACCCTATTGACATCATTAATATTGAATTCTGAAAGGTATCTTCTCTTACACAACTTGAATAATTACAATGTAAAAAAAATTAATAATGAAAACAGAATTCCGTTTGTTATTGAATATAATTCAAATCTGCCTAGTAATGGTAAGAGTATCTCGCTAGACAAGAGCAAACCCACACTTTCTTATAAAAGGACTCAACATTTTAAAGATTTCCTAATTAATTCTATATTAGAAAGAAAAAAAAAACATCATATAAATAGGATCACCAATTAAATGTAATAGACATAGATGTTCACACTGTTCTATTATTAATGAAAATACTTCTTTTAATGACAATACTATGAAATAAAGTTTTTAAATATGTTTTGTGATACTAATTGTGCAACATCAAATGTTATATATTTGATCACTTCCAATAAATGTGGCATCCACTATATTGTACAAACCAGTCAACAAATATCTAAACGTATGACCCATCATAGATCAGACATAATAAATTATATCAATCAATCATTTTCATCACATGTTGCCGCACATTTTAACAAGAGTTTCCATACTGCGCAAGATTTATCCTTTCAACCTATTGTTATAGCTGGAACGCCTGCTGAAGGAAATCTACTGGACTTTTATCGTCTTAATACAAAATATCGAAATGGTCTAATTTAACAAAACACTACATTAATTGTTCTTGTTGTATTTATGTCCCTTGATTAAAATTAGTTGAGAATAATTGTATATTATTCTAGATTAAAACATAACTTATAATCTAATATAATAAAAATGATGTGTGCTAACCCGATTGTAACTTACGATGTTGATCGGAAAGTTCTTTACAAACGTAGTGGGTATAACGAGGTGCAGGAGAGAAAAGAGGTCGACCACGATTGTCCATATGGTCATGACACAAGTTATACAGACATGACTTTGGACACTTGACTGTAAAGGGTATTGATATTAAACGTAAAAACCCAAATAGCACGGCTAAGGTTATGTTTGAATAGAATGCAACATTATTGCCGGTATGAAATCCAAATATATTATCAGTAGGTAATATGCTATATATATATATATATATATATATATATATATATATATATATATATATATATATATATATATATATATATATATAATATTTTATGTAAAGTGTTTGTCAAAAGAATCACATCTTTATAAAGGTATAAAGAGAGACATAGAGATGGCTGTATCTTGAATAATATGTACATCACTGGATGTTTTGTTATTAAGCAACGACATTCATAGAGGTCGCTCGATTGTGCTTATAGCATGTAGTGGGTATTTTAATGAGCTAGCTTTGAGATAAGTATAGATTCTGAGCAACATGGTTATTATACATTAAAACAATGTCTTCCAGAGTAATATACCGCAATAAGAAATGAACACTTATCAGTTCAAACCTTAAAATCCTTCGTGTTTAATTAATCGGCCCTGGATTGTCATCTCAAGCTTATACAAGAATAAATGAAGATATTATGTGATTTTAATCGATAACTTGTCGCTTCGATCAGTGTACATTTTGTACAATGCGTCTTATGTATAAAACCACTTTGCTGCAGATATGTGACAATTTTCAGAGAGAGAGAGAGAGAGAGAGAGAGAGAGAGAGAGAGAGAGAGAGAGAGAGAGAGAGAGAGAGAGAGAGAGAGAGAATTACAACTTTAATATTTAAGGTCAACGAATATGGATAAGAATTAACACTTTCATTTAGTGATTGAATGTGGTTATCTCTGTATACTATATGTTTGAAATAGACACACATGGACGTATTGTTCCTACTTGTAACAATAACGGTAGGTATCGACGAATCTCTTGATCACCATGTACTAATTCCTTATTTCCGTCTGTTCGGTCTGTTCGTTCCGCATATTTATTAAACCATTTTGTTAATTATTGTTTTAAACTATCGTGTCGATATGCATATCTCAATTTACGAATATGGAAATAATATATGATAATAATCAAGAAATCGTTAAAATCTAAATTAAAACGATTTCAGTAAAAATCTGCAAGAAAATTAACAGCGCATTTATTAAATTTGTCCGAATGTGTTAAATATTTTTAATATTAGGTTACGACGAGCAGCGTATGAACAATATTAAAGAATTCATTCTTCATTATACTTGCAAGTAAAATATTTTATCTTTCTCTGTGTATTTTATAGTCAAGATTGAAATGAAAGGAGGTAACCAATTAAAAAAAACTCTTTGAAAGGTCTACCATCAGTAATGAATCTAAACTGTCAATAGCTTGATAAAAAATGTGTAGGCAGGTGGTTTCTCACAACAGAGAAGCCGCCAGGATGTTGTTGCAACATTGAGATAATTAAAGAGTTACGATGCGATCCATTATCAGTGATATGAAAATAAAAGAAAATGTTATATAGCTTTTATGTAAATATATCTATCATCTGTAATAATCGTTTTAGTGAAATAGATGGAGTAGTTAATTAAAGGGATACACTTCATTCGCAGTTAGTCTGCACATGAGTACTAAACGAAAAACAATTTCAGAATAACACAATTCTTCATAGTATAACTTGCCTTGAAATATTTCAAGTCAAACGGTATACATTTTAAAACGAGATCACAATAAGATATATAAGGCGTTAATAAACAGGATATGTCATTTCGAATATTAAACAATTTAAAATTAATATTTTGTACGGGATATTTTACTGTTTAAATGAAATGTATGTTTGAATTATGTGCAACTCTCGTGCCATTTAATTAATGGTTTGTTCATTGAGACGCAAGGTCTAGTGTATCTTTTTATATTCAGTATATTTTAATTAATTTTCTGAAGAAAAAAAAACATTAGGCTGCAAAAACATAAGCAGTTGTAATCAATTTAAATTAATTAGAATAAGTATTCAAAACATTTTTTGGGTTTAAAAATGAATTTGTTTTATAAATAAAATGGATATATCGGGTACATGCAACTCACTGACGTATCCCCCCACATAATTTCTTGCTAGAATTTAAAGATATGTGACGTGACAATTAAAGGATATGATCAGTTGTACTAATTTGATAACACATGTGCAGTGGAATTGGCTTAAGTCCAATAATAAAATACCCAACCATTTGCAAAGTACGCACGAAACTAAGAGGCATAGTTGGTTTGATTGACAAAGCGTCAAAAATCTCAATCGTTTGTTTTATTTGGTCTGAATTGGCTTTGTAACTGTACTTGTCACTATCGTTTATAAAACGAACAATCTATTCAAACTTCTTTCTTTCTTCTTTAGTTTTGTAATATGTTATAATTTCTGTAAGTTATCTAATTAATTACACTGATAATTCTTGTTGAAGTTTATTAAACACCTCTTATTGAATGCATCTATTTTGGGTTCTTCATTTCGACATGCTGCGCTTCATTTAGGCTGTCTTGTCATGTATTTTTTTATAACTGACATTGCAAATAGATGTTTATTATTATGTATTTGAAATTGAGATATTTTTCAATATAAACGTTTTCTCATTAATGACCTTTGTTTAATCCGTATTACGTCATAGAGGACCCTTTTGAACTATTAAATATATAAGTTCTGTTGTTCCCAAGCTGTTTATTTTGTATTAACATGTATGAACTCTCTCTCTCTCTCTCTCTCTCTCTCTCTCTCTCTCTCTCTCTCTCTCTCTCTCTCTCTCTCTCTCTCTCTCTCTCTCTCTCTCTCTCTCTCTCTCTCTCTCTCTCCTTTATTGATTTTTTTTTATATAATATACAAATGCTGCGCCACCTTACACAAAACAATTGCCTCCTCAAAAGCCATTATATTTGATGCATTAAAAACGCGGGAAAAACCACCGATGCACAGGAAGCTGCAAGCTGATGGTGATGATGATCTTAAATTTTAGACGTGTCCAGCCATTTGACCTTGTAAGTCCAATATTGGCAAGCTTTTGTAACACACCAATTTATATCGAGTCGAGTCGCAAACTCATGCGAACAGAGGTTAACTGTATGAGTGATCGTTAAAGACCTACGCCTTAGACTACTATGCCGCCTTGGGCTCCGAAACAAATTTCGTCAGTCAAGACGTCTTCTGTTACCGTTTAACAATCAATCAAATAAGAATAAGAGTGATCACTGTACTTTAAGAACATGCGTGAATATTGGAAAAGAGTGAGAATTTGTTCCAAACATAACTTAGTTTTATCAGTTTGAGACAAACTTTGATTGCACCGTGTAAGATATATTTTGGGTGCTGTGTAGTAAGTGTTATTTCTTAATCGCTTATGCCTCCCAAATATAGGGAATGGCTATTATTCCCCACAAATCTTGCTCCTGTGACCAGGAGAGTGATATTTGAAAATTTATATATTTTCAAGAACATTTCAGATAGATTTATTGCGCAGTAAAATATGGTGTTATTCTAGAACGTTCTAGAACTTTCCAGTAATATAAATAGTAGTATAAATAAAGGGATATTAAGCCCACCCATCCGGTTTAGCTCCAGCTGCCTAAGGTGATATACATTTTTCTGAGATGGCATCAAGAGGTCGCAAGCATCCGGCATACGCGTTATGTAATGTTCATTGAGACGCAAGTCGCAGATCAGAGGAATCGTCAAAAAGATTTTTTCAGCTTCTTCATCACATTTGATGGGCTCGGTTTCTGCCAGAATAAGACCAGTCTGTTAGAGGCAAACGCTTGTAACCAGAATGAGTTTCGCCTCTTCACTGAGAGCTCATCAAGGAGCCATAAAGCCGTGTTGCTTGCTCCTTAATGTGAACAACTACAGTCTCTTCTACTGCTTCACTCAGTGCACCTCAAGGATGCTTACAACAGCATCAATACCTTGCTGACCGCCACAATGTATGATGAATATTGCTGGGTGGTCATTTTAGACCTCAAATCGGTGGCATTTCTTATGAGTCTACAAGGAGGCTTCACCAAGATTCCCTGCTATCTTTGCCTTTGGGACAACAGGAACACTAAGGCGCAAAACCACAGGCGTGACTGGCCACAGCGGACAGAGGTCTCTATGGGGAAGTTAAGTGAGAGCCACTGGCAGAGCCCTAAAATGTGCTAATGCCACCACTGCACATCGAATCGCGCCTTTTGATATAAGTTGTCAGAGCTCTAAATAAGGAGTTGGCAGCCTTCAAGTACCTTTAAGACTTCTTCACTGAGCTGTCCGAAGACCAGATATAAAGAAGATCCTGGAGTGCAATAAATTACCCAAGAAGATCATTAGTAAGGATAACGCGGCATGGAACAGCTTTATCGAATTGGATTGGGGCTTCATGGGCAATCACAAGGTTGAAAACTATGTGGAGCTGGTTGAGACGCTTGTGACGAACTGCGGCTCAGTGGGCTACAGGGTATTCCTCCATGTCCATATCTTTGATGCTTAACTTGATACATTCAAGAGAGCATAGGATCCTACTCGGAGAAAAAGGCTAGCGCTTCTACCATTATATACTGGACTTTTAACGCCGCTTTCCAGGGCAGTATAACAAGAAGATGAACGTATACTACATTTGGGGGCTGATTCGTGAAAGGGATTAACAGAATAATCGTAAATCTCGAAAAACTACTCACTTCTAAATCTTCTGTGCTCAATTTTGTATCAATTTAGTATAACTACATGCTAATTTTGATTCATATGTTGTTTTGTTCTGACGTTATGTAAACGAAAATACACGAATTCGCCCGTTTTCTCATTTTAAAATATCATAAAGCAATGTTTGTTGGAAATAAAAGCGATTTTCTATTCTTTTCAGGTATAAGCATGTATGAAAAAAAAACACTTACTACCCAGGAACAAAGAATATGTTTCATAGTATTATCTTTCAATTATTTAATCATTTTTTATGTGCATTTGAGTCGAGATTCGACGCTGTAAAATTATCCTTGGTCGAGGTACATATCTTTAATTGCCTGGTATCAAAATAACCTTTCACTGAGCACAAAACAAAAAGTAAACGAAAACAACAGTCATATATTGTCAACATGACTGAATTTTAAAATAAGGCATGGGTTTGAGGCCACTGGTTCCGTAGTCACGACACAGTCAGAACTCGAAAATTTTAAATCAGACCTAAATGAAAACAAACTAAGCAGCCGTTTAATTTTTATGCTCAGACAGTTTCGTGATTGTGGAGTTTAGATTCATTTTAGCAGGTTTTAAATATATTCGCATGCCATCTGTTAGATTTTGCTCAAAATTAATTCCCATCCTTGAACCTTTGGTGATGTCATATTCTAGGTTTGAGCATTGGCATTATTGAATAACTATACCTGAATGTTATTGAAACATTTTAAGCACTAACTTAAGATCCTGACAGAATTTCTTTTTTCAATGCTAAAATCGAGCAAGAGCGCAAGGTTTTACGGTACTGACCATTTTTTTCTATAAAGTAAAAATATGGTCAAATGTTTGCGGTTTAACTGTTGAGCTGGATTTTAAAATTAACACAAAAATATCAACGATGAAATATAAAAAAAAATATTTGAAGACATTCAAAATCGTTTCCATTTGTTGTGATAACGAGCAGTGTTTTTGATCATTGATTACAGCATTATTCGTTTGATCAGAAAGGTGTGGTTTCGATTCTTGATATCGGATCAGCTCATACTGAGTATCGTGTTGTTTTCTGTGACAAGGCACTCTACGTTCCTCAGTACGGTGTAGCCTAGAAACAAACTCTCGCTGTGATCAAACCATGCTCTATATCAACATGACATGAAAAACGTTTTACTTTTTCAATAATGTAACTTTATTTTGTTTCAGATTCCATACTTTCATTATCCTACTTCGATGCACATGCAGTTGTGTCCAAAATACCATATATAATTATAACATGCAAATAGAGTTATATCATGAAAAATGTATTATGTCAAAAATAGGAACGAAATAATTATCCATATTGAGAAGTACCGCAATTGTCCAGTTATTAGCATGCCGGACGCACGAACAAAATGATGCGGATTCGAATCTTAACATTGAACCAGATTGCGGTAGACTACTGTGGTGTATACTTGGGCAAACTACTTTTCTCTATTTGCCTCTGCACTAAATAACCTACTTGTCTTGCTGCGCCGTAAATTACCAAACCCCACGTTTTCAAACATTCCTACCTTGAGAACCTTTAAAATGTTTCCGAACAATATGTTTTATTTTATAATGTTCAGAATGTACCTATATATAGGAATACACGAAGGAAGATTTCATTTAAGTATCGAAGTGGTTTGCCAAATTTCCAGTTTGTTTAAGTTTGCATAACTAGCCCGTATGCACATACAGGTGAATGACCCAAATAATACTTGACTACTGACAATGACGAATAGCAATTATAGCAACGTAGCGCGTTTGAAGGTTAAAATAATCATGTGGGTATACAGTAAAAAAAACCGGAACGAGATTGATCTCACATGTGATCCGGAATAAAATGATCATTCTTTAGGACGTTCGCAATGATGTATTGCAAATTATTTTTTTATGTTTGCTCTACAATTAAAATGACATGGCGACACCATTTCTAACAGGGCAAAAAAAACTAAAGGCATGACTTTATACTCAAGATTCAAGGAGATGTACGGAAAAACGAATCAATCTTGATTCAGTTGAATCGGAAACTGCCATTACATTTCCTTCCACTTGGAGTTCATTGGCGGTCAAAAAGAATATTTTGTTAACGAGAAAGGAAAGTTTTAGCTGTGTTATCACACACACACACACACACACACACACACACACACACACACACACACACACACACACACACACACGTGTGTGCTGTGTGTGTGTGTGTTTTATGTCGATTCCCCGTGTTCGGCTCTTGTTTTGAGCAAATAAAAATGGCACTCTAACAATTTTTAGTACAATTCAACAGAGAGTTATGACGTATAATTAAGTGTCCAAAATATAACGCGGGGTTCAGGTATGACGTATAATTAAGTGTCCAAAATATAATGCGGGGTTCAGGTATGACGTATAATTAAGTGTCCAAAATATAACGCGGGGTTCAGGTATGACGTATAATTAAGTGTCCAAAATATAACGCGGGGTTCAGGTATGACGTATAATTAAGTGTCCAAAATATAACGCGGGGTTCAGGTATGACGTATAATTAAGTGTCCAAAATATAACGCGGGATTCAGGTATAAGCGTTTTCCTCTCTTCATGGTATTAGGTGTCTTGTAGTAGTTAAAGTTTTATGTTTATGACTTGCATTTCTTTTTTCTTGGGGGGGGGGGGGGGCACCGGACAGATGCCTCCCCCCTAATTAAAAGAAAATGTCAAAAGTTTTTGTGTGTATGTGTTCTCCCCGATATGTAGTTTATTGGGTGTTTTTTTTTTCCCTTTAAATTCCCTTAAGCGTAGTTGTTCCCATTGGGATTATATAAAATTTTTGAAAGGGGTATTTTTCTTCTCTTTTTCCCTAGTGTTACTATAAAAGGGTTTCCGAGGTGGGATTTATCTACCCTTCTCCGGATCCACTTTCTTAATAATTTTGGTTTGACCATGGCTAGTGGTCTACTATATCCAGTGTTTGCTATTAATGTTGGTGCTATTTTATTTATTTTGGGCTGTATTTCTCCTGTCTCAAGTTAGGTCGTCTTTTTGTAGTTTAGTTATTTAATCTTGAAAATCATTCGAAATGGTTTATTTTCCCATGAATCTAGGTTCTCTGTGCAGTACGGGAGCTGCACCTAGACAGAGTTTTTAGAATGTTAGCATCCAAAAGTTAAATTATTTAACTATTCCTATTCTCAAAAATGTATATTCCTTAATGGGGCTTTTTTTCCAAACTTTTCCACAGGCCTGTCCACTTCGCGTAGCGTCATGTGATATAGCTCTATGACGTCCTCATAATGTACTTTCCCCATTAAGTTTCCTATTCTATACAATCAATTTAACAATAAATGCATCTATAATATTTGTTATAAATAAATGTAATGACCAATCACCATCACCATTTTTTTCTTAATTTTTTTTAGTTTGTTTTTTTTTGTTTAATTTTTTTAAACTTTAAAAATTTAAATTTTGTTTCGCAGAAAACAAAATAAAAGAAGAAAGAAAAGTTTTTCCTATTTCTTAATCGTAATTATTTGTCCAAATCTAAACATCGTCTTTGTAATGTTGTCTGTAATCTGTCTGATTAAGTCTTTATTGAAATTTCCGTCTAATAAGAGTATATGTTGTCTGTTATATTTGTCGATCTATTATATTTGTCAATCTGGGGCCCCGAGTAGCCGAGTGGTCTAAAGCGCTCTCCGTTACGGATCACTGCCATCTCTCACCTCTGTCTGCATGTGTTCGAGTCTAAGATTCGGCTAATGTAGTTATGTGAGAAAGCGTGCCAGTAGCTTCTCGTGGCTAGGTAGTTCTTTCCTATGTAGTTCCTCCACCAGTAATACTAGCCGCCACGTTTAGCCAGCCTATCGTGTGTTGAAAAATGGCGTTAAACCCAATATACACATTTGTTTATCTTTAAGATTTCCATAAAAAGTTTTAGTCTCTCTTCTTTTGTATTATCACATTGTGTCATTGTGTAGTACTTAGAAAAAGGGGCTTTCCTGCATAGTAGGCAGCTAACTTGGGTCCTTGTCATACCTTTCCTCAAAGCCACTTCGCCTGACTTGATTTCGTACAAGTAATCCAGTGCGTTTGTACACATAGTCGATGGTCAAAGTCATCGTGAGAGCAAGTAAATTCTCGATTACTAAGTCGTTAAAGTCGACCTTGTCCTCGTGATTCTTGTCATTTACACACCTTCACGTACTATGTATGTTATTTAAGCTTCCCCGCTATGTTTTTTTCCCCCGTGTATCTAATTCATTCATCAAACGGAAAATGACTCAGACGTCTTGATGTTTTGTAAACCTACCGGTATTTATCTGGATCGTTCACCATTTATGATAATGGGCTACATGCCACTAATAGATGTCAACAAAATAAATTACAAATAAAGTTGAATAGTTATGACAAAGGAATACAAATGGGAGTGGACAGGTAATTTTCTATACCTTCATATAAGAGCGAAGGAGCACACTTGAGTGAGCACGACAAAAGAGCGCCGACAAAATAGTGATACGAGAAAAGAGCGCCATACATAAGAGCGTTGACAAAAGAGCATTGAATTTAAAGAAAAATTCAAAAAGTCTTCATTGATTTTAATTTAAAACTATAGAAAGGTCACAATTGTTATATAAAATAAAATAATGTTATGATGCTAATTTCGTTCATAAGTTATTTTTTAAGCTATGAACGATTTTCACAACTATTGTGTTATTTATTCTACCTAATATTTTCAGAATCAATGTTTACTGACTGTAATGATTTTATAAACTCTAATAATTTTGAAAAAAGCGTCTATTTGTTCTGTCTGATTTGTCTAGTATGTGAGAGTATATCAGATGTATGACCTTATTATCAATCAATGCACGAATTGTAAATGTCTGATAAAAATGAATGAGCGCCATTTTAAATATCGAATCGACAAACCAGTGTGTACGAGGATAGAACAAATCTAAACCCTCCTGGGTTGCGGATATCAAAATTATGTTGTCATCAAGTGGTTCTGAATCAAACAACAAGAAAGACGCGTCTGTTATCGATTTTTGTGTGTAGATTAACAGGTATTTGAAAATCCCGACGGTATGTGGATTTGGATGCGCCACCTGTTTCCGTTTCCTCTGATCTTCGATTGTACGTTGTGGTATGCATTACACCTGTAAATGATTTGCAGCTTCAAACGATATGTATGATATATATTTATGTTTTGTATTTGAAGCATGGTTTCCCAAAGGGGCTCATGGTCGTTCCGTACCCAAGTCGTTCCGTACCAATGTCGATTCGTACCCAAAAGAGTAGCAGCAGGGAGGGTGGACAGACAGAAACTATTTCAAGCAAACCGAAACCAATTCAGGCAGACAAAAAAAGAGAAATGGTTTCGGTTAGTCACGCTATACAGACCCGGCACCGATGTCGCTGCGGAGACGAATTGTTATGGTAAAACTCTTTACGATTTCAACCAAATATTTGATCAAGTCCAATACGATATCTTGATCTAGGATCATGCAAATGTATCGCTACAAATCCATGTGGGGCTGACTGAGCGTGACTAAAGAAATTTCTAAAGAGATTATAATTCATATCACCGCTGCACCAAGTTTGCCAAATATTTCGTAGCGTATGTGTGTCAACTCCGTTGAATACAACAAGAATATTGCAGTTATCTCTGATCACTTTTGGTATTTGAGTGTATCGTTGAGTGATATATATCACATCGGTATTTTTATGCCTACCTCTGGAAAATATCCTACCAGGATTCTTTTGATTGTCTAACATCACATCATCATATACAACTAAACAGTTAATACTTCTATCAATATCATCAATGCTCGGTGCTTCCTCGATATCGGTTATAAACTTAATAATATCCTCATCGATATCCGATTTTGCTTTCTCGTTAAAATCCTTTAGCACCTCGTAACATCGCTGATCGTCTACAGTCAGGGCTATTGTTACGTATATTTGATTTGCATTATTTATTTTTAATTGTCAGATCCAAATTTGTCATTTTGGGTTTAAAATTCATTAATTGGGAGATTATTATAGAAATTCTCTATGATCTTTGCTTTTCTTGTAAACAAGAAGTGTTGGAATCATTTTGTGACCTTGCTTCAGAGTGATAAACAGGCCTTAGAAATGATTGGTTGTTTTCCAAGGACATCTTTTTATTTTTAGTTCTTGAGGGTGAGAAGTGGCTATTTCACATCTAGAGCTTTCCGTGCGTACGTGTTTCAATGATCGTACGTTTGTTCTATGACCTTCCTGAAAATCACGTGATCCCTTGTTCACGTAAATAACAGAGATATAAATTATTGTTAGGGAGAGATCAGTTCAGTAGATGTTGGGCTTTTATAATATTAAGATGTGTCTTCTTTTTGAGTTATTTTGAATTACTGTGTACTGGAAATTGTGTCAATTCTGTTGGAGCAAGAGGATTTATTTTATTATTTATCTAGAAAAGAATATGTGCCCATAGATTTTCATTTGGATTATTATAAAACTAAAACTGACTGCATCACGTGACATCGTCGTCCATATTGGATTACATCGTCAAGATTCGAACCGGGAACTATTAGGACATTTATTGATCAAGACTCTTGTAATTCCACTTGTGAATTATATTGTGAATATTCTTTTAGGATTAATTTTTTGACTTGATTCTCTAAAACCGTAAGATTATTTATTTTCTTAAATGAAAATATCTGTACTTAATAAATTGTTTGTTAAAGTTTTACAAGCTTGTTAGTTTTCACTCTTTCTGTGTTGCTGCTTATTCGAGCCTAAGCACGTAACACTATTAAATACAATTTGTCCCATTTCATCCATCTCATTATCAAATTAAGTAGTAGTTGTGTCTTGCCACTTCCAGATGGTCCGATTATAATCATGCGAATAGAATTTGGTAGCGCTGCATGATGCTTAACTGGTTCTCATGTTTTTGTCGCCGAAAAATCAATTACATTCATGTTATTATAAATAAATTATGGATTTATATTGTGTGAAATGTAAGAAGCGTACTAGTACCAACGACTTGACGACGATTACAACTAAAAATAACAGATCAGCAATTGCTGGTAAGTGTGTACAATGTGGAACCACAAAATTTAGATTTGTTTCTATGAAATCTGGAGATTTTTAAAAAAAAAACAGGAGGTGATATTGTAGCCAAATTAGTAAAACTCTCAGGAACACCATGGGCAAAATATCCAGGGGAAAAACACCTTCCAGGATATAGTTATTGTAGACCCGGGACCAGATTCGATATCAGACTCGATGATCAAAACCAACCCCGACCCGGTGAAAACCCAAGAAGCACCATTGATAAGGCGTGTCATGCTCATGATGATGCTTATAAAAGTAGTAATCTGCAAAACAGACATATCACAGATGTAAAATTGATTCATGCATTAATTTCTATCACTGATAAATCCTTTAAAGAAAAATTGGCTTCATGGTTGATAAAATCGGCGATGAAAAGTAAATTGATGTTGGGTGCTTGTAATTAATAACATCATGGAATCTATTTATTATTCTCCAAAAGGATACTGGATGGGTAAAGCAGCAATCGGTAAACTCGCTAGCGCCGCAAAGGTGAAAAATACTACTGCAGCGGATTGGTTATCCAAGCAGGCGATATGGCAAATTTATCTACCACCGCTTAAACAAATTAACTACTCGCATTTTGATGTCACCGCACCTAATGAAGTTCGTGAGGGTGATATATTATTTCTGCCGCATGATGGTTTTTACAAGTATGTACTAACCGTAGTTGATATTGCGAGTCGATACAAACAAGCAGAACCTCTAAAGACAAAGTTATCAACTGAGGTGGCTTCTGCGTTTGAAAGGATTTATCGACGAGGTTCTCTGCATTGACCAAATCTATCACAAGTTGATCCTTGCAAGGAATTTCAGGGTGCAGTGTTATCAACAATGAAGCATCATAATGTCACCATCAGGCGAGGACATACTGCACTACATCGCGATCAGGCAATTGTTGAACGATTTAATCGGACACTTGCTGAGCGGTTATTTGGATATCAATACGCGAATGAATTTATTCAGGATAAAGGATCTCGTGAATGGTTTAAGAGATTACCAGACGTAATTACCGCGCTGAATAATGAGATTACTCGAATAATCAACATGAAACCTAACAACGCGATTAAAAAAAGTATAAACCCGTTAAACCACAAAATGATTTTTCAAAACAACCAATACTCGGCAATGTCACTGTTAGGTATTTATATAAACCAGGTGAGCTTGAAGGTGGCAATACAAGAGCTACTGATCCTATTTGGAGTGTTACTGCACATAAAATATCTAGTATAACACGATCTACGGGTAGACCGCCAGTCTATAGGTTGGATTCAACTGCTCCGCAGCGAGGATTTACTCGTGAACAACTACAAGTGATACCCAAGGATACTCAATTACCACCGGCTGGTCTTAACTAGCACCTCTGCATTTGTTGCACTCAAGGCAAGTCAGCATCACATTATCTCTGGTATGACCAATACTGCTATTTTTTCTGTCTACGGTAAATTGGCAAGGATCTTTATCCGACCAACACCAACGCATTATACAATTGCAACTCGCGCAGTGATTATTCTGTTGTTTTTCAGTGTGATTATAAACTCGGCATCAATGTCAAATTTTCTGGTTTTTTTATCCTGCTGTTTATAACCAGATTTTTTTCTGATTATGTCATCGCTGACAATATAACTTATTGTAGTGTCATTATAATCTAAAACAACTTTTCGAAGTTGATTTATTCTTTGTACTCTGGACACCGCAAGATAAACTAAATTTGACCACTCGATGCGATTATCTATGATCCAAACAATTGTATCGGATATAGTCAATCGCTGTGAAGAATGTATCGTTGCTGCGTATCCTAGCTTTCATGGGGATTTATCAGCGCGCAATGCATCTTCGACGACATTGATATCAACTAACACAATATCATTTAACACTAAAACCTGCTTTTCACTTTGTCCAGGAATATCAACCTCGATATTTTGTCTTCGTGTATCCTTGGGTCTATAACACAGCGGCACTGGAAGTGTTGCAAATTTTTCTTTATGCGAGTTAAATAACTTCATCTGATGTGTGTCTCTGACTATCTTTCTACTTGCCACTATCAAATCGTTTGGTCTCCACTCTTCCCAGAAATCATTTAATGGGGTTTGCGAAATTATTTCATGCGCTATTTCACACTGGATTCTATCCGGTTGTAATCTGATTAGTTTCTTGAACTCGCGTAATTGTAGATCAAGTGATCTATGATCAGTACTAATTTCTTCATAATAGTCTACAAAATTTTTTCAACCAATTATGTGGAGACAAACCGACAAATGGTGGTGGTTGACCATTATCGCCACACATTATCACTTTTGTATTCGCTAGCAATTTCCAATCAAGAAACCTTTGTAATACATCTAACGACACTGTGCATATCTCATCCAAAATCATGACTTCAGGAATATATTTTTCACACATTCGATCAGGAGTCCATTCGTAACCTTTCCATCGAAATAAACTGTTTTAAGTGTAAGCATTAATTCCTTGTTGTTTCATCTCTCTTGCAAGTCTGTGTGTTGGTGTTAGAACAATCATGTTTGATTTTCCTCGAAATTATTCAATCGCACGAGTCGTCTTTCCTGACCCACGACAGCCGTTTAAATATCTGGTTTTATTTCTACATATGGGATCGGAATACGACGGTGCATTAGATAGTTCGGATATCTGATTATTTTTAAAGTAATTGTTTTCAATTGTAACATCTGCTGATTTGGAGTAATCACGCTGTATTTCTTTTTTAATTCTCCATGGTCCCCAACTCTCGTCTGAATTAGTGAATTCAGCCACTCCTTTGCTATATTTTACGTCTATATAAAATGAATCAGTGGCTACTCTAACTGCTGATTCAGGAAATCTATTTATCATCGGAAGTAAATTAATAGAAGCATAAGCCAGCATAGACATCCTTAAGTACGTGTATTGAGGATTGTGTCTATCTGTGTAAGTAACAATTGTACCTAATTTGGTTCCATCGGATACGAAAGCGTCGTTACGATCGATGTATATACCCCTAGATGTTACATCTGCGATTATAAAATCGTATTCAGCGTCATCTATAATCAACCGCGAAGAATATCGTTTGTGGTCGTATTTTCCACCTTGTGTGAATTTACCAATTATTCTTCTACCGAAATTTTCGCGTGTTTATTTCTAACTTCAAAGATTTCTTTGGACCGTTTCACGATATATTCTTCGTCGAGATCAGCGAATTGTTTTTTGTTTTCGCTGATTATACTATCTAGACTTTCGGGTTGTGGAAACCAGACTTCAGTCTGCAATCGATATGATATAATTGCTTCACTGACAATCAGCGATATCAGCATTTTAGAATCAATCATATACCGTAATAACACTATTGGCATCCAGTGTTTTTCAGAGACGTGTCTACCAAACCAAACATAACAACACGGATGAAGTCTTTTAGCCAATTCAAATGATACTACACGAGCGAATCCGGTGAGATCAAAATCAGGCGGTGGTACATTAATCGCAACACGGATCATCTCATGTGTGGGATGTCCAAATCTTTTGAAGTACTCAGAGCACTCTCCGTACCCAAGAAAATTCCTTGGATAACATACAGTCATATCAACCGAAATAATACTTTCAGGGTCGTATTTTGTATTCCATAATCCACCATGGTTATATTCCACGCAGCTCGATTCGATATCTGAGAGAAATTCTGATTGCCTTGGTTTCCATAGGTTTCTCGTTCTCGTGAAATGAGCTGCAACTGACGGAATTGTAAAACAGTTTGTTAATAATTGTTCGTCGTAATGCGTTGAAAAACCACTAGCTAGTTTTTTCATCTCGTTTTGGAAGGCTTCAGAACGGTATAATTCACCATTGGGTCTTACAAATTGATCGAATTTACCCTCCTCGTCTTCAAAACTGTGAAGTAACCACACTGACAAAGGATCTTTTTTTTACTGAACTCGTAAATAAAATCAAATAGATTTCCCCCAGAGTTCTCTGGGGGTAGATATTTTACTGTTCTATCCCGCGGAAATATTGTTACCGTGGGTGTCCTAGCGTGTGCATTATGGTAAATAATTTTGATTGGAGATCCTCTCGATTTATATTTCGAGTCGTATAATATCTCGCCTGTTACTGTCTTTACGGATTTTGGGAATTTTAGTATCCGTTCTAACGCGGCCACATTTTTAATTGCTGCTCCGCTCTCTTTCACTGTTAATCTCCATTCGTTTATATTTTTATGTCTTAGATCCGTCAATTTGTTTCCACGCAACGCATTTGTGAAGTGTTCTATTATTCGTTCTGCTACACAATTAAACGACGAATATTTAATTGGTTTTAGTTTTTCAATACTCGGTTTATCATTTATCAGATAGATCCCATAAATAACTGCTGTTACAGGATAGGATCTCTCGTAATACGGTTTTTCAATCCCAGTCAGAATTCCTGGTTTGGAATCTTGACTCACAGTGACAGTTCTCTTATTATTCTGGATGGGTTCAAATTTGTCGCGTATAATCCAATCCCCCGTTTCTGAGCAGATAATGAATTTCACTCTAAAAAAATACTTTTTCTGGTCAAGATGTGAGATTATCAATAATGCTCTTTCGTCGTTCATGGTAGCATCAACACTACCATCAATTCGAAATGTCGACCAACAGTGAGATGATCCATCGCGCTTGAATTCATTAAAACCATCACGGATTTTACCCAACATGCTTCTTTCACTTATTAGACTCTTTGGTACATCTGTGGAGACTCTATCGAGATTGAATTCAACATTTTTCCAAGGGGTAATTTTCGATAATCTCTCGAACTCCTCCATATTATAATTAAAACAAGTATTTAAATAAAGAATTTATTATATAATGAATCATTGCAAATGGTTTATGATAGGATCAGTAACCACTTGTAACAAATCATGCAGAAATGAATTATGTGGATATCATTTACAAAGCGTGCGTCGTGGGAGCTTAGGTTGCTACCTTGTATCCGATGTGGGGTAGTTGTGCGTGGTAAATCGCAGTTGTGTCTCAATTGTGGTGGTAAGCGATACAGAGAGATGAAGCACTATTATGATAATAAAGTTAAAACCTCCATCAAAGATTCCATCAATGATCCTGATTCTGTCCCTGACAGCGTCAATGACAAAATCATAAGAAAACCTCAAGACTATATTGATAGATTCCCAAGTATATAATTAAACCAAATAATTAATTAGACAAATGGTATTTAGTATATAAATGAACCAAGAATTTCAACCACATCCCGTGATTACCAATTATGAAGCATCTCGTGACGGTATTGTCAGACACCGCAGACTGAATAAACCAGTTGGTTCTGACAATGGTAAGGGATTTATGATGTTTGCTGCTGAAAAGAAGAGATAATTTTGTCATTGATTTGCGTTTGAGGTGTTTAATGGATTGATCGATGATGGTCTTGTTATTGATCATATTGATTCCAAGCTACAAGCTATTTCGCAAAGTGAAAACACCAAACGAGGAGGGACTGGGAAACTTTAAAAAAAAATGCAAAATGTATAAAATCATTTAATACAGAAAATAGCGAGGAAAGAGTATTTTAATAAATAAATGAAGCCAGTAGGTATTTCGATATTTGTAGAGTCTTAGTACAATTTGTTGCAGAAGAAATTTATCGGTTAGCGATTTCCAAAAGAACTGGACAAAGAATTCAATTTACATATATCTGAATTCTGTTTTTTAACACCAAAAGGAATGCCTTGTGTGGGCTTGTTTGTGTGGTTTTGAAATAACGAAAACTCTTTTGTTGTAGTCACGTATCTCAATGGGATAATGGTTTTTGTGATGGTTTAATGTTTCACCAGGTAGAAAAGTTCCGCATAAGGCAATCTCTTGTTGTCATCATTATATCAATTTGACTCAAACTGATAAGATGTGGCAAAACGGCACTCAACCTCAAACTAAGAAACTGATACAATTCCCCACACACAACAACACAACCTTGATTGCCCTACATGTACCCAAATTCCTCCCCTAACATGGAAAGAAAAATCACAACAATAACGGAATAACAAATAACAAAGCGGATACAAAATTTGGAAAATATGCCACGGCATACAGAATAACTGTGATTGATACACATATATCGGATTCAAAAGCACGTACCTGTAGATACGAACACTAGTGTATTGTATACACAGATGGAATCTCGTCCTGGGGCCCATCGTTCGAATCTCGTGGCAGGCATTATTGTTAACGGTACCGATTTCGAGATTTTTCTATATAATTTAGAGGCGCCAGCCCAAAGGTACTTCGTGTACACGTCACGTCAAATACGTGACGGTGTGATTTTTCACCTACGGGAAATTAATTCTTGGGGGGAGGTGTACAACAACAATGGCGCCCTCAAAATAAAAACTAGTATGGATGTAAAAGCTCTATGTCACACTAGGGTAACCCCACAGGATAGTTCAGAATGAACTATCGGCTAAAATGAACGGTCATAGAGGCAAAGAGAGAAATATCAAAAAAGAAAAAATAGAAGAGAGAAAAAATCCCTCAAAGAGAAAAAATTTCAAAGAAAAAGAACCCTATGAAAGACACAAAGGCCAAATAAGGGACCCAGTGAAGCTCATCATAGCTATTGCTTATTTTTGTTTTTGAAAAATATATTAAATATTATTTTTGTATTAGAAATATAATATATTATATATAAATGAATTCTGAAAATATCAATGAGATTATTACCGAAATTTTAAATTTGAAAAATCAAGGAATTCAACTGTCAGATAAATTAAATTGTGATAAAGTTCTTTCTGAATTTCAAGATATTGATGATAGCGCTAGGAATAACAGGTATGTTTTATCAAAATCTTATTCCTTTATAAAGAAAATTCAGCACGCTATTTATGACTACCTTGCATTCTGTAACGACATCAACAAGTTCGTCCCGTTATTCACTGCTATCGAAAAATTAAGAAAAGAATTGGTGTAGCAATATGAAGTCAAACGCACAATTAATTCGAAGATCAAAACAATAAAAGAGATTATCCGCCAAAATGAAAATCCCCCTTTGATTGCCCCAACACAGTAAACACACCATACATACATGAGTAATACAAGGTATATGAAACAGACTGGTATGTGCACTTACTCACCTTAAACAGAATTTTATAGACAGGTATGTGCGCTAACTCAACTAGAACAAAATTCTTTAGACGATTTTTTGCACGGTAATTTAATCAATGGTGACTTTGTCAATGGTTTGTCACTGGTGATTTATCACTACGTGGAAGTAATAAAGTAAATTGGGGTGGGTGAAGCAATCCACGGATTTTTCACTGGTAACTTCGTCACTATATTTCGATCGCACATTAATTTTTAATGGTGGGTGAAGCACTGACAACTAAATTATCACGACAACGATTAGCTTCGATTAAGAAAATTTATTCCAGTTCGTGATTCCGTTCGAAAAATTCTCCAAACGAGAGAGAGTCTTCAAAGTAATTTTACGACTATTTTACAGCTATTCAAACCTATTACTACAACAACTGAAAACGTCGTATCGACCACTGAAAGAGCAATATGGGGAGATATTCCTGAGGAAGGAAAACGAAAAGAAGCGCCTCTTTTTCCTCTACTTGAAAAAAAAAATAGCAAAGAGATCCAAGCAAGCAAAGACATCTTTAAAAACACTTCCTGGTGATATGGTAACCGCTGTACAACTTCATGAACGAGAAGAACGAGAACAACGAAAACAACGAGAATAACAAGAACAACGAGAACAAGAACCACTTGAACCACTAGGTGCTATTGCAAAAAAGAAGAGGAACATGAACCTCAAGAAAAAACTTCAAAAGAGAGAGGAGATCATTCACCTGAAAAGATATTTAAGAGTGATGCGTTAGATGGAATTAAAAATTTTAAGATTGATAAAGAATTCGATAAGTTTGCTGCTGATTCATTTCCAAAAAATATGAATATGTGAATAAAGTATCTGAAGATGCTATAGATTCCTTGAAAACTTGGGTAAAAAAACCCTATATTTGGCAAATAGTGGTAAATATAAACTCGCACCCAATGATTCAAACTTTAAGAAGTTTGAGCAAATGGTATATGATATTAAAAAATCACCACCACCATATTTGATCCGATCCCCTGAAGAGATAAAAATAATGGCAGAAGTTGACCCCATACAAGGTGCAACTGGTACAACTGAAAGTGGATATCAAGGTTTTTTTTCAGGTAGTGGTTTAGTTAGTTATCCTAGTAATATTCTCGGGGATATATCACGATTAGAAGTTCTCGTAGGAGGGAAACGAGCCGAAAATAACTCACCGGAAGTAATTAATGAGGCAGCTGATATCTACAGACGACTATTTGAGGGCGGTATCATGGATATTGATGTATACCGAGAGTTTATTGATGAGCTAGCCGAAAATCCAAGGGATTTTTACGATTACTATAGTGATTAATTTGATGACTTCGTTGAAAATCCGTAGGATTAGAAATCGTTTACGATTTTACGATTAGATAAATAGCATTTAAATAAGATGATCATACACTACAACCACAGAAAACCAACTATAGTCCGTGTAATAAACTCACGAATGCCTGTTTATAGAGCGTACTATGGAGATGGTCTCGGTAATACCATTGCACGGTTATTTGCAAGCATGGCTCTAAAAATAGCACCAATCGCAAAACAATTATCAATGAAAACTATTGATGTTATTCGTGATAAGGGTATTAGCGCTGCTGGTGATGTTGCCGGGAGGGCATTTTCTGTGGCTAAAGAAAAACCAGTAGTGTTAGTTCGGCGGCGAAGGAAACCAATGACGAAGTCACTGGGACCACTACCATCTACGAAAATTATGCCTTCAAGTATTAGTAAAATAATAAACAATGCAGTGGAGCAGAATATAGCATCACGGATAAATGATGGATATGACACTCAGGGAAATATTAATGCAAATATGATAGCGGGAAGTGGTCTGAAATCGCCAGTGAGATCACAATTTAGATCAAGAAATATATAATAATATGTTCAAATTGGATCCTGTCACAACGTTTGATATTGATGCCCCAGTGCTCAAGAATGATTCAAGAATGATTCTCTACTTAATTATCAGTATATTTCCTATCATGCAGCACAACCGGATCTTCGATCAAGAATCGAACTTCAAGTCCATGATACCAGCAAATACTTTCTACCCGCTGAAGCGTTTATCGAAATAGAAGGAGAACTCATAACAAATGTTGTAGCTAATACACCATATCCAAATGATGAAAATATCCGAGTTGGTTTTGTTCATAATGGTATCATAGCGCTATTTTAGAGTGCTAGATACATGATTGATGGAAGAGAAATCGAGTCTATAGAGCGTGAGGTTGATATTGCCACAACAGTAGTGGGGTTAGCAAGATACTCTGATGATTAGACAGCATCGGCGGGTCCGTCTATGATGTTCTCTAAGGATCTCACTGATCACCCTGAACACATTCAGTATACTAAATTACGGACACCGCATGATACTGCAGTTGATCCACAACCACCTGGTTCTCTTGTTCACGAAGCAAGACCAGCTGCTGCCTTTGATATTATAAAAAGCGTTAATCCCGATTACAACTTGGGGTTTGCAACACGTGTATTAATGTTGGAAGGACAGCGTAGACAATTTTCATGCGCGATTCCACTAATGATATTTCGAATTTTGCAGAAATGTAAGAAAAGGTATCTATGGAGCGAAGCATACAGTAGCACTCGTGAGAAGGGGTAGTGATGATAATGCAATCTGGCATGGTGCTGGTGTTGCTGGGGATAAACTCATTTTATCAAAACTATCATTGTGGATGCCAGTAATGGTTCCATTAATCACCGTGGAATAAAAATTACTATCATTTATGAGTCCAGGCGGCAAATAATTGTTAATTTGGCTAACAGTGACCACAGAAACCATGGATTCTAATGTTGATGGCACACTTACATGGCACCTTGCATCAAAACAAGGTGTTTCAGCTCCGCGTCATATATTTATTGCGTTACAGAATAGGACGCGATTGAATTCACAAACACGCAGTCATATGATATTTTATCAAATTGGGTGTAACGAAGTTTCGTTGAAGATAAACGGTTAACAGGAAGCAACCGAGGATATACAACTTGATTATGGAACCAGCCAAATAGCACGCGTGTATCATCGTTTGTTGTCATATACGGGACGCGATAATAATGTGGATACTAGTATGCAAATATCACAATTTGATTTTAAAAAAACGATATTCCATCTATTACTTCTCATTGAAACATCTTGACTTAACAAGATAATCTGTAGTTGACATATACATGTAACCCGTCCGACTGGTCCAGGGAGTGCTGTCACTATCCCGAATTACAGAGCAGTTGCTGTCATTCTCAGCGACAATTCAATGCTACTCGAAGGTGTTGGGGGACGAATGAAAGTAATTGATGCACCAGTGGAAAATATGGGATATTTTCAAAAATATAAAATATGTAGCAATTACATCAATTTATTAATAATAAAATGTCATATAGTCATGTTAGTGTTACGTTAACTCCTGGTCAAATTAAAAAATTGCAATCGGAATCAGCTATAAAATGTGGGACCACAATATTGCTGAAGCACAATCAGATGTCTGTGGTCAGAATAAACTATCATTGACAACTCGTGAGATAAAACACTTCAATGATGCCATCCAAGATAGAAGGGGCTTTCAATTCTTTCTCTTTGCGGCCGCGATCAAAGACATGATAAAATCAGGTGGTATATTCCCGCTGTTAGCTGCGTTACCAGCGTTGATAGCGGCAGCGGCCCCAGTGGTTGCAAAACCTACCGCGCTAGGAACCGTTGGTACCGCGGCAGGGATGGCACTAAAGAAAGCAACTGGAAAAAGGTACAAAAAACAGAAACGATCAGGAAAGGGTCTACGATTACCAGAAACTCCGTATTCATGGTACAGCGGAAACGGCCTGAGACTAGGAACAGTTTATTAACAACAATAGTTCCCATGTCAAATTTTGATTTACCCGATGCTGCTAAAAAGCTAGCGATTAAAAACTTTAGAGGTGTTTTTATGAAAGATCAATTACCACAACAACCAAACAGCGTTGAAACCGATAATATTAATCTCGATAACAGAAGCGGAACCTGAACTCAATGGGTTGCATTCGCAATCGATCCACGTGCGATTGTTTATTTCGATTCATATGGGTTAGCGCCGCCTAAAGAATTTACGCGTTATATACAACAATTAAAAACTCATATCTGTTATTCTACGCTACCAACACAGAAAATGAATGACTTACCAATATGCGGCATAGAAGTATTGAATGTCCTCAACGCTATTTCATCATAGGGAAAACCACCCAATAAAACCGTACACGAATATACGAGTAATCGCTTTTTAGGGAGAAATTATTTAAAATAACATGATTGATATTTGGAGAAGTTTATTCGAACAAGTGAAATAACTAACAGCGTTGTTTTATAAACCTATTTCTGCTAACATATTACCAAAACCCATAGTTGAAAAGTCCAATCTTAACATGATTGATATATCACCAAAACCCATAGTTGAAAAGTCCAATGTTAACACGAATGAACTAGTAAAGAAACGCCAAATAAAACAGTTCAGAGGTATATTCAGGAAAAAATCAATTAGGAACACAACCAAAAATCTCTGAAACCGGTATACTTGCTATCGGTTTTAGCAATAAATCTGGAGTATATTGGATGGGTTACGTGATACATCCACAATGTATCATTTATTTTGACCCACATGGATTTCCTCCTTATAAAGAAGGAGGATTTCTTGAGTATATATCTAAGTTGGATTCTTTAGTTCTTGTTTGGTATTCAGAGTTACCCATACTGGGCTTACTTGAAAATTCGTGTGGACAAGAAGTCCTTGAAATTTTAATGGCGGTTTCAGCATCATCTGAATCGCCTTCTAAAGTCGTCTACGAATACACAATAATAAATTACTTAAAGAGACGAATGTAATATAAACATGATTGATATTTGGGGGAGATCTTTATCAAGCCTGGAAAAACCCACCGCGGAAATATCTGCAACCGGTGATGTAAAATAAATATTCGAAGATGAAATAGCTGATTTTTAAATCTCGCAAGTGTTGAACCTAATGAAATAGTTGTATTTCAAGATCTTCAGGGTAAATTGAAAACTAGTAATATTTCCCTTGATGATATTTTACTTAAACAACACGACGCAGTAGAAGATACTATCGCGTTGTTTTCCGATCAGGGTAAACTCAAACCGGGTGTACTTGTTTCAACTATTGTGGATAGAATTAACAATTTAGAACCATTAAAAAACTACGCGATGAATACGACGACCATATAACTAAATTCGATCAGTTTTCTGAATTACAAAGAAATATAATTGACAATATTGACAAACCTCTATTAGATTTCTTTGGAAATCCACCGGTGACCACACGGAAACTCACACAGATAAAAACAACTATGTTAGAATTTGCAACACTTCAATGCAGATATAAAGAACACGTAAAACAGTTTTTAGCTTTTCGTAAAAACATCGTAGATAAATTTATTGGAGTCTCATTTGATAAACTCGACATAAAACTCCCGATATTAGAAAATCCATCAATGAGATTAAACACACCATCGAGGCAATCAATGATGATTTACCGAGGATGATAGAAAAACTTGAAAAAAAAATCCCTCACGAACAAAAAAAATATCATATATAACGTGTACGCTATTCAATACGGATTATTTACCATCCCCTAACATATTAAATATCACCACGGCCGTCAAAGATATTTATCGATTAACACTGGTGTCGCCGACTCAATTTAATATTTCATCAACAAGTTCATCTGGGTCAACAATATGATATCAACGATCATCAACAAAGGAACAACTGAACGATTCACAATAGCATCCACTGATAATAATTTGGCTAGGGTTTAAGTAACATGGTATGTGGAATTCGTAGCGGATTTAAGTAAACAACTAAATTTAAATATGCTGCAATAAATAAAATGTCATCACAGCAATATCGCTATGAGCAGGTCAGACTATTTCAAACTAAACTCAAAACACTCACTGAGGAGTATCAAGAAAAAATAAAAAATACCGACGAAGAATCACCGCAGTTGATGTTACCGTGTACTCGGTATTAGGTGTAATCACCGGAGCCGGTATTATACTCTCCTCGGTGACAATGATTGCCCCGATAGCTGTTCAATTTGTATATCAGCGGCGACAACAATCGCGTGAATTATTTCGATTATAAAAAAAAAATCATCATGCAGCCAGAGTAAACTGCAAGATTACGTACTTAAATTTCATGTTGTGTCAACAGCTTACTCGCAATTATCCTCGATGATATCGTCGTCACTCGATGACACATTAATATTCGATAGTGAGTTTTCAGCAATGGTACGTGTTCATGATTCCGCGATGTCAACATTAGAGTGACAACACGAATATAATAACAATGGCAACATCGCAAGAACTACTTTAACGAATCCTGAATTCAGTAGGAATTTCCCTACTGCGGTTCCCGTGAAGGAAATAGCGTTAGTAAAATTACGAGCATACCATAGTTAGTCTAATGTTAGATCAGCACTTTTCGGTGGTCAACAACCGAATAATTCCTTGGTGTTGCGAGTAAGAATAAACCCGATGGTACCCCAGACTGGAACGTTGTTTCGCTACCATCTAGGTCCTACCAAATCGAACGAATCAATAACGAATTACAGAACAGAATAAAATCCATTATTGGAAAAGAATCGAAAATCGCTATAACAGTTCATGAACCAACACTATCATCTGCGATTGAGATAATATCACCCGGGTATGTCGTATATATCTATCAGAGTTCTATAAGGACAATACTGGGTTGGCCTGAAAATCCACCTCAGACATCTTATCAAATACCCGAACCTAAAAAATCTGATTATGTCACGGATGTACAATCATATCATGAAATCAACCCATCATATCGAGATGATTTATCTGATATAAAAATACAAGATTAACTGATAGATTCATATTTATCGATAACAATAACATGCAATGTGATTTTGTTTTTGAGAAAAAAATGATTCATTCATCACAATTACATTTACGTTAACTAACATCATTGATTATTTGAAAGAGATTAATCAGTTACATAGAACACAACTACAACGACTACGACGGAGTTTCCAGGAGCATCTCTCTGATATAACAAGGCCACGTGATGAGATCATAAAATGTGTTAGGATATTAAATCAGCTTGTATTTGACATGGAATATATCAACAAACGAATAATTCAAGTAATAATTAATGATAAGAACGGAGATAAACAAAAATTCCTAACTGGTTACAATATCAAAGAAACTGATTTACCCGATTTCAAGTTTCTTGGGTATAACGCAAATGAACTAAAAAAATCTGTTAATGATCTTATTCAAGAAAACTTTTCTCTGATACTCGCCGAATGGAAGAAAATAACACAGCAAACAACAATCCTCACGTATAATAATGACCCAGACGGATATGGGCGGCATATCGCTCCTCAAAACGTCAATATATCCTCGGTGATTGCATTGAATATAGTATGTGATGTTATCGAAGGAAGTTATCAAATAAATCTCGAAAGATCAAATCAAGCCCAGCAGGGATATATTTTATATTCATTTGCACCAACAGCTCCTCCAGGGTTTCTAATAATTGAGGATCCAACTAATCCTGTCTATATGCGATGTCATAATGATTCGTTAACGAGAATTAATTTTAAACTCACTGACCAATCCAATAATCTGATTGATTTACGAGGTGAGTCTTTACAAATTAGTCTGTTTGTGAAATCCTAAAAGGATTTTCATCGTAAAGAGTTTTACCATAACAATTCGTCTCCTCAGCGACATCGGTGCCGGGTCTGTATAGCGTGACTAACCGAAACCATTTTTCATTTTTTTGTCTGCCTGAATTGGTTTCAGTTTGCTTGAAATAGTTTCGGTCTGTCTACCCTCCCTGCTGCTAGAGTCGTTTCGTATCCAAAACAATGGTCGTTTCGTACCCAAGGTGCTGGTCGTTTCGTACCCAATGCGTTTCAAATGTAACTACAAAATATCACAATAATATATTTAATACGTATTTTCTATGTTGTTTTTTATCCATTGTGATAGATTTACATATAAATAATAATAATAATAATAATAATAATAATAATAATAATAATATGACTTTTTAAACTTTAACGGGAATCATAATTAAAATATTATCAAATGCTAAAATCTATGGATATCTAGTAAGTTTAAGCTTACGAGCTTAATTCAATTTCACACGAGTTTGATTTTGCTTTTTGTTTTTGATTTATTTTGAAATAATTTAACTTTATCTTCGGAATTTAAAATTTGTTTTCTCACGCAAGTATACTATAGTATAAAGAGCATGTGGCAAACTTGGAGTTATAGACAACGAATTCAATTTATCATTAAGCCAAAAAGAATCAGAAAAATCAATAATTTGTTCTCATGGACGCATGGTACCAGGGCGTTTCGCCCCATGCCATAGACGTTTCGGCCAAAGACATTTAGCCCCACTTCAGTGGACATTTCGCCCCACCTGGTACATGGACTTTTCGCCCCATGGACGTTTCACCCCATGGACGGCCCACGGACATTTCGCCCCACATCAATGGACATTTCTTTTCATACTCCACAGTCTCTCTCTCTTTCTCTCTCTCTCTCTCTCTCTCTCTCTCTTTCTCTCTCATTATGGAAATCTTTAAGATCGACAAATATAACAGACAACATATGCTCTTCTTAGACGGATATTTCAATAAAGATTTAATTGGACAGATTAAAGACTACATTACAAAGACGATGTTTAGATGTGGATAAATAATTACGATTAAGAAATAGGGAAAAACTTTTCTTTCTTCTTTTATTTATTGTTAAAATTTTTTCAATTAAAAAAAAAATTAAATTAAAAAAATTATATGTTTAAAAAAATAAAAATGAAAAGTGATGACCCATTACATCTATTAAACAAATTATAGCTGCATTTATTGTTAAATTGATTGTATAGAATAGGAAACTTGATGGGAAAAGTACATTATGATTACGTCATAGGGTCATATGGCATGGCGCTACGCGAAATGGACAGGCCTGTGGAAGAGTTTGGTAAAACGCCCCATTAAGTAATATACACTTTTTAGAATAGGAATAGTTAAACAATTTAACTTTTGGATGCTAACATCCTAAATACTCTTTCTCGATGCAGCTCCCGTACTGCACAGAGAACCCAAATTCATGGGAAAATAAACCATTTCGAAAGATTTTCAAGATTAAATAACTAAACTAAAAACTGACGACCAAACTTGAGATGGGAGATGTACAGCCAAAAATAAAAAGTACAGTCGGACTATATGAAGATAAATAAAAAAAGTAAAGTGAGACACAGTAAAAAAAAATATCTAAATAAAACACCTCACCTTACCGAAAGTCAAAATTAAATAAAAAAAAAACATATGTACAACCTTTAAAAATTATTTTCGTGATGACCCAATTAGAGGTAGAAATACTGATATAAGACAACTGGTCAAATTCGAACGAAAAGGCTATCCTAACAAGAAAACAATGTAGATATACATATATAGCACACAGACAAATAGCACCAACATTATTAGCAAACACAGAATATAGGAGACCACTAGCCATGGTCAAACCAAAATTATTAAGAACGTGGATCCAAAGGAGGGTAGAAAAATACCACCTCGGAAAACCCTTTTATAGTTACACTAGGGAAAAAGAGAATAAAAATACCCCTTTCGAATATTTTATATAATGGGAAAAACTAAATTTAAGGGAATTTAAAGAAAGAAAAAAACACCCAATAAACTACATATCGGGGGGAGCACAAACACACATACAAACTTTTACATTTTTTAATTGGTAGGGGGGGGGGGCATCTGTCTGGTGCCTCATAAAAAGGAACAATGTCTTCGTGCATTTACTGCAGAAAACCAGTTACCCGTCGTAAGCAAGCCATATATTGCGATATTTGCGGCCTATGGCAACACAGAGCCTATAAATTTGTTTATCTATTTCTACATCATATTACGATCATTCCGCAATTGAACGGGCATAACAAAATAAATGATTTTTTTAAAATAATAATTTTGTGTATCTAGTGTTGCTTTCTTGCATGATATTGTTCGTGTTTCTGTATATCAAACGTGTTTCAAAATAAATTTTATCACAAAATTTTGATGGAATGAACTGAATGGTCTGAAGAAAAGGTTTCTATTTGCATATCTAACAAGCTACATGTATGGTCTTCCTAGACGTAAAAGTATATCTTTTCAGTTTGTGTGTGACCTGTGCAATTCAAAACCCGAGGTAATATTTCATTACAAACAAAATATTTAAGAATGGAGACATTCTAAAGTAGCTGCTTCCCATTTGCATTCGATGAACTTAAGCTACGGTTAAATAAAAAATTGCGAACAAAGCGTGGCATACAACATAAATAAATAAAATCTAAAAACATCCAATGATTTTTTTAAAAAGAAGAAAATAATGTTTCTCGTATTAAATATATCGTTGTTTTTCTTGCGCCACATGACATTCCATTCTAGTCGACTAGCTCCTTTGATTTTAGATGTAACGCATTAACATTCTTATATGCACTTTTATAATGTTCTAATATTAATACTGTTTACAGGCAGATGGCCACAATGTCGAAATGTTCTTAAACGCCACGCCAAATACATCTTCCAGATTTGAACTGAATACTGATATAGCACGGGGGCAGATGGAGAGCACAGGGAATTCAATATCGATTTATATCGATAAAGAGGATATTTCGGCAAGGTGAATGTCATTTTTTATTTGATTCGTACGGGTGCTTGCATATGTCTTTATGTGTAAATACCATATTCGATATAGTTGAACTTGGTTTTCTAGTTATTGCTTATATTTCCAGCATTTTCTGACAGGTTCTGACATATTTATAATTACAGGCTGGATAGAAGTCAACACTTGAAAGACATTTTAGCAAATTACCAGCACCACGTAGTGAACGAGTTCCGCTTCTCGCATGATATTGTTCCCGTTTCACTATATCCAACGTCTTTCAAAATAATTTTTATCACAAAACTTCGATGGAATGAACTGAATGATCTGAAGACAATGTTTATATTTACAGGTCTAACAAGCTACATGCATGGTCTTCTTAGACGCACAGCGGAGTGATATGACTGAAAAATTGTTAAAGCCAAGTTAAAAATTCCATTCATACACACACTTGTTTATTGGTGCAAATTAATGAGTGATAATTGTGTCCGTGTTTAGCTGTTGTGCAGGCGATCGCAAGTCGTTAAACATCCTAGTTTTGTTAGGTTTCGGGAAAAGAATAAATCTAATTTAACGCCATTTCACCATTATATGATGTTTTACTTCAATGACTTTTTATAAAAGAGAGAATCAAAGATAGTTACTGTTTAGAAGTACAAGTTTGCACATCATAATTTGACACTTCTAGCCTGTCATGAGATGTAATCTTGATTAGTGATGTGTGTCGATTTAAACATGCAAATACATGCTTAATATTTAGAAAATAAATGTCTGACCCCAGTTTTTATATCTCTGTATTATTAATTAAAATTTGTATTACTCGCCCGTCATTCAGCTTGATGACTGAAAGTAGAGAATCACGCGCGCGCGAAAAAGAACAAGAAGATGAAACACTATTTTGGGGATAACTAAGAGTAAAGTGTAAATTTTCAAACTTGAAGCAAAACGCATACCGAATTCGATCGATTAACGATAAAAAAAATACTGCAATGCTTACCATTTGAAATGAGGCAATTGTTACCATAATATTCTGTTTAAAAAATATTATTAAGCAGTAGCAATGCCAATAAATCGCAAGATATATTCATCAAACTAATCCGATCATGAAAAAAATTTGTAAAGTTTAACATTTTTAAATAAATAAGGTATTATGTGGAAGAGAAACAATAACAAATAGGATATAAGGTGTTTAAAACGTCATATTTATGGTGGACCGCTCCTATGGCCTAGTGGTTAGGGCGTCCGCCTATGATGCGGGAGGTCGTTGGCTCTATCCACGGCCGAATCATAACCAAAGACTTATAAAAATGGTACTAACAGCTGCCTCGTTTGGCGCTCAGCATTAGTGTTAGGACTGGTCGGTCTGGGGTCGGAATAATGTGATTGGGTGGAGGATCATGCTACATGTCTGCGGCATGATGCCCCAATGCTGGAATCACTATAAACTTCCACACTGCACACTTTGGTATGACTCGGCCGGGTATCGAACCCACAACCTCCCGCTTCCGCGGTGGACGCTCTAACCATTAGGCCATCGAAGCGGTCTTCATCAATTTGTGTAACAGCGAAAATAAAAGTACTGCAGTATAGATAATTATCACTGTAAACGATAGATATATTTTCTGATTAGTCTTATTACATAAATGCAGAAAAAAGGGGAAAATATTGTCTGATATAACGGCACGATGATTGTAATTTAAATATAGAAGAGAGAGAGAGAGAGAGAGAGAGAGAGAGAGAGAGAGAGAGAGAGAGAGAGAGAGAGAGAGAGAGGGATTATGGGGTATGAAATATTAACGGTAGGCACCTAAATTAAGATGAAGACAATAGTGTAATGCTGATGAATTTATTTAAATGTCCGATATTTCCATTGACGTGGGGCGAAATGTCCATGGGCCGAAACGTCCATGTATCAGGTGGAGCGAAATGTCCATTGAAGTGGGGCGAAATGTCCTGGGCCGAAACGTCCATGGGGCGAAACGTCCATAATCCGGACGCATACGTTGTCACTAATTGTCCCTGCTCTTTGTGTATGCATGTAATACAACTCTAGAATGTACATTTCGGAATAATGTTGTTAGTTATTTGTTCTTTAAGAAACCATTTCATGCTATTCTTTCGTCTTACCTCAACATCTCCTTCAGTCATTCTTTAGATGGTACATTTTAGTGTTCTAATCTTGGAAAAATATATTTTGTATTACACAGGGTGCTGTATTGAAAACGTTTCAATACTGACTCAAGCAAAGCATGCATACATATCTTCGATTATTTAAATAATTATATGTTTTGAAACAGCAAAGTAAATATATGTAAAATGAAGAGACGAATTAAATATCTCTCTCTCTCTCTCTCTCTCTCTCTCTCTCTCTCTCTCTCTTCTCTCTCTCTCTCTCTCTCTCTCTCTCTCTCTCTCTCTCTCTCTCTTATTTATGTGGACGATAACAAAAGTGAACAAACCTGTGCACAATTATGCCAGACTAGACATCCCGTACGTTTAACAATGGCTGTACCATCTAAAGAATGACTGAAGGAGATGTCGGCTGTCTTCTCCCTCCACCTCCCCCCTCCCCCAATGGCTTGGTTGCCCGTATAATATACCACGTTCAACACTTTTAAAAGTAGGCGACAACAATTTAAATTAACACCAGGTATTAGGTCTAGGAGAAGAGAAACTTACACAAACAACATTACTGTATCTACATTCAGCCCAATTATCAAAAGATCGCAAAATGTATAGCAGTTATGAGGGGATAAGCATTTGTAATTTATCGTACACCTTAGTCATTGCTAAATAATACCAAAAATACAAGTAATTCTTAATTGGAACTATACAAAAATAATGGAATTATTTAGTTATTTAAACCTGGCCAACGTTTTTTTTATCTTCTTCTTCTTACTGGCAATGTGAATATTTAAAAAAATGTAATTATATTAAATTTTTGTAAAATAATTGGTGCGAAACGACAAGCACCTTGGGTACGAAACGACCAGCAGCATGGGTACGAAACGAAACGACCAGCACCTTGGGTACAAAACGACCAATTTCCTTTGGGTACGAAACGACTTGGGTACGGAACGACCAGGTGTCTCCCAAAGGTATATGTCCCAAAACCATACCCTTGCTCGCCTTAATCATTGGTCAGTCCTCCCTCATGTCTATTCTACATCCCCATAATTTTCAGAGGTTTTAAAATACAACAACACACACATACACACATACACACATACAAGCAAATTATCAGATACACATATATTAACTGTGTATAGTACTGTTTTCATGTACAGTGAGAAGAAGATGAGAAATGAAACAACTAAAATATCAAACAATAAGCGGTTCCAATTTAAACAGGAAAATTTCTATGCGACATAAAACATATGAAATTGTTTATAAAATACACAATACTATTTTCAACGGTGTATCTCTTTAAGTGAGCTGGGCTGGTAATGCGTAAAGCCATGTAATTAATATTGCTCTGAACCATATCGATGTGCATGAACACGTAGAAATCGTCGTGAATATATTGTGTTGTATATTTCATTTGTATTACAAATAGATGAAACTAAACATATTGAAAAATTGAATGTTATCAATATCATTGTTTTTTTAAACCTAACTACCTCCCTCTATTAAATCCGGAAAATAACGCAAGGATAATAAGGTTGGAGGTGATGTAGATATTAAAGATTTGGTGGAGGTGAGTAGGCTGGAAGGGTGGGGTCAAAATAAAACGACTTTATATTTGTCCTTAAGTTGATCGTTTGCTTGTAATATTGCTCAATGTACAAATCTATGATTTAAATGATGAAAAGTGTAAAGATTGATCGTATCGACAACATGATCAAATCCGTATTGCTTTGTTAACCTGGGAATTCAAAAATATTGAAACGTTTTGTTACATTTTATTATCAACTCAAGCATGAATGCTTCTACTCCAGCATATATAATTTACTCATAGCCTGGAAAGCAAATTTTAATAGTAGATATAAAATTAAAACAGTTTGCCCTTCATAGCGAAACCGATTAAGAGCGATGCTTTAAAAGTGTGAAAAAGGTATAAACATTCACATTTCAATTCCATAAGTCAAATAAGAAGTTTATCATCTTTCATGTCCAATCTGACTAAATTCAAGACATACTTATAACACGTTGATCTGTCAGGCATATATAAAATTCGTGATTCGGAGTTTGTATATGGCTTAACATCAATTCAATACGGTTACATATATACTTCACAGCATTCAGAACTTGAAAGCATGGCTTTTCAACATAAGTTAGGAAAGGTGATCTAATATAGAAAGGACGAAAAGAGTGTACACATGGTGTCATTCTAATTTTCTTTTTTGTATGCTCTTTCTTCAGAGAAAAATTGGATATTTGTTTTTTAAAAAAAAATAATTTTGTAATGTCATTATCGTAACATTCTAAAATGTATGACTTTTTCAGTAACATAAACCATTTTTAATTAATTTGAATAACAAATTTATTTTAAAAACCCCATCAGAAATGATCTTTCTTTCCTTTCAAGACTGGGTTGTCAACTTAAAGAGACAAATCAAACATAATGTATTGTAAACATTGCAATTAGTGTCGGAATGATAATTTACTACCTGAGAAAATAGTTGTCAAATGCACTATGTAATTACATACATACAGATAAAGAGACTTAAATATATGTACCTTGGTTAGTTTAAAAAATTTTTTAACTAAGTATACAACTGTGAAGGGGACTTATTAGTTCGTGCTTAAAATGACCTCAGTTACGGTAAGGGGTCGGTAATCATGGCCATTAAAATCGATGGGAAGCTCAATCTAGAAAGATTGAATAGGTCTATCTAGTGCAGAGGTGGGCAAACTTTCCAGTACAAGGGGCGCATATACAGATTTACAAATTTAGCGGGCCTCAAAGTTCATTAAGTAAAATAATTAATATTTTAAATAGCAAAAACAAAAGGTTTTTCTAAATAACATCATAATTAATTTTCAGTTGTTAATATGTTGTTAATATTTGAAAACTTAAACCTCAAAAGAAGGACATTTATTTGATAAACAGAGTACCATACGAATGATGCAGCTGATCACATTCGTTGACCAGTTTGTCAAAATTTGGTGACAAGTTGCTCATGCTGATCTTTAAAACTGAGTGACGATGTGAATCTGAGAGAAGCAATCTCTTCATTGACTTGTTGACTTTCATAGTAGAGAAAGTCTGCTCACAAATGTAGGTTGATGCAAACAACACAAACATCTTTCTGGCAAATTCTTTCAGATTTTGACACTTTCCTGGGTGCAGAGAAGCATAAAACTCAATCAAGGGTTTGGTTTCAAAAGTTCTTCTTAAGGAGTTGTCGGCCTGCAAATCAATCAGTTTCATCTGCAGTTTTCAGGGGCTGTTTCAATGTCACAAGCAAAGGGTGAACTGAGCAGGTCGAACTGTTGTTAGATTGCATTGAAATCAGCAAACCTCCATATAAATTCTTCTTTCAAAGCCGTGATCTGACAACTGTACTTGTCAGATAATGCCTGCGAAACAATCTGCGTCTTCAAAAGAGGACAATGAGCAAAGTTCTGCTCATTCAGCTGCTTGGCAAAACGTTTAAGCCCCATTTGAAAGGATTTTACTTCCACGTAAAATTCATGAGCAAATATACCTTTTCCTTGAAGTTTAATGTGCAGATCATTCAAGTTTTGCATTATGTCCACAGCAAATGCAAAATCATAAATCCATTCTTCATTCTGCATTTGTTCTGTTTTGTGTTGTTGAACGATTACACTGTCAAAATAAATAGTTTACAAATATATTTAGCATATACATTCCTGCTATTATAGCATGGCAACAACAAAAGAAATCAAACAAAAGCCAACTGAAAGGCAATATAAACATTCATATAATTCAGATTGACATGTGTTATTTTCCACATCAAAATGTTTGCATTTGAAGAAATGATTTCTTGATTACCGAAAAAGTAAGTTGTTTTAACGTACTGATGTGGTAATCGACTGTGTTAATGAAACCAAAATAGACATTGCGCATTTGATTTACACATCAACTAGATTAGTGGCAGTCTTGGATCGGATGCTCTAGGGTAGTCGTATTGTTTTGAATGCGATACTGTGTAGTGTTGTCTAAAGTGTTGTTTTGTTGAATATTTCAACTTCCAAATGATACAATAGCTGCTAAATTGCTTGAACTTGTAAACATTGTACTGAGGCACAAGAGAGCAAATGTCCGTATTCATTTCGACTGATTGTTTTGTTACTCGGTCAGTATATGAACAATGTACTCCAATATGAACATATAAATAAATCATGAAAACATAGAATTGCTGTTGTCAGTACTGTTTACAAAAAAAAACGTTGCAATTATTGGCAATGTTTGTTTATATTGCCAAGGTCGATATCTTATATTTACACAATTTATGAGAATATATATATATATATATATATATATATATATATATATATATATATATATATATATATATATATATATATTGAAATGATTATACAATTGTCTCAGATACTATCAGTATTATAATCAGAGTCCATATGGGATAAAGCTTAAATATTCTTTTATTTATTTTAGTATATATTTATTCTTGGAGTTCGATGACCGCCTCAGGCAAAGATGAAACATTAAGAACTTTTAGTTGAGCTTGGGGTTCCTTCAACGCAAGGAATGTTATTGTACAGTGTGTATTCCAAACAAAGAAAGCAATTGTTTACCGGAAGTGATGAAAATTTTGTAGCTATAGTAGAAAATCTCAATATAAATTTATATTACGTACGACCATGTGCAAATAATATTTCTTACCAAATTAATATTGAACCATGTGTTAGGATATTTGTCAGTTAGATCATTTCAGTAGGTTCAAGAAATGACATTGCGATTTTAAACCAGGAGGAGTCACACTAAATATGTTACGATTGTTAACTTCTGCATTTAACGGTAATGGCTCTTGGAGCAATGAAGACGTGCGTTGTCAACAAATACATCTTAAATTTCTGAACATAAAATCAAGTGCGTCGGTGTAAAACAATTAGGATGTACTCTACGGTCGTAACATTGCTTAGCTGAAAGACTGAGATGAAGAACCGTGTAAGTATGAAATAATTCATACCAAGTGTTAACCTTGAATAATGTACGTCATGTTATAGTTACAAAACAACTCAATATATTTTGGTCCACGGGGTATCGACATCATTTATTGTTCAAATTTCAATTATGAGTCATAGCTACAATTGCATGAGTGGTCGCTATATTTTCATATATTCATTTGTTTATATATTTTATGAACATTACAATTTATCGATGCGAATATTTCCTTTAAATATTACAATATCAGAATTTGATCAAATCAACGCATACTCATAATGTCTTTTAATTGACTCAACATTTACATATAAGTCAAGGTAAAAAATGTGTTGTGTTATAAAATATATGTATTACAACAGTGCCCTATTTTTGATTTTTACGAGATGCAAAACACCACCAAAAGGAAGGAGTTCGAATTATGATGTCCACACTTAAAATGGCAACTCGCAAGGGTGAGATTCTTACGGCAGGTCTGCAAGGTCGAGTGCATGATATTTCTTCCTTGTTTCAAGTTGGCTGTAACGCGTCATAATAATAGTCTATTTGAACAAATTTCATGACCAACAAAATGAAACTTGAAAATGGGCCAAATAAAGTCTCATTAGTAAGAATGTGTTAGAAAATACGCAAGAAAATGAAATACTACGATACAGGAGATATTTTAAATTATAGACAGAAAACAGATGTGTTACATTAACTCCTTACAAGGGAAAACCGTACATAGTTTTAACTAAATCAATAACATTGAACAAAATCGTAGATGGGGAGAAATTTGATTAAAATATTACGAGATAGGAAAAAATACGAGACAAGATCACCGCAGCCCAGCTATCGGTAATAATACAATATTTATCATTCTACATATATTTATTAACTTTATATGCAAATTCTTATAACCCAATATTCCTAAAAAGTAAATAATGTCAGCTTTTTTACAGGTATGATACACGTCTATGATATGAAACCTTTCACAGTATAAAACGCATACTATTAATGTGTTGGACCGTTAGTATAACTATAATATCATCGCATGGACCAATGCATTATATGTTCAGCTAAGCAAGATAAAAAATAAGCTATAATTTCATAAGTTGAACATACGTATCTTGTATACTAGTCACATCCACTCAGCTTCAACTTATAAAACCTCAAGTATCATGTATTCAAGAAATGATTATACAAGTATGTAACATTAATTTTTCTTATAATGTAGCATATAAACGAAATTAAATTATTAGATAAAGTTTATATCAAGTTATGTAACACAATTTTATACCAACGAGGGAAACTCCAATAGATACATTTGAGAGAATGAGACATCAGTGAAATCTCACCACAATGTGTTTATTATATAAGGCTTAAATACTAAAATAAGAATGTACGACAAGAGAACAAAATACTGAATACGCACTATCGATTGCAAGAAATCATTGCGGCAAAATAGTGTTTTAAAACGTACTAATGACCATGTTTATTTAATATTTCCACTGACTTGCAATCTTGGATTTCATTGGTTTTCGTTCGTTATAAGTAGTCAAACACGAGCATTACAAATACACATGTATTAGTCACAAAGTATTGTAAAGTCACCCTGTCTGTCATAAACGGCGATTGTGGGGGCTACATTTTCCTAACGACAATGTTACTTGGAAAGAAATCCTCATGGCATTTAATTTTTGAAGAAAAGTGCCTCTTATTTCCAAATACACACCTTTCAAATAATTCTCACGAGTTTTACGTTTGGAAATTAACAGCCACTAGCCCTAAAATCTACGACATGCATCAAAACAATCTCTCCAAACAACTGTTTAAAGTCGGCAATATGACAAACTGCGCGAAACTAACTTATGTTTGGAAAGTAAATGAATCTCTGATATGTATTGATATTAGGATTAGAACGTAACTGATAAGTTAAAATATAAAAACTTATTAATTATTTGTCCAAAAGTGCTTTAAACGGTAAATATTTACATTATTACATCTGCGCTAGAAAATGCGAAACTAGACACGTCCTTTACTACCCAATACAAAATGACAAACATTGTAGTCAGGTAGTGGAGATATATGACTGTCAGTTAAAATGGCTGTGCTTGTATCTAAGTATGCGTAACTAACAAATACTTGCAACAACGGCGATAATAGAAAGCAACACAGCACAGGGATATATATATATATATATATATATATATATATATATATATTTATATGGTGTTGGTGATTGTCAGTGAGTGAATGACTACTTTAGTAAACATCTGTTGTAATGTAAACTGGAACGCAACACTTTCGTATATGTATACCAATTTTGTAATTTAGGCAGACAAATAAGTTTGACACAGAACTAGAGGTCAGTTTTTACATACACGTAGACGTTGATATCAACGTAAAGTTCTCAGAGCTGTACGTGTAACGTGACAGTTTGCAGGAATTTTTCAAAAATGTGGACTCGCAACAACTTCTGTTGGTGCGAATTTGCAAGGAGTTGCTATATCAAGATACAATTTGTTTTACAGATGTTTGAACTATACTTTCAGCCTCATGGTTAGAAATTATGTAAGCTCCCGTCCATTCCGAGCGTTAATCAATTTCAATACGGAATTTGTAGCATCTTATGGATCTGGGCAAGGCTTTAGATCCTCACGCTATAGAGTTTCTCTGGATAAGGCCTTATCGTTTCCAATGCTCCTCACAATATAACATTCTTCTGACCAAGGCCTTACTGTTTGTATTGCTCCTGACTCTATGGTGTTTCTCACCACTTCTTGTCTGAGGGGTGCCTAGGCCTTTCGCGTAAGGTCTGATGTCTGGAACAAATTCTGCAACCTTTTTATCAACCTGTATGTAGTCTGAGGTTTGGTGCGTAGAGCAGTCGCGTACTTTCAGAGATTATACCAATGAAAAGCACATATTATGTAAAGCTAGGCGGTTAATTATATGTTATCTATTTTAAGAAATATTTGAAAGGTGATAAAGATACGTTTGTCTGGTTATCCATCATTAGTGCTTTTGATCATCCCTTTAATGCCGCATTTCCGCCCATTGTTTCTAGTTCGTATTTCATATTACATCATGTCAGATTAGTTCGATCTTATATACTTTCTAAACAAGACATCCACTTGTTTGCAAAACACTATAATAACACTACTACCTGTTTTGCCTGGACAATGCAAACCTTAAACTGTATGAGACGCCAGGAGGTCTATCCATCTAGCAAAATATCACCATAATATTCTTTAAGGTTGAAAGTCAATGCAACTCAGCATGATATGTTGTCAGTAAGACCTTGGACCAGTGCAGGTAGAAAAGCAAAATAGTTTTCAAATTGAACTATTGCCATTAATTACTTTCGTGTCAAGCTGATTTATAGTTTATTTCTTTTCCTGTCTCAGCTATTTTCAATTGCAAGTTAAATACTTTAAACCTCCCATATCATGTATTTTAGGAAGCAAAACGTGAGTTGATTTTACATAATTTTATTTGCAATCAGATTTTTACAGCCAGCGTAAAGTTTGAATTATACAAAGAAAGTAGACTGTGCAGTCTCTATGCTGATATTACATTACAAAAAACATATTCATCTGTTTCTGGACTTCTTCTTTACGCTGAATAAGTAAGCGTCTCCTTACCGTTCGGATTGCTATATTGCTACCAATGCCATCTTAGTGATATGGATTATGCATACATGCACACATTATGAAAAATAAATGCTCAATGTGTTTACAAGATTCAGACTAGACTAGTCCACTTAGAGGAAGGTAGAGCTATTGATTCAGTATAAATAATTCTGAAATAATATCAAACCTTGCATAACTAGGATAAATATTGACCTACGTAATATCAAACCTTGACCTAAGTAACATCAAACCTTGACCTACGTAACAGCTCTCAGATGACCATTTATATGATGTTCTTTAAAAATGACAAAGTTAGCGGCAACTAGTATTTCATTTGTGTTATTAATTAACAAAGTCTATTGCATCTGCTAAAGTATTTCCAACTAAGTATAGATTTGCGTTTGTCCTTTACTGTGGGTTCTTTGAAGCCTTGTTCCTACATCTGAGTACTTATATACTATCACTGTGCATCCTACAAGGAAAGAAATTCCTTCGGAAAAACCTATACAACTGGCTATCAATGATGTAGTTTCATCTCCAATTTTAAAATTATCTTAAAAATATACAAAATAAACAAAACAAACTTAATACAAAATGCACATATACATATTATAATATAAGCTGGTCCCATTAAACGAACATATTGCATATCAGCCATATACGATAGCGAACTCTAGCTTCATTGCATTGCTCCAAAAATACATAATTCAGTTCTTTGCTACGGAAGACATCATGGTACATGTGGTAAGTGTGGTCCAGTCATATGCGACTAATAATCAGTTTCTCAGACCTCCGTTTATTTAGTGGGGGAATATACCAATGTTTACCGCAAAACAAGCAGGTAGGTTACCTTTTGTCTCTGATGGACCGCTTCCTATTTCCTGATGAACCTATTCGCGCTTATTATGATTATAGTTTATTAAGCGAGTTCCATTATTATTTTATCTTTGTTTATATTGATCTCGTAAACCTTGGATCGTAGCTGGTTTAGGAGAAAGAAAACTCCGATTCCAAACCTTCGCTGCCTTGCGGCTATACCCACCCTCGGCAAAAGTTAGGGGAGTAAACCCCGACATAAAATATGGAGACGGATTCCATAAGGCGGACTTTAACGTCATTCAGGCAACTCTTGTTACGACATTTGGGCGAAGCTGTATCGGCATTGGTAGTTCCCTTGGGTCCACGGGCAACATCTGATTCTCGATACCAATCTGGCCAGGCTACGTAGCTTGATTGGAGAGGACAATTCGGAGTCATCCTATGGTATCGGCATAACACGGAAAGTAGTAGTTTACCGGTTCTAAGTCAAAGCTCGATTGGAGTAGAGCTTGCACCAAGGGTACGTCCGACGGTGGGAGATATCACTATATCCCACTTGACAGCTCCGCATGGCCTGCCTGCTTCACTGGGTGCGTGGAGCAGAGAGAACAATCTCAAAAAGTGGGCTATAAACTCTGCACCAGAAGAACTAAGAAGACTTCAGTTCTTTGCCTTGCAATCGGGAACGTAGGGACCACGTGTCTTGGATTCACCACTGACCTGCAGCAGATTGACGATGCACCGAAGACTATCGTCATTGACAGAGATCTCTCCCAACTTAATGTCGTCATTTCCTACATCCAGGGGACACAGCTGGCTGATAGGAACACCATCGGGGAAGCCAACTACACATTATCTTGGCAAGAGAAGCCTTCTGATTAATTTAGGCATCACTGTGTCGTTTTTGCTGTAAAGAACACGCTAGTCACCTTCTTTGAACCTCCTACACCAGGTACTGATAGAATCTTTGAACACTGGCTGGCTGTCTACATACTCAGGCAGAGTCAGCATCTTCAGCATCTAAGCTCCAAACCTCTGTTCCACCTACGAGGCAAAATATATGTTATATCAGGCTCTCGATAAGGCGATATCAAGAAACCATAACACTGAAGGCCTCTACCTATTATGAGACTCCAATGCTAGAGTGGGATTTGACCATGTAGCACGGCCCACTTGTCTCAGCTCGCATGGAATAGGCGTGATCAACGAGAATGGTCATAAACGGCTGGATATGCGTTACTTCCACAGACTATGTGTGACCGAAACATTCTTTAAATACAAAGAGATTTACCAGGTGTTATGGAGACTCCCACGTTCACACCACTGGCATCAGCTAGACCACGTCATCACCAGGCTTTGGCAACCGACCAATGTACTCATTGTCAGCTACCAAGTTGCCGACGGCGACATGGATCATTCCCTCCTTGCCAGCAAGGTGCGAATAATACCCCGGAAGCTGCATCACGATAATCAGAAGGGTCATCCATGCATAAACATATGCAGTGCAAACAGCTCAGAAAAAAACAACTGTTCATCAGCAAACTGCACGAAGCTCTCACCACAGCGACCCATGATGACACCATCAACTCAAAGTGATCCCACCTCCGTGGCGCTGTGTACAATTCATCCACCAATTTATACGGGAACACGGAGTGCAAAAATGGCAACTGGTATGAAGTCAACTGGTAGGATCCTGAGCCCACGACTGAGGTGAACAAGAACGCCGTCTTGCACCTAGCCCTAGTATACGACATATCATCAGGACAGCCAGTAAGAAGGCTTAGCATACCGCTGAGCAAACACCTACTGGATGAACCTTTGCTCCAGTATACATACAGTTGTCAACACTAGGTATGCAAGAGGCATGTTCAATGGTATCAATATGGCGACAGCTCCCCTCCCTCTTCAAGTTACCCCATTCAAGTCGAAGATAGGAGTAATCGTCACAGACCAGGAGAAACAGCTAAAGCAGTGGATTGAGCGATATCTCGAGCTGTATGCAAACCAAAACGTTATCAACGAAACTAGATGGCCTCATGTGCGTTGCAAAGATATCTGCAAGAAGGACACGAATACGTCCAACATCAACACCAACGACTGAGAAAGCTGTGCAAACAACCGCTCCAAATGGCGCCACGCTGTCACAGAGGGTGTTCAAAAAGCCGAGGCAGGGAGGAAATAACAACTTACTTTGAAGCTACGCCATCGTCTCTCTTAGACCGATGGATGCCAAGAAGACGAAGAATTATCTTTTATTCTATTAACATCGCAGAGGCTATTTCATTACTCAATGCATTAAAATGGGGTGAGATTAGTTGGCTGAATCGTGAGAGCATACCGTTTAGGGATGTAAAGGATTAAGGATAATTAAGATAATTAACCTAAGTACCTTTATGTATAAATGAGCAATAGGGTATGAATATATTATCATAATCGTTTGTTTAGACCTATTTTCTGGTAAAATATGCTTATAGTTCCGAGTATGATCAGCTTGGAAATAATGTTAAACCCTGATTGTAGTGCTAAATGTTTGGTCACGTTCCGTTAAGAAAGTCAGCAAGTAGTTGTTAGAATAAGGTCAGAAGATTAGTCGTTTCATAAGGGATCAAGCGATTAATACCTAAAATTGTTTGACAGTGAGATAAGCAATATGCTTTAGAGGCAATACCATCTAGGGTTTTCGATATACACGTGGAACGTACAGCATGGAGTCATTAGCTAATCTGTCTTATACGATGCTAGCCGGAACTCTTAAATTTTCTCACTTCGTTAGCTAGAGTTAATATCCTCTGATCTTCCATTTTGATAGTAGAAAGTCCTTATATATTCTGGTTTACCAGCCCCGTGTACTTGGTTGAAATGATGAATTTACATCATGCACATCTATCATAATGTATAACTCTCAGACATCGTTCGGCTGCTCTTAGCATTTTAAGCAATCGCTTTAAAGGATGTTTGTTTGTACTGAATACTGGTCGTCCCATAGGTAAATTTATGTATCTTTTACTGCAGCAATTTCATTCTTTTAAGTGTCTAATAAATTCAAAAGTCACTAACTTACGATCTCCACCAGCTGTAACCAAATGTCCAATATATATATATATATATATATATATATATATATATATATATATATATATATATATATATATATATATATATATCTCCAAAATCCATGAAAGCACATAAAAAAGTATAATGAGATTCTTTGGAAAACCAAGATATTGGAGGATAGGAGCATATATATATATATATATATATATATATATATATATATATATATATATATATATATATATATATATATATATATATATATATATATATATATGATATTCCAGATATATGTCTTATTCAGAACCCTATACATATCCATATCTTTTGTGGTTTTGCAATAATGATTCATAACAGACATTGATCTTGCATCTTGCATACTTGGGTATTAAGTCACAAACCTGTTATATACAGATTTGATTGTCTGTACATTGTTTCTTTCGTTGCTACGAAAATCGTTTAATCTTCTTCTCATCAGTATTTTGTTTCTTCTATTACTAAACATAGATGACCATGCCTTTATTGTACTTGAATACATGCTATCCTCTGTTCGTTTTTGACAAGGCCCATTCATTACGTGGCAAACAATGAGAATGCATATTTGTTTTAATCGCAAACAAATTAAAGTTCCTATAAAAATCGTCTGCGCTAATCGTCGTTTTATGTCTCGCTTTAAAAGTCACCTTAACGTTTAAACGTTGACTCAGATTGTCCAGTGATTACTTGATACAGTCATGGGTTAATGATACAATCGGATATGGCAGAGTTGGATATGGTTGGCTTAATTGGACATTATTGGTATTCTTCCAAACTGTAATGATATTCTGCTAAGTAACTTACATAATAACCATAAACGCATGAAATGTGCCAGCGACGAATTCGCACCTAAGACGATTTAAATATATTTTTACTATTTGCTTGGAGTATTATTGGATGAAAAAGTTTAGTGATCACTGTGCGACTTACACCATTTCAGATTTATGATGCATATCTATCATATGTGAGAGATGAGTGGTTGTGCAGACACAGCTAGAGCATGATAAATTATGGAATATCGTTAACGAAAATGATTGTAAAGATTTGTTTTTTGGTTAAAATATAGACTCTGATATTACTTCCTGAGAGAGAAAAGCTCAATAATTCACGCAAATAGATAAGAATTAGATCAAATGATACGGCCGGCTCATCTGAATATTCAGCTGGTCAATGGGCCATGTTAGAAGGTTAGGAAATAAAATGATGTAACCTTCAACACTGCTAAAATTATAAAACGTCAGGCACCATGGAAATATTCTTAGAAACATGCAATACAATGTGTTCTGTCGATAATCTATAATATATCGATAATATCGATAATATAAAATATCGATAATAGTGACGCATGTTTTAGATAATACTGGCAATTAAAATGACCATTGGTCAACCAAAGCTCCACATCCCTTATTTTTCTTTAGAATATAGAGCCCATGATGAGTATTTTATTAAAACGTTTCCAACCTTGGTATTGGCCACATATTTAAATACATTCTTTATTTCAATATAGTTGAAACTTGTACGCGACTACTATATTGTTTCAATGCAAATGAGCAAGATATACTTATTGTTAAAAAATATTTTACAGGTTAAACAGCAAGCAAATGGTCATAAAAATGTTGCAACTAAAGTTTTATTGACTTTGAATCCTCATTTAATTTCTTTAAACATTCATGAGAAAACAATGATCCCTCAGGATATGTTAACCTACAATTATCACAACCATTTGAAAATACACATAATAAGATTGTGATCGTATAAAATTATACTAAAATATGACCTTTAATTTGTGTTTTTTAGAAGGTTGGATAGAAAGTTAACGGGTAAAGCGTAATCTTGTGTGTGTGTGTGTGTGTGTGTGTGTAATTTGGGGTTTGACGTAGCTTTAACAACTTTTCAGTTATATCGCTACGATGTATGCAGTGTGACAGTTGGTAGTGATTCTAGCACTGGGGCATCATGCCGAAGACATGTTGCATCATGTCCCACCTAGTCACAATATGCTGACACCAGGCCGACCAGTTCTAACACTAACCTCTTAATATAGGGCGAGTAGCAAGACAGCTGTTAGTATTATTTTTATAAGTCTTTGGTATGACTCAGTGTTGGATCGAGCCTTGGACCTCATACATCCGAGACAAACGCTATACCTACTAGGTAACCGGCGCGGTAGTAAACTCCTATTGTAACATTGCATTCAATTTAGTAAAATAGCTTACTTATCAACCAGAATGCTTTCTTTGTCAGACTACAATTGTTATTTATCTTCAGACTGGTTCAGCTGTATATTAGAAGGAAGAGCGGCACATGCTGTTTTAATATTAACAAGGCTTTTGAAAGCGTTTGGCATCAACAGCCTAGATACAAACAGAGAAAGTATGGAACTAGATGCAACTATCGGAATGGCTTGAACGGTCTCTCTGGGTGAGAAAACAGTGTTCACATACATCTGATAAGGTGATTAAGAAAGTTCAAGTAGGTGTTTCACAATTATCCGTTTTACGTCCATAATTGTTTACCTGCAAAGTGTCAGAATATATAAATCAAACTGAATTTGTTTTAAATAGGACGTTGACTATCTTAGACAGTCGGGTTTAACACACGGTATGTAATGGAAAACTATCGAAAAACTACACTCTTTCTTGACATATAAATATGTAACAAATAAGTGCAAAATGTGGAACAGGATAAGTATAATTCAAAGGGTGAAATGCAAAATATCTTCACCGCGTTTTTCATTTTGCCTTTACAGACAGAGCACTTTGGAACAAGAGCAAAATATTAATCGTTAGAGTGGCTCTTTTGTTTGCCTTTATGTTTGTGTATTGTAGTATGACAATATGTTTTGGTGTGTCTGTACTTAGCGTGAAAAAGATGCAATGGAATTTTAGAAGAAGCGAAATGAAAAAGAACTTGAAAAAATACAACAAATACGTAGAATGTTAACATTGGTTTCGTTACGTACACACATACACATAGACACAAACACATACAATATCACACACACACACACACACACACACATACACACACACACACACACACACACATATATATGCACAGAGAGAGAGAGAGAGAGAGAGAGAGAGAGAGAGAGAGACAGAGAGAGAAAGAGAGAACTCGAAGGCATATTACGATTAAAAGCTACTAAAATATATTTTTCTCGTTTGTTTGAACAATCGCTCTGGTCTATTATTTATTCTACATTGATGAAAAGTAGATGGTTCAGTTTAAGATTATAACGTAAAGATTCGATGCAGATGAAATAAAACATTACTGAACATGAACTTTACAGTTTTGAAAGATATGATTTTGCGTAAGATAAAATAACAAAACGAAAAAGAACAAAAGACGATTTAATTTACCTGTGATTGATACACCTATATAGATAAAATATATGACGCCACGAATGTGGCAAACGTTTTATATACAATCTTTTTCTCTTAAATATAACAATTATTGTCAACCTCAACCACTGCGCGTACCTGTGATATTTTAAACGTTCTCAGCTGCAAGCGATTGCACTTTTTAATATCGATAACGAATTCATCAACTTTTTCTACACAATGGATGGAATGCCCGTCGTCTAATCTTCCCATAAAAAGTAATCGTAGTTTGTATAAATAGCCTAATTTACTGATTGCATTTGAACTGCAGCCTACATAGGTTGATGAAAATATAATAAAGACATTAAGGTAAGCAAACGTTGTTAATACTCTCTTTCTCTCTCTCTCTCTCTCTCTCTCTCTCTCTCTCTCTCTCTCTCTCTCTCTCTCTCTCAAGAATCATTTATAGAAACAATCAATATCTGTTCAAATTTAAATTGGACTATGTCGACATTAACAGGTTCACTTCTGGATAATAATACTGAGTGCATCATAATTAGCTTTTTTTGTCCTATCCTTTTTTTAAATTTCTGTTTATATCAAATTTAAATCAACCTTGTGTTTTATACATACTGATAGCGTAGCGCACGCCAGCTAAAAATGATTGTCCAATCACCATAATTGTGGTCCTTCATTGAAATCAGAGAACTGAATGTATAATATATTTGATGTATAAATAATTAGTCTACTGAGTAAACGGGTATACAGAGCACAGTTATATTTCCGTTTTGTTGTTATTTCAAATTAATGTGACCTTAAAGTACACCATAAGAACACAATGCACAAACAATTACTGATGATACGTTAGAAATTGGTTCGTCCTTTCACAGGAATGATAGGCGTTGTCATTGCAATAGCAGAAACTGAATAGCGTAGTGCCATCATGTATATAGTACTGCAGATTGATCTCGTTTAGGTCTGCCATGCACAGTGCATACAATACCACCCAGAGGTATTTAATGCTGAACCAAGCAATGTTGATTATTAAAATCAGATTGTCAACCAGAGAAGCTGTCTTGGTCGAACTATCTTACCATATTTATTCGCTGTGGATAAAAAAAGGATTCTGTTACAATAGCTTCGCGCGAAACACCTTCCAAACATATAAATCATCACATCGGGTGTAGTTTATGCATTTTCTCCTCTTGGGTCTTCACTGTCCAGCAAAGTTGGAGTCCACGGAATCTAACATATATTCAGATCTTCACAAAGGTCATTGCCTGTGAAAAAGACCTTTTTCGGTTTACCCAACGTATTCGAAGCACGATGGTTGCATTTATGCAAGATATTATAAATTCCTTATTCCAACAAATTCGTGTGGCTATCCATACAAATGTCTTGCTATAATAATTTTCGACGGAATATAAGACTTGTAAAGTGTATTTTAAATATTAATTTGTTTCCTTTTATTTTGAAATGGTATTGTGAATTTTCTGAAAGAATATTTTGGATAACTACATTGTCCACTCTGTAAAGACTACAAACTAGTGCTTACTTCATTTGTTTGAGTTTGGGCTTGAATTTTCTGAGTATAAACGTCCAGTCAAATACGTTTTCTTTAAATGCGAAACAATAATTGCGTCCAATAAAACTGACATGTCTATTCAAACACCCTGTCCTATATATACATGCTATATTGCATCTTTATCGAAGAAGTTTCCGTGTCAGATGGCCCTTAAATTAGTGTTAGTAAAGAACCAACTTATATGATGATCACTAAAAATGTGGATGATGAAGTTGTGAAATTTATTTAAATTAAAAAGTCTCATGCTTTGTGTAATGTACATTTTTATCCGTGCACGACTGAACCAATCTTACAACTTATTAACATTAATCTTATAATCAAATTTGTTTTCTAAACAGTGAGAGAAGAGCAGTATGTGTCAATAGTGTGTGTTTGTTTGTGTGTGTGTGTGTGTGAGTGTGTGTTTGTGTGTATGTGTGTGCGAAATGAGCGACTCGGGATCCAGATAATTACATAAGAATCTCCATTATCGACAATGTGCAAAATCCTTAATGGTAAATTGAATACTCGTATAAAAAAGTTAAGAGGAAGACAACCGTCTAATAGGCGAAACACAAAGACGGGATATGAAAAATGTACTCTGCATATGAAAATATGTTTATAAATCAGGTTAGAGCTTAAACTTCTATCCCTTAAAAAAGTGTCCAATCCGTGCCCCAGAAAATTGAATTGTTAGTCCCTAATATAATTGCGGTATGCCGCAATACGTTTCGTTTCTGTTTTTGTTGTCAATTTTGTTTTACACCGTTAAACTTTACTACGAAGAACATTATTGTTTCAAATGGGGATAGTACACTGACAGGTATTGTATAAATTCAGTTGGTCAATTGTCTATTGTATGTATATATGTATGTATGTATGTATGTATGTATGTATGTATGTATGTATGAATGTATGTATGTATGTATGTATGTATGTATGTATGTATGTATGTATGTATGTATGTATGCATGCATGCATGCATGCATGCATGCATGCATGTATGTATGTATGTATGTATGTATTGTTACGTATATTTGATTTAAGTTATTAATTTTGTTTTAATTGTTTGTTTGTCAGATTCAAATTTGACATTTTAAGTTTAAGATTCATTCATTGGGAGATATTTTTTTTTTAAAGTGGGATGACCTGTACTTTACAAATAAACACCAGATGTTGACCTCATTTCTGACCTGGCTTCAGAGTTGTAAACAAGCTTTAAAACTGATTGGCTGATTCCAAGGACATTATGGAGCTTTGTTATAAACATCTTTCTATTTTTAGTTCTTGAGAGAGACAACAACTGATTCTCATCTGGGTCATACGGTGTGTACGAGATTTTTCGAACGTAAATTTGTTCTAAAGATTCTAGAAGATCATGTGACCCCTTCCTTGTTTACGTAATAACAGGTATATAAATTATGTTTTGGAGCGAACTATTAAGTAGAAGTTGCGCTGTTAGAATATTAAGTTGTATTGTTTTGAGTTATTTTAAATAACTGGAAATTGTTTCAATTCGTTTGGATCAAGATGATTTATTTTGTTATTTATCTGGAAAATAATTGTGCTCATTGAATTTCATAAAACCAAAACTTACTTCATCATGTGACATCGTCTTCCGTTTTGGATGCTTCACTAAGATTCGAACTGGGAATTATTTGGACATTTTATTATCAGGAAGTTTGCAATTTCACAAGTGGATTATATTTTGAATTATTTTTTGATTAATTTTGAATTGATTTTTAAAACCGTAAGTTTATTTTTTATTTTCTGGAAAATATTTGTGCTCAATAAATTGTTTATTAAGTTTTTACAAGCTTGTTATTTTCACTCTTTCTATGTTACTGTTTATGTATGTATGTATGTATGTATGTATGCATGTATGTATGTATGTATGTATGTATGTATGTATGTATGTATGTATGTATGTATGTATGTAGGTAGGTATGTATGTATGTATGTATGTATGTATGTATGTATGTATGTATGTATGTATGTATATATGTATGTATGTATGCATAGATGCATGTATGTATGACTGACTGACTGACTGACTAACTTTTTTTCCTCTTCAACAGAGATTACATCAGATTAATAGGAAAATACAAAATCATGAAACACAACAGAAACGAGTATTAAAAACAAACAAAAAAAAAACAATGGTGAAACGTTTACCAGTGTAATTATCAATGTAGTTCTTTCTACATGACATATGTGCTTATGCATACATTGTTAAAAATAGTTTGTTAAAATTCGTTCCAAAACCCATTTATTTGGATTGGAAAATATGATGTCGAAACTGAACAAGAATAGCTTTCCTAAAGAAACAATTAATTTTGAAATTATTATCATAACATATATAGATATGTTTGTTTAAGTTATATTTTGCTTACTTGAATCATATTTTGATAGATCAAAACTGATCAGTCGAAGATGATTTGAATAAAAAAAAAAGAGTAAATGTTGTTTCATTTCCTTGACTCCATCTGTCTTTATCGCTGTCAAGAAAAGCTGCTGAATCGCTTTTAGTTCCATTGCAACGAATCCGTGGTGGTCCAGTTAATACTGGCTTGTCTCTGGTCACGAATCTTTGTTCAGTTTGATTAGATGTAGTATAATCTTTTAGATATTGATTTGCTGTTGAAACACCCAATCAAGTTAATTCTCATTATTATAAAACAGTGTTCTATGTTACCTTTTACGACAGAAAATTTGTTGAAAGCGATGCCAGACGGTATTTTCATGATCTCATTATGTATTCGTTTTCATCACTTTATCTCATATATTACAAACTCAAAATATATGTTTGAATTTTTTCTAGATATATTCAACGATGTTGTTTGCAGTGGTTATCCTTGCAGTTCTTTCGGCATTAATTTGCCCTTCATTTCAACTGTACTACCAATCAGGAATGGGCATGGTTGGAATGCCATATGATGGATATGGATACGGAAGTGGAATGGGAATGGGAGGCTATGGAATGGGAGGTTACGGAGGATACGGTATGATGGGTGGATATCCCATGGGTGGATACGGATCTATGGGAGGATATGGAATGGGAGGATATGGTGGATATGGAATGATGGGTGGATATCCCATGGGTGGATATGGATCCATGGGAGGATACGGAATGGGAGGATATGGAGGATACGAAATGATGGGCGGATATCCCATGGGTGGATATGGATCCATGGGAGGATACGGAATAGGAGGCTATAGAATGGGAGGCTATGATGGTTACGGAATGATGGGTGGATATGGATCCATGGGAGGATACGGAATAGGAGGCTTTGGAATGGGAGGCTATGATGGTTACGGAATGATGGGCGGATATGGATCCATTGGAGGCTACGGAATGGGAGCCTATGGAATGGGAGGATATGGAGGCTATGGAATGATGGGCGGTTACAGATACGGAATGGGTAATTATGGAATGAGTGGATATGGTGTGTTAGGTGGATACGGAGTGATGGACGGGTATATGATGGGTGGTTACGGATACGGTTTGGGTAAATATGGGATGAGTTGATACGCTGGGTTAGGTGTATACGGAATGATGGGGTAATGAAAGTCGTTCCAAACTAGTTTTTTGAGGTATATAAAAAAAAATTAATTATGAATGTGTGATGATATGAATTATACTTTTATATCTTTCATTAATTTTATTGTATTACATGCTTAGAATAATGTTTTAATTTAATGACATCATTTAACCGAAACTACGTACAATGCAGGTTAGATACAAGGTCGTATTTTACCCAGCATTTATATATGGTTATAAAATGCAGCATAAGCAATACTAATTATTATAACATTATTAAACTCTCATTGCTGGCTGACGTTTCAATGGCTACAACAGTTAATATCAAGAATGTATTGACGAATAATATACGCCTCCACATTGGTATTGATGGCCATTGAAAAATTGGAATTTTTTTGTGTGCTTTAAAATTTGTTTCAGTGGTTTAAAATACCGTTACTACAAACATGAGAATGATCATGTGCTTAATAATACTAAAAATACATTATTATTAATATAAATATTAATATTGAGATTAATACTAATAATAATAATAAAATAATATTGATGATGATTATTATTATTATTAGTATTGTTATTATGATTATGATTGTTTTTATTATTATTATTATTATTATTATTATTATTATTATTATTATTATTATATTATCACATCTGTTTTTTACTGTGAACGTTTCATGTCAATCTGTCTTATATTTCAATTGAGTTAGTTCTTTCTTTTGACATTATCTAGAACTATTTCTGTCTATGTCTTGCTGCCAATACATTTTTGGGAGCACTGGCGTGACACTCGTTACGCTGAGCCAACGCGGATTGAAATCTACATTTTTGCTTCCTTTTTTAAAATCTCAATTCCAGAGATGTTTGCAAAATAATGAAGATAATAAAGAATAACTCATGTTTAAAAGATATTATTCCAATGCATGTTTTCTATTTTGAAGGCAAAAAACACCGAAAAGGATAATATTGATAGCGATGTGATGTCATCACGATGGCAATGGACAAAGAACGAATAGCAGACATCAGCCTTTGTTTAAAAAATGGATGTTATCTAACACTTGTATCTTGATACTAACGAAGAGGACATGATTTCATTTTATTTTAATATAGAGTCTTACGTGCTTCTGCATGTCAATATATTATGAATACAAGTCATGTGACTGCATTATGTATTCAAGTCATGGCTTTACATATGTATCCATTGAGCCTGAATAAATTGCTATTTCGCAAATGAGTGGTCAGCGTCTGTTTGTGCGTGTCAAGCTTGTGATGAAATAAATGCATATTCCTCGTTTTGAAAATCGAATCAGTCAGTATAGGTGCAGTTAAGTAAGATTCTTCCTTAAAAATACACTACTAATTTGCAACGTTGGTTCATTTAAAGAAGGCAACCATTCATGTTGAAATAACTTTAGTTTGAATACTTAATACCTAAAATCAATTATATTTCGAAAAATAACTTCTATTAAGTTATTTCACGTCAAAGAAATAATGCTATAGATTGAACGTTGCTTTAGAACAGAAAAGAGTCTTGAATTGTCTTTTCTGTTAATACAGTAGAACAGTCGACTGACTATCCGGACTCGGATTAAACAAGGACCATTAGCATGTTTTCATAAATGCTACATGTTATAATGTTTTACAAAACTTATTTGCCTAATAGACGTCAACAGAAAAAATAAAATAGAACAAACCTTTATTTTGTGTTCACGTGTGCGGCCACAAAGCAAGTAGCTTCTGAGGAAACAACCAAAATGTAGTGACTGATTGTGGTGACATCAGTGACGAAATCAGAATACATTTTTATGCGGTATTTGACAAGAAGAATCGAGCGAAATTATAATTCGTTATTCATATTCGTATTCCCGGTTTTAAGCTTTCCGATCTATCAGTCGGCGTGCATATTACTACAGTAGATGGTAGCAAATTTGCATTAAGAGGCAACATGTTTATATTTAGAAAGATACATATATCGTATTAGTAAATCAATTTGTTAGGTAGATGCATCAAACCGAACATCCTAAACCTTTTATATCAAATTGAGAAAGAAACTTCTTATTTTATTCGTCGTCATTGAGAACTATGTTCTGAACTTCTTTTGTTCATATGGTACCATTTTGCAGCGGAAGGATACAATCACAGCCACACGGATCTTTGGACTTGGTTGTTGTAACATACATTGTGCACTCCAAAAGAGGCGAAACTCATCAAATTGATGTGTATTCTTATCACCATTTTCGAAGTTGTTTCATTACCGGATGGAAATGATCGATCAATACTCCGATTGGTACTTGCATATCAGTATATATGGCAGCAACAAATGGGATATTAAGAAAAACGATCTTTCGAAACTCAGATATAACAGTAATGGATAGTTTGAAAATTTTGACAGCCACTTTTTTGTTCCTCTGTCTCACAATTGTTTGTGTGAAAACAGGTCTGTAGTCCCCTCCTCTGGTTTCCTCAAACATGCGAAAAAGATTGGTGGTGCTTTCTAATTTATTTAAGAACAAAAACAGCAACTGTATGATACACACGATTATTATTAACTAATTTAGAGCAGTAGATAAGACAATGCACAACATTCATGTAAAATGGACGATCCATAATTTCATAATTCAGGGAATCATCTGGATATATTTTAGAGATGTTATTAAAGTGTTATAAGAACTGCGAATACTTTTTTTATTTATTTATTTTTTTTTTTTTTTGTGTGTTTGCGTTTCGTTTGGTATTGCATGACGAGTGGTAATACTAATCGCTAGTAAGAGTTCATCTGTGTGAATTAGTTAGAAAAGTGGCATTGAAAACCGGTTGTTGTTTTTTTACCCAAAAGAAAGAAACTTCTACGAAAGGTTTGTTCAGGTTATATATAAGACTGGTTATATATTAGACTGACTTTGTAAGAGACACCCACATGCCTACAGACTAATAATGCATCCATTCGCGGACTTAAACAGTTTATAAAATTCCTCTGTTCTTGGGCATTTTCATTCGAAAATTTAACTTGCCAATTTAGACATTGGGCTTGCCCCCAAACTGAATATCCACATGGGTATAAAATAAGAAGATAAAATATGACATTTTATGGCAAACATGTTATATTTAGTGCAACTTTAGTTTCCTGTGCATCTCTGTTGGCAACCTGCAACCACATGCTGAGCGTTAGAGCTATCTAAATATATATAAACTTCTCTCTCTCTCTCTCTCTCTCTCTCTCTCTCTCTCTCTCTCTCTCTATATATATATATATATATATATATATATATATATGCAAATACTGCATGTAGATAGACATGTAGATTATTAAATAGTTAGAATGCATACATAGATAGAAGGACGAAAGCAGACTTGCACATGTAGTTAGAAAGACAATGGGATAAGTTTTAAAGATTAAAATAATATATACATTTTTGAGAGAGAGAGAGAGAGAGAGAGAGAGAGAGAGAGAGAGAGAGAGAGTCAAAGCATGACTATTTGTCATGATTTATTTATACTAACTTCTAATTGTATCCATTTGTTTCTCAAGTAGTCACATTCAAATTGACGCCATGCATCAAAATATTTGAGAATCTAAAGGATTTGAGAACACGTTTTCAAGTTTTTACCAAGTAGTTTGTATTGAATGCCCTTTTGTTATCACATACATAACATATGTGATGCATTTTCCTAATATTAAGCATGCATTGAACGAAATTCGCCAGGTAGCTAATCGTGAAGTAAGAGTTTGGGTTATTTATATATATACACAATAAAATCTCACGAGTAGCACTTTTAGTGATTCATACCTAACTAGCGAAATGCATCAAAACAATATCTCAAAGTCACTGCACATCTGACAAACTGGCTGAGGTAAACTTATAACCGGAAAGTCAGAAAAATCCCTGCTAGTTAAAAAGTAATACAATTACAGTGTAACTATTTATACCTAATTTGTCAATTTTTTTCATGTTTAATATTAGTTTTATCGCGCATGCGCTACAAATGAAAATCTGACGATGACATTGACTACAACTTGACAATGACATACAATGAATGAAATAAACTCTAACCACGTATAGTGAAGAAGAATGTAACACGTTATATAAAGGTATTGTCATGTGTAAGGTGGAGAGATCACATGTATAAAACTTACAGAGCATAAAGCACAAAGAACTAACCACAACCAATTGTAGATAAATCACCTCGCAAAGAATTATTACTGTATTTTACCCTGACCACCCATGATCAGTACAATTTCTGGTATCCATCACTTAAGTCAATTGACTCTCTGGCGGGCTAAACCCGTGCAAATTTGAATTTTCGCCAATAGTCGGGGAAATAGATTTGTAAATCCCGTTTTAACCGCAGTATATAATGTGGTGTACATCTCTTTCAACAAAATCAATAACATATTGATCGGACGTTAGCTTCATGTACATAACGAAATGACGTACACATTTATTTTGTTTCTACGGACTTAACCTTTCTTTGTTCAATGTTTATTTTGAAACTATGAAAATGTAGCTTGGGTAACTTTAATCGTTCAGATGGGAAATACTTGTGCCCAAATCATTGACTAGTCATCTTAGTTTGTTTTAACCTTATTTAAGGAGTTTGTCATTCCAGTAGTTTTGATAGTGCTCATGTGCATATTTGAAATTGTTATACATGTACAGGTATTTTTATTTGCATATTCTTCGGGACAGTTTCTATTTATCAAACTCATGGTTTGTGCCCGGAGAGATCTTTAACTTAAATGGTCTAACATAGGTAATTCAATTGCTCGTGCTCATTATATTGCAATGCCGGTTTTGGATCAGATATAAGTATTGAATATCTCAGCCCAAATCTAAAATATTTGTCAATGTTTGCACGGCTGACATTTTGTTAGCTTTCACTATGACGTTATTGTAGGACTGGTGCAGTTAATTTATTAATTTGTCCCCTCAACGTTTTTGTATCTCAAACTATTATCACTACAGATACTTGCTATTTTTTAAATAATTATTTTATACACCAATCTTTTATTAGATGATTGAAGTTTTTCTACTGGTTCTGATAGTTTGGCAATACTGTTGTATTTCACGTTGATGTTTATTGACAATTGTTGGACTGTATAGCAGTTCTTTCTAATTTGGTGTCTCAAAGCTGAAAAATAAGAACTCGGTAGGACCTCAAAAGCACGCAAACCGTATCTGAATCGATCGCGGCATGCATAGTTGCATGGCTGTTTAATCCTAATTGATCATTGTAATTGGTTATGTGTACTGATTAATTGATATGCTTAGCCATTTGGTGTTGTGCCATGTTTCAAATAATGAATACCAATACCTTCTTCATTATCAAGACTCGTAGTTACTCCATCTGACCTTTACGTGAATATTTCAAGCTTGCGACAACGTCAGGACTTAAAAATTCACTCCTGTTTTATTTCCCTTTCAATGAAAGATATTTACTTTGGTTTTGGATTTTACGTACAATACCACAAATATGTTAATTAGTTTAAAGGCAATGAATGCATAGAGTCTTGTCCAAGTACATAATATAAGTAGCTACCTCAGGGATATAGTCTTTTCTAATGTATATAGCACTCTTTTTTGTAATTATTGCAAGCAGTTAACTTGTAATTTGTAATATATATATATATATATATATATATATATATATATATATATATATATATATATATATATATATATATATATTGAGCTTTGATGATCAAATTGATCTTATTGTGTATTCCCTTTACAGTCATTGCATCGGTTATCAGTCATCACTACTGCTTAACGTAGTTATAGATAATGTTGATATTTGAGCACGTTTAACAACTTTGTTGAAGCACATTGTTTCCTTAATTGCGTTAAGCTAAATGCCTGCCATTGGTTTACTAACCCTATGGAATAAGACGGAAGAAATACGAATGAAACTGTGTGTGTGTGTGTGTATGTGTGTGTGTGTGTGTGTGTGTGTGTGTGTGTGATTTGGACTTTTACAACTTTTAAGTCATATTGCTACGATGTCTGCAGTGTGGCAGGTTATAGTGATGTCTAGCACTGAGGCAACATTACGCAGGCGCGTAAAGTCATGTCCCACCCAGTAACATTATCCTGACACCAGGCTGACGAGTTCTACTACTAACCTATTAATGCTGAGTGCCTAGCGAGGCAGTTATTAGTACCATTTTTATCTTTGGTATGACTCGACAAGGGTTAGAACTCGCAATATTCCGCATCCGATGGGAGCGCTCTAAACAATAGGCAACGGTAGACGTCGAGTACAACTATTCCCTAAAAACAAAATCTGGAAGCTGAAACCTGTTTACCATCAGAAACTGTTTCCATACATACATTTTACCAATTTTAAGACTTGTGTACCACCTGAAATGGGGCCCAGAGTAGCCGAATGGTTTATGGCGATCACTTTTTCGGACCATTTTAGTCTCACCTAATTCAGCGTGGTTGCGAGCCTTAGGCTCGAGGAATGTGGGTAAGTGAGTAGCTTCTCTTTGGTTCTGGAGTTTTCCCGGTTTCGTTCTCCATAATTTACTGTCTAAATAATGGCGTTAAAGCCAACAGCAATACATACATGAACTCAGTCTATACATTGTTCAATAGTGTTTAGTCTCCATGACCAGATATATTGTTGTCCTTATTATTTAAACATTGTTGTTAAATTCTTTGAGATCTATCCAGATGAGTTAATGAAAATTACGTTTTCCTTGACATCAACATTTGGGAATGTTCCTGGTTTCAGAATCATGCGAATTGTTGTGGAAACTTTAGATTAGCAAAACTAAAAGTTACGAAAAATCATTGTAGCAATATATATTCGACGTTTACGTGGACTACAGTGTTATAAATTTTTACCAGGTCATTACCCATGTCCTATCAAGTAGTCATGTGCGCAAGAAACATAAATTGAACTGTTACAGTTAAATGTCAATATTTCATTGTATACATTTCGACATATGAAACAATGTTTTTAATTACATGTGGTATGCATCTGCGAGAATATGTAATTTTCTGAATGCCACGTATACTGTTTAACATCTCGTTTATGTCTGTAGTGTTTTCATTGTAATTGTTACAATTTGATGGTCTTTTATGTCTGTTTGTTTGTATGTGTAAGCAACGAAATGTTCACCTTGTAAATATTTAAACTCTTGTTTGAATGCATTGTTTCTTCCACATATTGCATTATATATAGTAAAACTCATATTGCATTATATATAGTAAAACTCATATTGCATTATATATAGTAAAACTCATATTGCATTATATATAGTAAAACTCATATTGCATTATATATAGTAAAACTCATATTGCATTATATATAGTAAAACTCATTTGAGATGGCATATGTATCATCCGAACTTGTAAACTTAATATCGAGAGTTGATTTCGCGTTAGTGTCATGAAAAATATTCATACATTCTCTCTGATGGCTGTAAATTGAATAAAGTAATATCGTTCTGTTCTGTTATTGTAGTATGGAATAGAAATTATTTGTTAGTAAGGCAGATGCCGTCCATATGTGTGTGTGTGTGTGTGTGTGTGTGTGTGTGTGTGTGTGTGTGTGTGTGTATGTTTGTATGTATGTCTGCTATACATATTTTTTTCTGTCAACCGTAAGAGACACAGGCTTAAATTATAACAAGACGGAAGTAAAATGAGTGCTGTGTGTTGGACATTAATAAGTGTATCCGATTGTCGGTGGTATGAAGTTATGCTAATCACACAATTATGCAGACTTAGATGGGATTCTTATAACATACTAACTCGTCCAAGATACAAATTAAATAAAACTTAACAATGTGTCCATATCTAAATGCCTACACACTTATATGTAAAAATAGCCAGTCTCAGTTATGATTCTAATTAAAATTATTTTGAGATAAAATTACTGTGAAAATAATAATATACCCAGCGGCAAATTGAAATTTAAAATCAAAATCTTTATACATTAATAGTATTTATTTTGCATCGTGAAGAGAGTGTAATCGATAATATCTAGCGTGAATATGGGGATACATACATACATACATACATACATACATACATACATACATACATACATACATACATACATACATACATGTAAATAAGTTTTTATTCTTGTTACTATCCTGACGAACTGTTTGCGTACTTTAATCATATACTATATATCATGCAGGCATGATTTAAGAGCAACAATACATTGAAATAACAGCCATAATGTATGGATATTTTTCATAATGTTGTACATATTAGTTTTGCGTTTGAATAATTCTAAAAATAGACTTCCATGAAAGAATATCAGTCGAAAAGGTGACAATGAAAAATAACTAAAGATGTATCAGATTTAAATTACAGTGGTTATTGATGGGCGTATGGGACACTTTCACTTTATCAACAGCTAGATTATAATTAAAATGTAAATTTAGCAGCAGTCTATTATTTTGCTCAATGGACAAAAGAATTAACCACACAACTTGGAGACATATGAGGTATCTTTGTAATGAATGATGACACCATAAGTGACAGAAGTCAGAATAACATGACACAAGATTTAGTGTGCTTTCTTTGATTTGCTACATAAACATATTTGAAGTAAATATGTTATCATTCTATACTGTTTGACATTTAGAAAAAGTTATTGATCCTTTTTGGCTGTATAAATACGAGGGTTTACAATCTGTTCGGTCACAGAGAGCTGCCATCTCGCCTTCATTTCCAAGACAAAGAAAGAGGTAAACAAATTTACATTTTATGATTTTATTTTCTTTTATTTTGCTTGTGCTAGACCATGTCGTAATTAACTGTAAATTAAAGATGTTTCACGAGCACACACCTAGCTGATATACTGAATTTGTTAAAGATGTTTTGCATGGCTTTTACTATGATGCAAGAGAAGCTTTATCTGAAAAATGTAACGTAACGAAAGCTCTGAAAACGAACTTAAGCAAAACTATAGGGATCTTTCAATGGTATTATTATTGACAACTAGTAGGTATTTGAAAAGTGTTGCTATTCAGAAAGAAAACGTACATTTTCCAGTATGAGATCTGAAGCGCGCGCGCACACACACACTGTTCGAAGTTTTATTTACTATAATCTATAATTGGTAGCGCGCTTTTTAGGTTATTTAGCGGAAAGAGGTTAGTGGTTTTTGAATATTTCCTATTTGATAAGGGAGTTGTTATTCATAAATATAATGTCAATGTTAAATGTTATGTAACAAGAATATTTTGTATGAAATATAAATTTTATCCAATGACAATGATTACTTTCAAAGAGACTTACGGTTCTTTTGGACTCCGAAAACCAAATAATGAAACAGACACAACATTTTTGAAGACACACTTACATTTTCTATGATCTAACCTTTACCGGTTAGAACGTTTATATAACGTTGGTAGTAGAGTGATCAGCCAAAATAAATCGTATTTTAATAATGATGGCATGCATCTATAAATGTTATACCTGCTGCATACATTTCTGTTTTGAAAAAAGGTTTGTTGTGTCAGTTATGTATATGAGTGTGAAAGAATTTGGCTTCTACTTATACCTGTTATTTCAGTTCGATAACAACATACTTAGACCTTTACATACATTTGATAGGGAACATAAATGTGTATCAATTGGCAAAATGTGAGGAAATAAATTTACTGAATTATGTTTTTCTTTTCAATCTAGACCAAAGCAATCAATATGAAGGTCATTGCTCTCATTCTCGCTTCCTGTGTAGTCCTAGCTTCAGGCTTAGTAAAAAAACAGTCTGGCTATTCTCATGGACACCATCATGGTGGTGGTGGCGGAGGTTACCTTTTTGGCGGTTCAAGTTTAGGGGGTTTAGGTGGCGGTGGATATAGCGGTGGATATCCAAAACACTATCGTGGAGGCGGCGGCGGTGGTGGAGGAAATTTTCTAGGCGGAGGATTTAGTGGGGGATTAGGTGGTTTAGGTGGCGCTGGATCTGGTGGTGGATTTTTAAGCAGCCAGATTGGAGGCGGTAGTGGCTATTATGGTGGTTATGGATTGGGCGGTGGATTTGGAGGTGGACTGGGATCAGGTGCTGGTTTAGGATTAGGTGGCAGCTTAGTCGGCGGCGGCTATTCTAGTAAACACGGTAAACACCATGGAAGCGGCGGCGGTGGATTTGGAGGTGGACTAGGATCAGGCGGAGGATTAGGTGGAGTTGGCTATTCTGGCAGTAGCGGTAACTATTATGGAGGTGGCGGCATTAGTAGTTATTATGGAGACGGATTAGGATCGGGAGGCGGATTTGGATTAGGTGGAGGATTTGGCGGTTTAACTAGCGGTTCATATGGTAGTGGATATATAAGCGGCAAGTATGGAGGGAGTGGAGGAGGTAGTAGTTATTATGGTGATTCTGGATTGGGCGGTGGATTTGGAGGTGGACTAGGATCTGGTGGCGGATTAGGATTAGGTGGCGGATTAGGTGGTGGATTAGGATTTGGCGGTGGATTCGGCGTCGGTGGGTATTCTGGCGGCGGAATAGGACTTAGCGGTGGATTAGGCGGAGGAACAGGCGGAGGATTGGGATTAGGTGGTGGATATTCTGGCAGCAGCGGTAAATATTATGGAAATGGCGGCGGAGGTTCGATTGGAGGAGGTTTGGGTGGAATTGGGGGAGGATTCAGTTCTTTTACTGGAGGAATCGGTGGAGGAGGACTACAAGGATTTGGTGGTGGAGGTCGATCGGGGATATACTACCGTACGGATTATGATCTTTTAGTTAGAATACTGTTTAGAATAATGGTTATAAGATAATCATCTAATAAATAACTTTTCATATTATACTTAATGAAAGTGTCCAAATATAAAACAAAAATAAATGGAGATGTAAGTAATGAAATTCGGATTGTTACCCATCTCACCAATACTTAATGATACGGATAATATGATGCATTATTTCAGTTTATGATTTACATTTAAAATGTTTAAGTTTACTCTTAATGATTGCATCTCTATAAAATACTCTGACGTTTTGCATTAAACCTCTCCAAATGGAGCTCGTTCTGTGTCTGATGTTTAGTCTCTGAAATTAATCTCTAATCCGGTGAGAAACTATACACTTTTGGTACCAAGTTTATTGCCAACTTATTGTATCTAAGGTTACCAATTTTCAAATATTGCAAGAGTAGAATATATGTGGACCATTTGAAAAACAAAGATACATTTTGTTTCTAATATACGCATTTGGTTTCTCTTTTTAGGTCCCAAGAAATACTAGAGCTGGTTATTGGATTGATGGATTCGGCACCTATGTTTTGTTGATACATCTGTTGAGACATAATACATATTTGTGAAATAAAAGAACTATATTTATTCCATCGAAATGTCTCAGTATCCATATTATTATCCGTGCCAATTTTTTGTTCTTAACCTGTTCATTACGATTGAAACGTTAATTGTTGTAACGTTATATATTTTAATGTATGGAGTTCCTGCAATAAAATAGTGGTATATCTATCCACAATTATTGTATTTATTTCACAACCTCCAGTCTTACATATCTTGCAATACAGTTCAATCAATGCCTTGCTATTGTTTGTACTTGTCTTCAGCTTCAAGACAGACCTAGAATTACATTCTCAGAGCTCTACAAAACAGCGAAGTAGATGTATATACAATAGCTCTACAATTGGTCGTTTGTAATGGCGATAAAGACAGATACTTAAATTGCATGAAAGTGTTTGTCCAATCAACCGAATAAAATTAAATTATAAGTGTGCATTAACGATGTCCATTTTTGTAAATGTTTGAATTTATTAATGAGATGGCAATTTAGGTGCTGTGATGCCAAAAAAGTAAACGATTAAAGAATAAACATTAAAGGAGATGAAACATTCTCCTTGATTCCTGTCTTATGATCGTAAACACTGTAAACGAAATGAGACGGATTAAGATATACAAGTGTGCGAAGGTCTATGGTAGGAAAGGCTGTATGGACGGTCAGGACATTTGAAGCATATCCAGGGCATAGTTTTAGCCATGTAACGAAGACTTGCTCAAGGAAACGTTCCTGTTATTTCGCGCTCATTGCCTTTGGAGGGTGTGTGTTTGGGCTCGCTCCAGTTCAGTAATCCTTACCTGGATACATTCTTTGTTTAGAATGAGGTTCCAAAAATCTTGTTAATATCCGATACGAAAGTTGCTTAGAAAACAATTGAAACTAGATTACAAGAACATATTGAATGAGAAAAAATGTAATGGTCGTATATATAATACAACGGAATCATGTTTGCATTTTCCTTAAGAATCATCCTATTTGTTGGGGGACAAGTTTTCGTGAACCTTTCCTATTCCATTATTTAATTGCAAATATGTTGGTAAGTTCTAAGTGACCGATATTTTAATGCCAAAACCAAATATGTGCTCTCAATAATTTATTGACATACGTTGGTTTCCTCTTAAACTATTCATTAATTTATTTGCAAATATGCATACAAGCTCTTTTTTTGATTATATAAACTGTATTGGTATGCTTGTTAACTATCTTCTATTTAGTATTAAACTTAAACGTACCTACTGATGTTTATACTGTCAAAATACAATTAATATGACATGTATTCTATAGTGAGAAATAACTATATAATTCAATGCTTTATATATTATAACTAGCACCATTCGGAGCATCTTTTACCAAGTTAGTACTTTACTAATATAACATGTCACTTGCATATATTGGTTATATCAGTTAACCTAGTTTGGAAACACATGTTTAAGATTGGTAATATGAGAATAAGAATCCATGTCACCTTCAATTAGAAAACAGTGTTCTACATACTATATGGAAGTACATTAATTGTCTTACAAGAATACTCAAGCACATTCCATTTATTGCAAAGAAGAACTTTGTATTAGTAAATATTAATCCTGAAAGTATATATGTCGTAACGAAAGATGTGTTTCCTTGCTCAAATTTTCCTTCCAAACGTTTAATTTGTGCAATGCTGGAAATAAATGTCTATTTGATTTTGTTCTTTATTTATTCCTTTTTACTACTCACTTTTTCATTGATCCACCAATCAGAAAATTCAGTCCGTTATGGACTGACTGACAAAATAAATGAATCCACGCACTCACCATTTCATCCAATTACATGTTAATTGAATCAAACATCAAATCCCAAAGTCCCACATAATCCTTCAGTTCCACCGAATCCCATAGTTCCTTAAAATACAATACATCGGATGCTTCTCTACAACACAAAAAAATATACAACGTCAAAGATACATGTGGCTTCTTATAAGCGATAAATACCACAGCAAATTCTCTTTAATTTTAGAATATTGTAATAATGCTTTTTTAACCTAAATAATCATCTGCGGATAAGAGGTAATAAATTTCGATTGCTAGATCAAGTTTTGATTTTAAATCCCATTAGTTACGGGAAGGTTAAAAGTAAAATTCCAAATCACAACACAGTGAATAGTTTTATTTATCACAACTTAAAGTCACAACTGAGAAGATTATTAGTACAATTCGATAAGATTGAAATGATATTTGTCGACGTCGTAAGAATGGTTCGTTATCGGAATAGTAAACCAGCAGTTAAACCTGCAGACTGCAGATGCTCGTACATACTGAGTGTGATGTCACACGTCCGCTATCACCAAGGTTACGAACACAGCCATATATTGCAAAAAAGAATTAATGTGGAGAAACTAAGGTGCTCAACGCCATAGATCCAGTGCATGTGTTAACTTTGTTTAACAACTTCAACTTCTCTTTTCAGAATCACCCAAGTCTTTAGTAAAAGAAAATATCAATCTTATTTGTCAAAGGCAAATTTGTGTTAGTGTAGGAGCTAAATCTGAAATGTGCGTTTAACCCGTACGCTTGTAATAGTGTGTGTTTATATATTATGATAAACTAGTAACTCTTTAAACACCCCATACACTTCCTTGCATCTAACTGTACGTTAAGATGTTTTTGTGTTTGTGTAAGTGCCTTTTCTTCCCCCGTTTTCTGCATTCTACGCTTCTCTTCTGAATTTTTGTATGTTTCTGTGTGCAAGTGTATTATCAAATATACATAGCATTTTCTTTGCGTAGTGTGGGGTTGTTTGGATAGTAATTAAACAATTATTGATTGATTTTTATTTTACGTTTAAAATTATATTTTTAATCCTTAGGATATATATATATATATATGTATATATATATATATATATATATATATATATATATATATATATATATATATATATATATATATATATATATATCGCTATTTGGTTTATATGACATAATTGTTTCACATATCAGATGTTTTAGTATTTATTCTAAATTCTACAGAATAAATACCTACGTTATGCACGTTTAATATACATGGATAACTAATTCATGTGCGCGCATGCGCATCATATATGAATGTAAAAGTACAATACCGTGTCATAGGTATTATACGGTTTGGTTGGTTTAATTTTAGCTGACCGTGTGTGTGGGCTTGTCTATGCTGACCATGTGATGTCCGTGTGTGGTGCCTATGTATGGTGCTTTTGTATGCTGCCTTTGTGTATACTACGTTATATATATATATATATATATATATATATATATATATATATATATATATATATATATATATATATATATATATATGTGTGTGTGTTAGATATAATTGGGTGATGTGAGGTCATATAGCTGTGGGGTTATTGTGACGTAAACTCTGTGTTTTGGTGACGAAGGTTCGGAAGAGTGTACTGGTGTTCTCAAATCGAGGGACCAAGTCTTCGCGAACATCGTCTCTGTGTTGAATGTAAGGGCTCTCTAGCGATCCTTCAAACAGATGGAGGAGTTGACCATGCGTGGCGACTCCACAACCATTGATTAGAGCGGGTGGAACCGGATAAACATCTTGGACGTCAAATGGACGCCACGATAGTTGTACTATACGTGTTCCATATTATTTGCTTTTACTATATGAGCAAATATTTCACATCTATGTATCAGTTTTGTTATCTGAACGATAAACTGATAATTTCACCTTTTCATTGCAGTCTCCTTATATGAACGATAAATTCGTAATTTCATATTTACCTCCCAGTCTCGTTAAATAAACGATAACTTCATAAATGCATAAATTCATATTTACATCGCAGTTTCGTTACATGATTGATAAAATCAATACATACATGCCTTTACTGTGGTAAATCGTTATATGAACAATATAACCGAAATGATCTGGTGATCAGACATATTTCACGTCAGTTTCAAATGCTTTTCGTTGAAATCATCCTTTGGGGTTATTGTCATTGAATTACTTGTTACTGATAGTTCCATGTTAGGAACATTATAATATTCCTTATCATTTGTTTATAATGGTGTCAGAATTGATTACATGATTGATAAAATCAATACATACATGCCTTTACTGTGGTAAATCGTTATATGAACGATATAACCGAAATGATCTGGTGATCAGACATATTTCACGTCAGTTTCAAATGCTTTTCGTTGAAATCATCCTTTGGGGTTATTGTCATTGAATTACTTGTTACTGATAGTTCCATGTTAGGAACATTATAATATTCCTTATCATTTGTTTATAATGGTGTCAGAATTGATTATATTTAAATTGCGTTAATAAATAAACATCTTATTAACGCAGTTGCTTTGGGTGTCTTCACTAATACAGTCCCAACCCGGCTTATCCTGTGACAGTTTTCATGCTAAACTCGTTAAAAGTTTTATAGAATCTATTTTATTAAACACATTTAGCATTGTGTCATTATTTAAGACGAACACCAGAATTTATATAAGTCTTAGCACATTGTAATTATACGCTTTGCAATTGTGACTATATATATATATATATATATAAAAGAAATGTAGTGTAGTAATATTTAACTTTTATTATTCACGCAAATTATGGGATGGATCTGTAGGATTTGGTGGTTTAATTAATTTAAGAGATAGATGAAAAGGTGAAGGATTTGATTCATTCATTGATCAATAAATGGATGGAAGGATGAAAGGGTAATTCATTGATCATAAATAAATTACCAAAATGAAAAAGAGACAGCATTACTGAAACACTGGGTTTGGGCTACTTAAAGTAAGATAATTTCCTTACCAAAATATATAGCCTCAGAAAAAATACTTTCTAATACACCATTCTTCATTCTTTTGCAATAAATTACATGTGATAGGTTACAATTATAACAGTCTTTATAACTGTCTCACGTCAAGTACAAATAACTAAGTTACGTCCATATATTATGAAGAACACATATTTCTAATTGAACGTGAAATGAAACATTTATTTTCTCTTGCTATATTAGTTATGAATTTAATGCCAGTGCAAGAAAAACATCAGAAACAGAGGAATGTCAAAGAAGACATGGCCACAACTTCTACACCTGGGCCAACAATTCATAGGATAAAAATTCCTGCTTTGGCTGATATAACCACATTATAATCAGATATGGCATCTGTGTAAGTATTACTACATTTTATTAAATTTTATTTATATTTACTTGTTTACAAATATTTTGGTAGATGCACCTGGAAATGTATCATTCTATACTAGTTTAATATTTTGCAGTTGGTACAGATTGTACATTTTGTTAAAATATGGTTTGTTTTATTTAGAATAATATTGTTGTTGTGAATATGTTCCTCATCATGCTGTTTGCATTTTAGTTAAAGAGCCTCAAGGGAGAATATTCTTTGACTAAATGATTCACCCTTTTAAATAAATTATTATTATTATTTCTTGAAGTAGTATCATTCCCATTATAATAACCAAGATAAATGATAATGCTTTCTTTGATAGAAAACTAAAGATTTCCAAGTTCAACATTAGTATTTACAAATTTCCAAATTTTATTTTACGGGATTCAGTCTTGTCTGAAGTTGAAAAACTTAAGGAGAAGGAAAGTGTTATGATGGAAAAATCTAAAAGTTTTATCAACCCATTTGAGAAATTATACTAACAAAAATAATTGTGATACATACAAAAAAGGAGAATATTTGTGTTAAGTATACTAAAAAGACAACCATATATATACATGTATAGTATTATATTGGTATTTGTGGATGGTATTCGTGTATAAACCAGAAAGTTGCTCCCACAAAAGCTTTCTTTTGCAGTGTATGAACATGCAAGTTAAAAATGTATAATTACAATATATCTTAAATATAGTATTGATGCATTATTAAAAAATGAAGATATTCTGGTTATCATAGTAAGAATATGAATACATTGTATTATAAATACAAACCACACTAAGGCCATAGTTATGGTTTGTCCATTTAGTACACATGGAGAGGGCAAGTGGGGTTTACCCAAATCCATATGCTTGTTATGGGGGTTGGTGGTCTGCTGATAATGTATGTATACATATACCTCGATAGTAATTTGTCTAATATGTAACCTGCTTGACCGGGTTCAGTTGGTGTTTGAGTTTTAGTGGACAGTCAACAAACTTTTTAAAGTTACACAGCTTATTTCTTTGATGCAGCCAGACATTCAACATTGGTGGACTATCTGTTATATTAAATACATAATATTATTAAGCATTGATCTTTTCTGTGTGGATTAAATATAGGCTGTTCTACGGAATGGAGAGGGCAATCGCATGTATGTAGATGGGGTGTGTGTAAAAAAAGACGTATGCATGTGTACGGGGGGAAGGGGCGGTCAAGCTTTACATGATTTTTGTGCACATGCCCATTGTCGGAATTAAATTTTGTTTCCGGATTGTTTTACTTTTTTGCTTTTAATCTAATTCACATCGGTCTGAGCTATACACAAACAGATAAACATTTGCAGAAGTAGGATAAATTGGAGATTGCAAGTAAAAAGTGGCCAGAAGTAAAATGATGGGTCAGAAGAAGAAAAAACTCCAACTTTTACCCTTATGCAGATACCGAATGATGTTTCTAGCACACCTAGGCATATATCTAAGCAACAAATTCTTGGAAGTAGATGTATTTCGATGTATTCACAATTAGCCCACAACTTGCAGGTGACAAAGAAAAAAATGTGTAGAGGTGGAATGAGTTGATTATTCTCTACCTTTATAATGCTACTGTACATTGGCATTTTCATCAAAACAGATTATTTGGATTTATAAATTTGAAATAGTTCTCTGCATTTGAATAAATTTATTTATTTAGTCATTTTACTTTGTTTCAGAGGTACAGCAGAACTGGAGAATTTCCAGATGTTTGATTGTATTGATTGTATTTGACCTACAGAAGAGATTGTTACAAAGCAGAAATCTCATTTTAGTTTAAAATGATTTAGGCCTTTTAGTCAGGTAACACCTATTGATATCAAATTGTTATCGAGAGACTATTCAAGGCATTTAATTATTGAAGATAAGTGCCTCTCATTTCCAAATACACACCTGTCAAATAATTCTCACGAGTTTTACGTTTGGAAATTAACACCCACTAGCCATAAAATCTACGACATGCATCAAAACAATCTTTCCAAAACAATGTTTAAAGTCGGCAATATGACAAACTGCTCGAAACTAATTTATGTTTGGAAAGTAAATGAATCTCTGATATGTATTGATATTAGGATTAGAAGGTAACTGATAAGTTAAAATTTAAAAACTTATTAATTATTTTTGTCCAAAAGTGCTTTAAACGGTAAATATTTACATTATTACATCTGCGCTAGAAAATGCGAAACTAGACACCTCATTTACTACCCAATACAAAATGACAAAAAAATATATATATATATATAGGTATTGGTGACTGTCAGTGGGTGAATGATTACTTTAGTAAACATCTGTTGTAATGTAAACTGAAACGCAACACTTTGGTATATGTATACCAATTTTGTAATTTAGGCAGACAAATAAGTTTGACACAGAACTAGAGGTCAGTTTTTACATACACGTAGACGTTGATATCAACGTAAAGTTCTCAAAGCTGTACGTGTAACGTGACATTTGCAGATATTTTTCAAAAATGTGGACTCGCAACAATTTCTGTTGGCGCGAATTGGCAAGGAGTTGCTATATCAAGATACAATTTGTTTTACAGATGTTTGAGCTATACTCGCAGCATCATGGTTAGGAAGTATGTAAGCTCCCGTCCATTCCGAGCGTTAACCAATTTAAATAATACGGAATTTGTAGCATCCTATGGATCTGGGCAAGGCTTTAGGTCCTCACACTATATAGTTTCTTTGGATAAGGCCTTATCGTTTCCATTGCTCCTCACAATATGACATTCTTCTGGCCAAGGCCTTACTGTTTGTATTGCTCCTGACTCTATGGCGATTCTCAGCACTTATTGTCTGAGGGGTACCTAGGCCTTTCGCGTAAGGTCTGAGGTCTGAAACAAATTCTGCAACCTTTTAATCAGCCTGTGTGTAGTCTGAGGTTTGGTACGGAGAGCAGTCGCGTACTTTCAGAGATGATACGAATGAAAAGCACATATTCTTTAAAGCTAGGCGGTTAATTATGTGTTATCTACTTTAAGAAATATTTGAAAGGTGATAAAGATACGTTTTTCTGGTTATCCATCCATAGTGCTTTTGATTATCCCTTTTATGCCGCATGTCTGCCTATTGTTTCTAGTTCCTATTTCATATTACTTCATGTCAGATTGGTTCAATCTTATATACTTTCTAAACAAGACATCCACTTGTTTGCAAAACACTATAATAACACTACTACCTGTTTCGCCTGGACAATGCAAACATTAAACTATATGAGACGCCAGGAGGTCTATCCATCTAGCAATATCACCATAATATTCTTTAAGGTTGAAAGCCAATGCAACTCAGCATGATATGTTGTCGGTAAGACCTTGGACCAGTGCAAGTAGAAAAGCAAAATAGTTTTCAAATTGAACTATTGCCATTAATTAATTTTGTGTCAAGCTGATTTATAGTTTATTTCTTTTCCTGTCTCAGCTATTTTCAATTGCCAGTTAAGTACTTTAAACCTCTCATACCATGTATTTTAGGAAGCAAAAAGTGAGTTGATTTTACATAATTTAATTTGCAATCAGCTTGATACGATTTATACAGCCAGCGTAAAGTTTGAATTATACAAAGAAAGTAGCCTGTGCAGTCTCTATGCTGATATTACATTATAAAAGACATATTAATCAGCAGCAGAGAGGGTGAACAGACCAACTTTTACAAGCTTCATTTTAGCAAACTGAGGCTTCCTCAATTTCTGATTTATAAGCCTCAATTTAGCAAACTGAGACTTTCTCGAAATTGCTTAATAAGCTTCAATTTAGCAAACTGAGGCTTCCTAAGGGTAAAAAAATGACGCCGACATCTTCGATGTTGTAGTTGGCGCTCACCCCCCGTTGCTGCGTTGAAAATCCTTCGGATCTCACTAACTAAATATTTGATCAAGTCCAATACGATATCTTGTCCGAGGATCTGATAAATTTATCGTTATAAATCCATGTGGGATTGTCTGAGCGCGGCTAAAGAAATTTTTAAATTGATTATGATCCATGTCGCCACCGCACCAAGTTTGCCAAATATTTCTTAGCGTGTGTGTATCAACACCGTTAAATATGCATAATAGATTGCAGTTATCTCTGATGACCTTCGGGATTTGAGTGTAACGTTGAGTGACATATATCACATCTGTGTTTTTATGTCTGCCTCTGGAAAATATTCTAGCAGGATTCTTTTGATTATCTAACATGATATCATCATATACGACTAAATTGTTAATACTTCCGTGGATGGAGTCAATGCTAGGCGCCTCTTCGATATCGGTTATAAACTCAATAACATCATCGCCGTTAATTTCTAGCGCGGCTTCGTTATAATCCTTTAACACTTCATAACATCGCTGATCATCTACGCTCGGAGCAATCAAATACAATTTATCCCACTTCATCCATCTCGTTATCAAATTAAGTAGCAATTGTGTTTTACCACTTCCAGATGGTCCGATTATAATCGCGCGAATAGAATTTGGTAACATTGCATGGTGTTTAATAGGTTCCCGTCGTCTTGTAGCTGAATAATCAATTACATTCATGCTGTTATATATAAATTATGGATCTATATTGTGTGAAATGTAAGACGCGTACTGGCACAAATGACTTGACGACGATTACAACAAAAAATAATCGATCAGCGCTTTCTGGTAAATGCGTACAATGTAGTACAAAGAAATTTAGATTTGTTTCCCTTGGTAAATACAAGGAACCTTTAAAAAAATACGAGGAGGTGATATTGCAGCCAAGTTAGTGAAACTCCCAGGAACACCGTGGGCAAAATACTCAGGAGAAAAGCACCTTCCAGGGTATAGTTATTGTGGCCCCGGAACACGATTAGAAATCAGACTCGTTGACCAAAACCAACCCAAACCCGGTAAATATCCAATAAACGCTATTGATAAGGCGTGTCATGTTCATGATGTTGCTTATAAAAGTAGCAATCTTCAACATAGACATCTCGCGGATGTGAAATTGATTCATGCGTTGAATGCTATTCCTGATAAATCCTTCAAAGAAAAATTGGCTTCGCGGTTGATAAAATCCGCTATGAAAGGCAAATTGATGTTAAGCGCCGGTAATTAATAATATGGAATCTATTTATTATTCTCCGAGGGGATACTGGAGAGGCAAGGCAGCAATCAGTAAACTCGCTAGCGCTGCAAAAGTAACATACTACAGCGGCGAATAGGTTATCCAAACAGGCCATATGGCAAATTTATCAACCGGCGCCTAAACGAATTAACTACTCTCATTTTGATGTTACAACACCTAATGAAGTTCATCAAGCTGATATACTATTTTTACCACATGACGACGGTTACAAATACGCGTTAACCGTAGTTGATGTTGCGAGTCGATACAAACAAGCAGAACCGCTGAAGACAAAATCATCTACTGAAGTAGCTTCTGCATTTGAAAGGATTTATCGACGAGGTCCACTACGCTGGCCAAATCTGTTACAAGTTGATCCTGGCAAGGAATTTCAAGGCGCTGTTTTAACAACGATGAAACATCATAATGTCATCATACGACGAGGACATACTGCGCTACATCGCGATCAGACAATTGTTGAACGATTTGATCGGACACTTGCTGAGCGGTTATTTGGATATCAATACGCCAAAGAATTCATCCAAGAAAAGCGATCTCGTGAATGGGTTAAAAAATTACCAGGTGTAGTTACCGCAATCAATAATGAGATTACTAGAACAATCAACATGAAACCTTACAACGCTATTAAAAGGGAGTATATACCCGTACAACCACAAAAAGATTTCAAGGAACAAATTCTTGGTAGTAATGTCACTGTTCGGTATTTATACGAACCAGGAGAGCTTGAGGGTGGTAAAAAAAGAGCTACCGATCCTATTTGGAGTGTCACCGTACATAAAATATCCGGTATAACACGATCTACGAGTAGAAACACTTGCGTTTTTAGACCAGCAATCTATAAACTAGATTCAACTGCTCCTCAGCGAGGATTTACTTGACAACAACTACAGGTAATTCCCGAGGATACTCAATTACCACGCCGTGGTCTTAACTAGCACCCCACATAGGCATTGTGCTGGCACCTCTGCGTCTGTTGCACTCAAGACAAGTCAGCATAACGTTATCGTTGGTATGACCAATGCTGCTATTCTTTCTGTCTACGGTAAATTGGCGGGGATCTTTATCCGACCAACTCCAACGCATTATACAATTGCAACTCGCGCAGTGATTATTCTGTTGTTGCTTCAGCGTAATTATCAATTCGGCATCAATGTCAAATTTTCTATTATTTTTTTTATCCTGTTGTTTATAACCAGAGAGTTTTTTTTCTGATTATATCCCGGATGATATCATCGTCGCTGATTGTAGTGTCATTATCGTCACTGACTTTGTCAACAACAATTCTTCGAAGTTGATTTATTCGCCCTACTCTGGACACTGCGAGATAAACTAAATTCGACCACTCAATGCGATTATCTACCATCCAATCAATTGTATCTGTGACAGTTAATCCCTGTGAAGAGTGTATTTTCGTTGCGTATCCTAACGTCCATGGTGATTTATCAGCAGAACTCTTTGAGTTTCCCAATGCATCTTCGACGACGCTGATATCAACCAGCACAATATCATTTAACACTAAATTCTGCTTTTCACGCTGTCCTGGAATATCAACGTCAATATTTTGTCGTCGGGTATCTTTTGTTCTATAACAGAGCGGTACTGGAAGTGTTGCAAATTTACACTTATGTAATTCAAATAACTTCATTTGAAGTGCGTCTCTGACTATTTTTCTACTCGCGATTATCAAATCATCTGGCTTCCATGTTTCCCAAAAATCATTCATGGGAGTTTCCAACATTATTTCACGCGCTATTTCACATTGGATTCTATCCGGTTGTAATCTAATTAGCGCTTTGAACTCTCGTAATTGTTCATCAAGTGATCTATAATCAGTGGTAATTTCTTCATAATAATCTACAAAACCCTTTAGCCATTCATGTGGAGATCCACCAACAAATGGCGGTGGTTGACCGTGATCTCCACACATGACGACCTTTGTTGTTTTCAATAACAACCATTCAAGAAATGTCTGTAATACACTCAACGATACAGTGCATATTTCATCCCAGATTATGATTTCAGGAATGAATTTATCACCCATACGCTCAGGAGTCCATGTATCGCCTTTCCATCGAAAGAAGCTGTGATAAGTACAGGCTTTTACTCCCCGCGCTATCATCTCTCTGGCGAGTCTGTGAGTTGGTGTTAACACAATCATGGTTGACCGACGAAATAATTCAATTGCACGAGTTGTCTTTCCTGACCCACCACAACCGTTTAAATAAACTGTCTTATATCTACATATCGGATCAGATACCGGTGGTGCATTAGAAAATTCTGATTGAATTTCAATACGGTTACAACAAAGATATTTATCGTCGTTGGTAACATCAGCGGATTCACAATACTCGTGTAGTTTTTCCTTTTTAAATCGCCAACATCCCCACGCTTCCTCGGGATCTGTGAATGCCGCTACATCCGATTTGTATTTCTCGTGTATATACATCGAATCAGTAGCTACTCTAACCGCGGTATTAGGAAGTCTATTTATCATCGAAAATAGATTAATAGTAGAATAACCGAGCATAGAACTTCTCAAATGTGTGTACTGGGAATTATATCCATCACAGTAGGTAACAACCGTACCTGATTTCTCACCATTGGATAGAAAAACATCCCTACGGGATACAAGTTTTCCATGTTTCGTTAAATCCGCTATGATAAAATCGTATTCTGCGTTGTCTATGATCAACCTCGAAGAGTATTTCGAATTGTCATATCTTCCACCTTGAGTGAATTTACCGATTATTCTTCGTCCGAAATCTTTGGCTTCTTTGTTTTTAATTTCAAATAACTCCTTAGACCAATTCATGATTTGTTCTTCATTGAAAATCTCCGATGTTCCATTCGAAGAATTTCCATCTGGAAAATGCTCTCGCTGTTCGCGTATTATACGATCTAAATTGGGTTGTGGTAACCAAACATCCTTCTGCGCGCGATAGCATATAATAGCTTCACCGACAATCAACGATTGTAATATATCACAATCAATCATATATCGTAGTAACACAATTGGCATCCAGTGTTTTTCAGATAGGTGTCTACCAAGCCAAACATAACTACACAGATGTAACCCTGCAGTGAATTCGAATGATATCCCACGAGCGAATCCGGTTAAATCGAAATCAGGCAATGGACCATTAATCGCAACATGAGTCATTTCATGCGTGGGGTGTCCAAATCGTTTAAAATACTCAGCGCATTCTCCATACCCGAGAAAACTTCCAGGATAACACGCGGATATATCAATTGAAATCATACCATCACGTGAGTATTTTGTATTCCACAATCCTCAATGACCAAATTCGACGCAACTCAACTTAACGTCCTCGAGAAAATCACTTCGTGTTGGACGCCATGAGTTTTTTTCTCTTGCGAAGTGAGCTAACACTGATGGAATTATGAAGCTATCCGCGAGTAGTTTTTCATGGAATGAAATCTCTTTTGGATGGAAATTGCTTTGCAATTTCACCGGTGAAAATTCATTAGCGATTTTTCTCATTCTGTTATCTAATTCTTCAACGCGATATAATTCACCATTTGGTCTTACAAACTGATCAAATACTGATTCGGAACCATCACTGCTAAGTAACCACACTGACACGGGATCACCCTTACACAACGCACTAATAGCATCGAATAATTTCTCTTCGTGGAACACATCCTTACAAAATTCCCCCGGGATATATCTCACGATTCGTTCTCGTGGAAACACATTTACTGCAGGTGTCCACGCGTGTTTGTTATGATCAATAATTTCAATTGGAGCTCCTCGCGATTGATATTTCGGTTCGTATAATACTTCTCCGGTTATTGTCGCTATAGATATTGGAAATTTTAATAATGCTTCTAATTTACCTATATCGGAAATCATTGCCCCGCGCTGTTCCACTGTCAGATCCCATTCGGTTATTTTCTTACGTCGTTGTTCAGTTAATTTGTTTCCCCGAGATGCATTTGTGAAGTGTTCCATTATCTGTGTTGCTACACAATTGAGCCTTGACGATGTTTTCATAGGAGCTAGTTTTGCAATATAAGGTTTATCATTTAGCGGATATATTCCGTAAACAACTACTGTTACAGGATAGGATCTCTCGTAGTATGGTTTGTCAATTCCAGTTAGAATTCCTGGTTTGGAATCTCAACTCACAATGACAGTATTTGTATCCTTGAGAATTGGTTCAAATTTATCCCTGATAATCCATGTGCCCTCGTCTTCGATAATGAATTTTATTCTTAAAATATACCGTTTTCGAAGATGTGAGATTATCTCAGCTGCTCTTGTATCGTTCATGGTAGCATCAATTACTGGTATATTGACACCGACATCTTCGATGTTTGTTGTGTATCATTCGAAATATCGACCACGTATGAGATGCTCCATCACGCTTAAATTCATTAAAACAGTCTCTGATTTTACTCAACAGGGTTTTGTCATCTATTAGACTTTTTGGTATATTAGAGATTCTATCGAGATTAAATCTAGCATTTTTCCAAGGCTTAATTTTTGATAATCTCTTGAATTCTTTCATATTATAATAATTAAAACAAGTAATTAAATAAAAAACTTTTTATTATAATAATTAAAACACGTATTTAAATAGAAAACTTTTTATATAATGAATCAATGCTAATGGCTTATGATTGGATCAACAACCCCATCTAACAAATCATGCAGAAATGAATTCTGTGGGTATCATATGCAAAGCGTGAGAAACGGTTCAAAAGGTCCTCTTCCGTGCCTGTATTGTGGGGTAGGTGTTAGAGGCAATGCACAATTATGCATCAATTGCGGGGGTAGGCGTTATAGAGAGTTCAAGCGTTATTATGACAAGCGAAGAATCAGAAATCTCGACGCTGTCAATGACGTCAATGGCAAAATCATAAAAACTGCTCAGGACTACATAGAAAGATTTCTCAATGTTATATCTCAACCAAATAATGAATTAGACAAATAACATATATGTATATAAATGAACCAAGAATTTCAACGACATCCTGTTATTGAAAACTACGAAGCTTCTCCTGATGGTGTTGTTAGACATTGTAAACATAGGAAATCTATTTGGGGGAGTAATAATATGGGATATTTGATATTTAGAGCTGGAGGGAAAACGCATCTCAATCACCGTTTCGTCTATGAAGTATTTAACGGATTGATCAAGGATGACTTTGTTATTGATCACATTAATCGAATTAAGATTAATAATTCTTTATCGAATTTACAAGCTATTTCACAATGCGAAAACACAAAACGAGGTGGGACTGGTAATTATAAATCAATTGGGAAGAGACCAGTAAAATCAATTAATATTGACAACGAGGAAATACTATTTCCGTCTATAAATAGCGCTGGAGTGTATTTTGATATTTGCCCCTCCTCGGTACAAAGAGTAGCAGATGCAATTTATCAAACCGCGCTTTCAAAACGTTTTGGTAAAAAAATTCGATTTGTTTATGTGAATTAACGGAGATAACTCGCTGGTAACGCGCGTGTGACAAATCACCAATGACAGAGTTATCGTTGAAACACTGTTTGTTTGGTAGTTTTTGATTGGTTGTTATAATTATCATGTATAATCAATTATCCGTTCTGAAATCGTGAATGGAAACAAAATCATCATGAAGTGTTTACAAATAATCATATTATTTTTTTTAGTGTCTGCTTCAAGTATTATGTGTTACTTCAACGTTGTGAATGATCACTATTAAAAACAACAAGGAATTACAAGCAGACATCGTTTTATCTAACTTCGTTGTTATGAGTGGTTATATACAACTTGGTCTGTTATATGTTTGGGCTTTAGCCGAAGTTCAAGTGCAAACTCAAATCACACCGTCACACGTGGTGTGAATGTTATTATTGATATTCAAAACCGGGTTAGATTTTGTGGTTTGGTTTTGCACTTGAATGTTGAATAACCCGCGTCATCCATTGTCATTGAATCAATTCATTGTATTATACCATTGTCATTATAATCTATTGTTGTGAATCTATTGTTGTACCGTCGTCATTCATAACCATTAATATTGTAAATACCATAATAAGATCTATTATTATACCGCCGTTATTGATTGCTGTGTATAACCATTATAATCATAATCACCTATACTCTATTGTTGTGTGCTGTCCGTGTGTGTCCACGCACCAAACGTATCCTCTTGTAGGTCTAACCCGCTATCCGAATTAGACTTACTCCTAGGGGAATACGCTTCGTGATATGTATACGCCCTTGGTGTTATTTATACAACCAATATACAAACTAGATCATGGGGTTGATGTGCCGTCGTATGTATAAATACAACCGCCATACAAACTAGATCATGGGGTTGATGTGCCGTCGTATATGTATAATACAACCGCCATACAAACTAGATCATGGGGTTGATGTGCCGTCGTCATCGATTGTATATAACCATCGCATTAAGCTTCTGGACCCGCTAAGATGACCAACACCTTAGCGGGTCCAGAATTCATTTTGTCAAATTGCAGGCAATTTCAATTTGTGAATTGCATAGCAATTTCCATCGAAGATTTTCACTCAAAGAATTTTCATTCAAACAGTTTAATAAATATACTCTTTTCATATATATGAATTCTGAAAATATCGGATGTATTATTGTTGAAATTAACAAACTTAAAGATCAAAATATTCAACTATGTTCAGGGTTAGATTGTGATCAAATAATGACCGATTTCACGGATATAGAATTTGCACAGCATAATGGGAAATATGTCCTCTCGAAGCAGTATTATTTTATCAAGCACATACAAAAACTTATTCGTGATAGTTTAGTTAATACCGAAGACGTTAATGTGTTTGTACCATTATGTAGCATCGTAGAACATGTACGAAAACAATTAAGTGCAGAGTATGAACAAAGGAAACTTATTAATTGTAAGGTGAAGCGGAAGAAAATTCTAATCGAGCAAGCTGAGTCCCACGCGTAGAGAGCCCCTTGTTGTATATAACTTCCGTGTACATGTAATGGGTCCATTCATGTGAGTTTAGTCAACAATGACAGTAATCACTTCCGTGATGCACACGGTATTGTCAAATTGTAAGCAATTTCAATTAAAAATTCATAGTAATTTTCAACGTAGTATTTTTTTTTTACTCGTTGCAATGAAAATCTTCGATTTTTAATTTAACAATAGTGATATTATTTCAATATGGTAGGACAATCACTGACCACACGGAACACAAAACAGCGACTGAGCGATATTAAGAAACTATTACCCCTTCGTGATCGTATACGTGAAAAACTTCAACAGCGACAATTACTTCAGACTGATTTTACAGAGGGTTCTGAACAAGTCTTTAAGCCGATTGTTGCTGCAACTACAGATGTGAAAACAGCTACTGAACGAGCTATATACGGAGATGTCCCTGAGGAGGGGAAACGAGTAGAGAGTCCTCTTCTTTGTGAACTTGAAAAAATAGCAATCGAAACTGAACAAGCAAAACAGGCTATACAAAAACCTTCAGGTGATATGGAAACTCAGATGGAAATACAACGACAAAGTGGTATTGATGTTAGTGATGATCCTCGAAGAGATTCCCCTAAATCAAGAAGAACATTAGAGGGTTTACGGGGGAGATTTAACAAGGAGGGGATAGCAGCAATTTATAAAACTGATCAACGAGAAATTCCTACGTTTGTTGTTACGACTTATGAAAACAGAAAAAAAAATGTTGAAACCAGGGCAACATGGATATATTAAAAATATACAACATTGGGCTGATGTGATTTACAAAATTAAAACTGAAAAAGGTCAAATTAGACCAGAAAGAGATATAACATACATTGAATACATGAAAATAGTGGGTGAAGTATACAATAAATATGAAGAAGAACTGCGACAACAACAAAAACCACAAACATTGCAGCGGCGGAAACAATTTTCGAAGAAAATGTCCTACTCACCTAAAAAATCAAAACCCAATCCAAGCATAGATACACAAGGTGCAATTGGTGAAGATGAGTAATCCCCCCCCCGTTGAGACGTTTGGGAGTGGGATATCAGCGAAATTGCCTGTGATTTCATGTCCTGGTAATATTCTTGGTGATATAGCACGATTAGAAGTTCTTGTAGAGGGGAAACGAGCCGGGAATAACTCACCAGAAATAATCAATGAAGCAGCTGATATCTGTAGGCGATTATTTCAAGGTGGTATCATGGATATTGCAGCATATCGAGATTTTATTGAAGAGTTAGTGGAACACGTTGATGATCACCACGATTAGATAAATAGCAATTAAATAGAGAATGATCATACACTACGACCATGATAAACCAACTAACGTCTACGTGGTAAACTCACGATTGCCAAAATACCGAGCATACTATGGAGATGGTCTCGGTAATACTATAATGGGACTATTTTCAAGAATGGCTCCAAAAGTAGCGCCGCTAGCAAAACAACTATCAATGAAAGCTATTGATGTTATCAGGGATAAGGGTATTAGCGCTGTTGGTGATCTTGCCGGGAAGGCGTTTTCAACCGCGAAGGATAAACTAACAGCGTTAGTTCGACGGGGGAAATCTTCCAGATTTTCAAAATCACAAATGACTTCACTGCCATCTACTGCGGTTATGCCTGCAAGTGTTAGTAAAATAATAAATAACGCAGTAGATGAAAAACTACAGTCGTTGATTTCATCATCGATGACCGCCCAAGATAATAACATAGCAAATAACATAGAGGGAAGTGGTCTTGGAAATTCAAAGAATTTCTACAAAAGTCAAAGACGTCGATGAAAATCATTTATGATTTCACCTCCAATTTAGACCAGCGGATATATAATAAAAAATGTTCAAACAGAACCCTGATAGTGCATTTGACATGGACGCTCCAGTACTCAAGGAGGATTCTCTACGTGATTATCAATTTTTTGCCTATCACTCAATACAACCTGATCTTCGGGGGAGAATCGAACTTCAAGTTCATGATACCAGTAAATACTTTTTGCCTTGTGAAGCCTTTATTGAAGTCGAAGGTGAACTCGTAACAAATGTTGCAGCTAATACACCATATGATGATAACCCAACTGTCCGAGTTGGTTTTGTTAACAATGGCATCATGGCGTTATTTGAAAGTGCTAGATATCTCATTGATGGAAGAGAAATCGAATCTATTGAACATGAGGTTGATATTGCAACGGGAATAATCGGGTTAGCAAGATATTCCGATGACTATACTAGATCGGCAGGTCCGTCTATGATGTTCGCGAAGGATATTACTGATAACGCTGAGCACGTCCAATATTCTAGAGTAAAAGCAACACGAGCTACAGCAGTTGATCTAGCACCAGCCGGATATGTGAGACCAGCTGCTGAATTTGATGTCATAAATAATATTCCCGGTTACAACCTAGGATTTGCAACACGAGTAGCAACGTTACAGGGACAACGTCGACGGTTTTCATGTGCGATTCCGTTGCATCACATATTCGGATTTTGTAGAAACGTCAGAAAAGTTATCTATGGAGCAAAGCATACTATAGCGCTAGTGAGAAAAGGTACTGATGATAATGCAATCTGGCGCGGTGCTGGCGTTGCCGCTTGTAAAGTCATTTTATCAAAACTAATACTGTGGATGCCGGTGTTGACTCCGTCGTTGTCAACAGATCCACGGTTACTATCATTTATGGATCAGGGGGGAAAAACATTGTTGAGCCGGTTGACAACATACACAGATACCATAGAGTATGGTATTGATGGTACAATTTCATGGCATCTAGCATCAAAACAGGGTATTTCGCTCCACGTCACATATTTGTTGCGCTACAGAATACTGCGCGATTAGATAATCAAGAACGTTCCCATATGATATTTGATCAAATTGGGTGTAATGAAGTCTCGCTGAGAATAAACGGACAGCAAGAACCATCAGAGGATATACAACTTAACTATGAAAACAATCATATTGCACGAGTTTATCATAACCTGTTGTCGTATATGGGACGCGATCAAAATGTTGATACTGGTCTACAAATATCACAGTTGGATTTTAAAAGTCTGTATCCGATTTATTACTTTTCGTTGGAACATCTTGACGTGATGAGACAATCCGTCGTTGATATACATTTCCGAGCTCGTGTAACCCGTCCTGGTGGTATTGCAAATTAAAGAGCGGTTGCTGTCATTCTCAGTGATAAATCAATGATTCTCGAAGGTGTTGGTGGACGAATGAGAGTGGTAGATGCACCAGTGGAAAATCTGTGATTGATTACTTCGTGAAAATTCTTCAAATTTTTCATTGATTACTTCGTAATTGATTTTCCATCTCTCTCTCTGCGATTTAGAATCAATCTGTTTTGTATAAGGTCGTATAGTAATATCAATGTCACGTTGACACCTGGTCAGCTAAAAAAATTACAATCCAAATCAGCTAAGAAATGTGGAACCACAATAACGCTGAAACCTAATGAAATGAATGGCGGAGTGAATAACCTATCGTTGACGAAGACTCAGGTTAATCATTTTAATAGCGCGCTTAAAGAGAGAAAGGGAGTTCAGATTACTCTTTCTACGAGCGCGATTAAAAACATGGAAAAGACTGGGGGTATATTCCTGCTGTTAGGGTTGATTCCAGGATTGATTGCCGCAGCGGCCCCAGCGGTAGCTAAAGCGGCAGCGTTAGGGGCTATTGGTACCGCGGCAGGAATGGCACTGAAGAAAGCAACGGGAAAGGGGTATTAAAAAGGGGAAGGGTCTAAGACTACCAGGAACCCCGTATTCATGGTACAGCGGAAAGGGCCTGAGACTAGGACCAGTTTACTAGTGAAAAATCTTCCAATGTCCAATTTTGATTTAATTGATGCTGCTAAAAAACTCGCGATTAAAATTTTCAGAGGTGTATTTATTAAAGATCAGTTACCGGCACAACCAAATAATGTTGAAACGGGTATTATTAATCTAGATAACAGCGATGGACCTGGAACCCACTGGGTTGCATACTCGATTGATCCACGTGGGATCATTTATTTTGACTCATATGGACTAGCGCCTCCGAAGGAATTTAACCGCTATATCCTTGATTTATCAACGCGCTTAAAAATACCCCGTTGGTATTCCACGTTACCAACACAAACGATGATTGACCCACTCATATGTGGCAATGAAGTATTAAACGTACTTAATGCTATTTCACGAAAATCTTTGATGAAATTGCAGAGTAATTTACAATCAAAACCACCCCATGTAGTAGTGAATGAGTATACTAGCAGTCGTTGGATTGAAAATATTTTAGATTGAAAATCTTTTAGATTTTAAACAGAGGAAAGATTTCTATGATAACAATGATTGATATTTGGGGACGACGTTTATCAGCGCTGAAGAAACCGGATACTGATGGAGTTGAAATCAAAGAGGTTAAAAAACTAATCGAAGATGAAATAGCCGAAACGTTGAACCTAATAGATGTTGATCCTGGTGAAATAGTTGTATTTGGCGATCGTCAGGGTAAATTGAAAACTAGTAATGTCTCCCTCGATGATATTTTAGTTAAACGACGAGACGCAGCAGAGGATACTGACGCGTTATTTTCCGACCAGGGTAAACTCAAACCAGGTGTACTTGCCTCAACGATCACGGATAAATTAGCAACATTCGATAACACGGTGAATTCATTGAAATCGCTCAATGATAATTATGACGATCATATAGTTGTATTTGATCAGTTTACTACAATACAAAGATATATAATTGACAAAATTGATAAACCCCTACTAGAATGTTTTGGAAATCCACCAGTGACCACACCAAAACTCACCTCGATAAAAGATTCTATGTTTGAACTAGCAACTCTTCAATAAGAATATGAAAAACACGCGAAACAGTTTTCAATATTTCGTAAAAACATCATTGATAAGTTTATTGGAACTCCATTTGATAAAATTGAAATAACCCTCCCTGATATTAAAAAATCCATCGATGATCTAAAAACATTCACCGACGCAATGAAGGATGATACAACGAGAATGATAGGCGTTGTTGGAAAAATAAAAATTCCTCATAAGAGCACCAACAATATCGTATACACGATTCAACACGATTCATTTGCGTGGACTCCCACAAACAACATTTTACACGTAACCGCAGCCGTAAAGGGTATTTATCGATTAACAATAGTATCACCGACTCAGTTCAATATATCATCAAGTAGTTCATCTGGAGTCAATAATACAGTATCAACGATCATCGACAAGGATGTATCTGAACAGTTCACGATAACGACCACAGAAAGAAATCTAGCCAGGGTTTCAGTAACATGGTACGTAGAATTCGCAGTGGATTTAAGTAAATAATTAAACTGAAAACGCTAGCAATTAGAAATTAATTAAAAACACTAACGCTGCTAAAATAAGATGACAATCCCTTCAGTGTATCAGTATCGCTACGATCAGGCCAGAGAATTTCAAACTAAACTCAGCTCACGCTGTGAGGAGTATCAAACAAAAATAAAAAAATACCAACGAAGAATAACCGCGGTTGATATCACCGTGTATTCGGTGTCGGGTGTAATCACTGCTGCTGGAATAATACTATCTTCGGTTACAATGATTGCTCCGGTCGTAGTTCCAATCGCTATTTCCGCGGTGGCTACAATCGCGGGTATATTAACCGGGATCACAAAAAAACTATCATCGTGTAGCCAGAGTAAACTACACGACTATGTAATTAAATTTCACGTTGCATCTACCGGTTACTCGCAGTTGTCCTCGTTGATATCATCATCACTCGATGACACAACAATATCAGATAGCGAATTCTCAGCGATGGCTCAATTGTATAAATCGACAATGCTGAAATTAGAGAGAAATAATAATAATAACAACAATGACAACGTCATCGTCACAAGAGCTACTTCAGCGAATAGCAGAAAATACAACAAAGGTGAAAACAAGCATGATATCAATAACCTCAATGCGTCCTGAATTCAGTGTGAATTTCCCGATTCCCGTTCCCGTGAAAGAGATAGCGCTAGCAAAACTACGAGTGTATCATAGCTGGCCCAATATCAGATCTGTAGCATTTGGTGGTCAACAACCAAATAATTCCTTGGTGTTCGCGTGGAAAAATCGTGAAGACGGAACCCCAGACTGGAACGTTGTCTCGTTACCAACTGGGTCATATGAAATCGAAGAAATCAATAACGAATTACAACGAAGAATAAAATCAATCACTGGAAAAGAATAAAAAATCGCTATAACGGTTCACGAGCCGACGTTATCATCTACGATCGAGATTAATTCCCCTGCGTATGCTGTGGATATTTATCAGAGTTCTATAAGATCAGTGTTAGAATGGCCTGAATTACCACCTAGACAGAAAGAAACCGTTATACCAGATGAACCCGTAAAGGACGATTATATCACCGACAGGATAAAACCCATCAATGAAGTGAAACGTTATCAAGATTATTCCCCTTATTTTATGGAATCCCACGATGATGGTGAATTTTCTATTTACCCTGGTTTAATTGAAGAAAATTTCAGCGCAATGAATAATGATTTTTCATTATTGTTAATATCCCTTAAATCCGGCTCTCTCACCCAAGATGAATTTATTAGTGTTGTACAAACAGGTAACAAAATCATCAACGATATGGAAACATTTCATGCGCAAATTATTCAAGAAGGCGGTTTTAAATTATTGCCAATATGGGGAAAACCCGGAGACATCGTAGAAGATATCCAAAAAATTAAAATTCCTGGGTATAAACCCGACGAATTAAAAAAACTTCTCAGTTATGCCATCGATATCGGGTTTAAGAAAATTCACGATGAATGGAAAAAATAGCACGACAACAAATAACAATCCTCAAACACGATAATAACCCAGATGGGGGTGGTAGACATATCGCTCCTCAAAATGTGAATATATCCTCGGTGATAGCGCTAAATTTAGTATGTGACGTTATCGAAGGAAGCTATCAAATAAATCTCGAGCAATCAAATCAAGCTCAGCAGGGATATATTCTATATTCATTTGCACCAACGGCTCCTCCAGGATTTTTAATTATTGAAAACCCAGTTAATCCAGTCTTTATGCGATGTCATAATAATTCTTTAACGAGAATTAATTTCAAACTCACTGACAATCTAATAATTTGATTGATCTGCGAGGTGAAGTTTTGCAAATTAGTCTGTTTGTGAAGTCCTAAGGACTTTCATCGTAAAAATTTGTTAGTGAGATCCGAAGGATTTTCAACGCAGCAACGAGGGTGAGCGCCAACGACAACATCGAAGATGTCGGCGTAATTTTTTTTACCCTTAGGAAGCCTCAGTTTGCTAAATTGAAGATTATTAAGTAATTTCGAGAAAGTCTCAGTTTGCTAAATTGAGGCTTATAAATCAGAAATTGAGGAAGCCTCAGTTTGCCAAAATGAAGCTTGTAAAAGTTGGTCTGTTCACCCTCTCTGCTGCTTCATCTGTTTCTAGACTTCTTCTTTATGCTGAAAAAGTAAGCGTCTCCTTACCGTTCGGATTGCTATATTGCTACCAATGCCAACTTAGTGATATGGATTATGCATACATTCACACATTATGAAAAATAAATGCTCAATGTGTTTACAAGATTCAAACTAGACTAGTCCACTTAGAGGAAGGTAGAGCTATTGATTCAGTATAAATAATTCTGAAATAATATCAAACCTGGCATGACTAGGATAAATCTTGACCTACGTAACATCAAACCTTGACCTACGTAACATCAAACCTTGACCTACGTAACATCAAATCTTGACCTACGTAACATCAAATCTTGACCTACGTAACATCAAATATTGACCCACGTAACATCAAACCTTGACCTACGTAACATCAAACCTTGACCTACGTAACGGCACTCAGAAGACCATTTATAAGATGTTCTTTAAAAATGACAAAGTTAGCGGCAAATACTATTTCATTTGTGTTATTAAATAACAAAGTCTATTACGTCTGTTAAAGTATTTCTAACTAAGTATAGATTTGCATTTGCCCTTTACTGTGGGTTCTTTGAAGCCTTGTTCCTACTTTTGATTACTTATATACTATCACTGTGCATCATACAGGGAAAGAAATGTCTTCCGATAAACCTATACAACTGGTTATCAATGATATAGTTTCATCTCTAATTTTAAAATTGTCTTAAAAATATACGAAATAAACAAAACAAAATTATTAAAAAAATTCACATATACATATTATAATATAAGCTGGTCCCATTAAACGAAACATATTGAATAAAAGCCATATACGATAGCGAACTCTAGCTTCAATGCATTGCTCCAACAATACATTATCCAGTTCTTTGCTACGGGAGACATCATGGTACATGTGGTACGTGTGGTTCAGTCATATGCGACTAAAGATCAATTTCTCAGACCTCCGTTTATTTAGTGGGGGAATATACCAATGTTTACCGCAACACAAGCAATTGGGTTACCTTTGTCTCTGATGGACCGCTTCCTAATTCCTGATTAACCTATTCGGGCTTATTATGATTATAGTTTATTAAGCGAGTTCCATTATTATTTTATCTTTGTTTATGTTAGTCTCGTAAACCTTGGATCGTAGCTGGTTTAGGAGAAAGAAAACTCCGATTCCAAACCTTCGCTGCCTTGCGGCTATACCCACCCACGCCAAAAGTTAGGGAAGTAAACCCCGACATACAGTATGGAGACTGAGTCCTTAAGGCGGACTTTAACGTCATTCATGCAACTCTTGTTACGCCATTTAGGCCAAGCTGTATCGGCATTGGTAGTTCCTTTGGGTCCATCAGTTGCTGCACGGGCAACATCTGATTCTCGATACCAATCTGGCCAGGCTACGTAGCTTGACTGGAGAGGACAATTTGAAGTCATCTTCTGGTATCGGCATAACACGGAAAGTAGTAGTTTACTGGTTCTAAGTCAAACCTCGATTGGGGTAGAGCTTGCACCAAGGGTACGTCCGACGGTGGGAGATATCACTATATCCCACTTTACAGCTCCGCATTGCCTGCCAGCTTCACTGGGTGCGTGAAGCAGAGAGAACCATCTCGAAAAGTCGGCTATAAACTCCGCACCAGAAGAATTAAGAAGCCTTCAGTTCTTTGTCTTGCAATCGGGAACGTAGGGACCACGTATCTTGGATTCACCACTGACCTGCAGCACATCGACGATGCACGGAAGACTATCGTCGTTGACAGAGATCTCTCCCGACTTAACGTCATCATTTCCTACATACAGGAGACACAGCTGGTTGATAGCAACGCCATAGGGTAAGCCAACTGCACATTTTCTTGGCAAGAGAAGCCTTCGGAATCATTTAGGCAGCACGGTGTCGTTTGTTTCTGTAAAGAACACGCTAGTCACCTTCATTCAACCTCCTACACCAGGTACTGAGAGAATCCTTGAACACTGGCTGGTTGTCTACATACTCAGGCAGAGTCAGCATCTTCAGCGTCTAAGCTCCAAACCTCTGTTCCACCTACGAGGCGAAATATAGGTTATATAAGACTCTCGATGAGGCGATATCAAGAAACCATAAAATTGAAGGCCTCTACCTACTATGAGACTCCAATGGTAGAGTAGGATTTGACCATGTAGCACGGCATACTTGTCTCGGCTCGCATGGAATAGGTGTGATCAACGAGAATGGTCATAAACGGCTTGATATGTGTTACTTCCACAGACTATGTGTGACCAAAACATTCGTTAAATGCAAAGAGATTCACCAGGTGTTATGGAAACTCCCACGTTTCCGCCACTGGCATCAGCTAGACCACGTCATCACCAGGCGTGGGCAACCGACCAATGTCCGAATTCTCAGCTACCACAATGCCGACGGCGACATGGATCATTCCCTCTTGGCCAGCAAGGTGCGAATAATACCCCGGAAGCTGCATCACGATAAGCAGAAGGGTCATCCATGCATAAACATATGCAGTGCAAACAGGTCAGAAAAAAAACAACTGTTCATCAGCAAACTGCACGAAGCTCTCACCACAGCGACACATGAAAACACCATCGACTCAAAGTAATCCCACCTCCGTGACGCTGTGCACAATTCATCCACCAATTTATACGGAAACACGGAGTGCAAAAATGGCAACTTGTATGAAGTCAACTGGTAGGATGTGGAGCCCACGAATGAGGGGAACAAGAACGCTGTCTTGCACCTAGCCCTAGTAGACGACATATCACCAGGACAGCCAGTAAGAAGTCTTAGCAGACCGCTGAGCAAACACCTACTGGATGAACCATTGATCCAGTATACATACAGTTGTCAACACCAGGTATGCAAGAGGTATGTTCGATGGTATCAATATGGCGACAGCCCCCCTCCCATTCAAGTCGAAGATAGGAGTAATCGTCACAGACCAGGAGAAACAGCTAAAGCAGTGGATTGAGCGATATCTAGAGCTGTATGAAACCCAAAACGTCATCAACGAAACTGGACGGCAACGTGTGCGTTACAAACATATCTGCAAGAAGGACACAAATACGACCAACATCAACACCAACGACTGAGAAAGCTGTGCAAACAATCGCTCCAAAGGGCGCCACACTGTTACAGAGGGTGTTCAAAAAGCCGAGGTAGAAAGGAAATAACAACTTACTTTGAAGCTACGCCATCGTCTCTCTTAGACCGACGGACGCCAAGAAGACAAAGAATTATCTTTTATTCTATTAATATCGCAGAGGCTATTTCATTACTCAATACATTGAAATGGGATGAGAGTGGTTGGCTGAATCGTGAAAGCATACCGTTTAGGGATGTAAGGGATTGAGGATAATCAAGATAATTAACCTAAGTACCTTTATGTTTAAAGGAGCAACAGGGTATGAATATATTATCATAATCGTTTGTTTAGACCTATTTTCTGGTAAAATCTGCTTATAGTTCCGAGTACGATCAGCTTGGAAATAATGTTAAACCCTGATTGTAGTGCTAAATGTTTGGTCACGTTCCGTTAAGAAAGTCAGCAAGTAGTTGTTAGAATAAGGTCAGAACATTAGTCAATTCATAAGTGATCAAGCCATTAATACCTAAAATTGCTTGACAGTGAGATACGGAATCTGCCTTAGAGGTAATACCATCTAGGGTTTTCGAAATACACGTGGAACGTACAACATGGCGTCATTAGCGATTCTGTCTTTAACGGCCCTAGCCGGAACTCTTAAATTTTCTCACTTCGTCAGCTAGAGTAAATATCCTCTGATCTTCCATTTTGATAGTAGAAAGTCCTTATATATTCTGATTTACCAGCCCCGTGTAGTTGGTTGAAATGATTAATTTACATCATGCACATCTATCATAATGTATAACTCGCAGACATCGTTTGGCTGCTCTTAGCATTTTAAGTAATCGTTTTAAAGAATGCTTGGTTGTATTGAGTACTGGTCGTCCCATTGGTAAATTTATGTATTTTTTTACTGCAGCAGTTTCATTCGTTTAAGTGTCTAATGAATTCAAAAGTCACTCACTTACGATGTCCACCAGCTGTAACCAAAGGTCCAATATATATATATATATATATATATATATATATATATGATATTCCAGATATATATCTTATTCAGAACCCTATATATATATATATATATATATATATATATCCATATATTTTGTGGTTTTGCAATAATGATTCATAACAGACATTGATCTTGCATACATGCGTATTAAGTCACAAACCTGTTATATTCAGATTTGGTTGTCTGTACATTGTTTCTTTCGTTGCTACGAAAATCGTTTTATCTTCTTCTCATCAGTATTTTGTTTCTTCTATTACTAAACAGAGAAGACGATGCCTTTATTGTACTTGAATACATGATATCCTCTGTTCGTTTTTGACAAGGCCCATATATTACGTGGCAAACAATGAGAATGCATATTTTTTTTTATCGCAAACAAAATACAATGAGAATGCATTTTTTTTAAATCGCAAACAAAATATAGTTCCTATAAAAGCGTCTGCGCTAATCGTCGTTATATGTCTCGCTTTAAAAGTCTCCTTAACGTTTAATCCTTGACTCGGATTGTCCAGTGATTACTTGATACAGTCATGGGTTAATGATACAATCGGATATGGTGGACTTAATCGGACATAAAAAAAAATTATATGACATTATTGGTATTCGTCCAAAGTTAGATGATAATCTGCTAAGTAAATGACATAATAACCATAAATGCATGAAATTTGCCAGCGAGGAATTTGCACCTAAGACAATTTAAATACATTTTTACTGTTTGCTACAAGTATTAATGGATGAAAAAGTTTAGTGATCACTGGGCGACTTACACCATTTCAGATTTATGATGCATATCTATCAAATGTGAGAGATTTGTGGTTGGGCAGACACAGCTAGACACAGCTAGAGCATGATAAATTATGGAATACCTTTAACGAAAAAAATTATATAGACTCTGATATTACTTCCTGAGACAGAAAAGCTCAATAATTCACGCAAATCGATAAGAATTAGATCAAATGATACGGCCGGCTCATCTTAATATTCAACTGGTCAATTGGCCATCTTAGAAGGGTAGGAAATAAAATGATGTAACCTTCAACACTGCTAAAATTATAAAAAGTCAGGTACCATGGAAATAGTCTTAGAAACATGCAACACAATGTGTTCTGTCATAAAATATCAATAATAGTGACTCATGATTTAGATAATACTGGCAATTAAAATGACCATTGGTCAACCAAAGCTCCACATTCCTTATTTTTTTCTCTAGAATATGGAGCCCATGAGGAGTATTTTATTACAACGTTTCCGAGTTTCGTATTGAATACATATTTCAATAAATTCTTAAAAAAATATGAATCGTTAGAGTGGCTCTTTGTTTGCCTTTATGTCTGTGTAGTGTAGTACGACAATATGTTTTGGTGTGTCTGTACTTGGCGTGATAAAGATGCAATAGAATTTTAGAATTTGAAAAAATACAACAAATACGTAGAATGTTAACATTGGTTTAGTTACGTACACACATACACATACACACATACACATACAAACACACACACACACACAGATATATATATATATATATATATATATATATATATATATATATATATATATATATATATATATATATATATATATATATATATATGCAGAGAGAGAGAGAGAGAGAGAGAGAGAGAGAGAGAGAGAGAACTCAAAGGCGTATTACGATTAAGAGCTACTAAAATATATTTTTCTCGTTTGTTTGAACCATCGTTCTGGACTATTATTTATTCTACATTGGTGAAAAGTAGATGGTTCAGTTTAAGATTATAACGTAAAGATTCGATGCAGATGAAATATAACATTATCGAACATGAACTTAACAGTTTTGAAAGATATGATTTTACGTGAGATAAAATAAGAAAAAGAAAAGAACAAAAGACGATTTAATTTACTTGTGATTGATACACCTATATAGATAAAATATATGACGCCACGAATGTGGCAAACTTTTTATATATAATCTTTTTATCTTAAATATAACAATTATTGTCAACCTCAACCGCTGCGCGTACCTGTGATATTTTAAACGTTCTCAGCTGCTAGCGATTGCACTTTTTAATATCGATAACGAATTCATCAACTTTTTCTACGCGTTGGATGGAATGCCCGTCGTCTAAACTTCCCATAAAAAGTAATCGTATTTTGTATAAATACCCTACTTTACTGATTGCATTTGAACTGCAGCCAACATAGGTTGATGAAAATATAATAAAGACATCAAGGTAAGCAAACCTTGTTAATACTCTCTCTCTCTCTCTCTCTCTCTCTCTCTCTCTCTCTCTCTCTCTCTCTCTCTCTCTCTCTCTCTCTCTCTTCTGAAGATAATACTGCCCGAAAATGTTTTCAAGCAAAATACTCATTGATTTCTTTGAGTAGGTTCAGGAGGGTGAATGGATGGCAAGAAACAACTTCATTTATAGAAACAATCAATATCAGTTCAAATTTAAATTGCACTATGTCGACATTAACAGGTTCACTTCTGGATAATAATACTGAGTGCATCAGAATTAGCATTGTCCTATCTTCTTTTGAAATTTCTGTTTATATAAAATTTAAGTCCACCTTGTCTTTTATACATACTGATAGCGTAGCGCACGCCAACTAAAAAATGATTGTCCAATCTCCATACTTGTGGTCATTCATTGAAATCGGAGAACTGAATGTATAATATATTAGATGTAAAAGTAAATAGTCTACTGAGTAAACGGGTATACAGAGCACAGTTATATTTTCGTGTTGTTGTTATTTCAAAGTAATGTGACCTTAAAGTACACCATAAGAACACAATGCACAAACAATTACTGATGATACGTTTGAAATTGGTTCGTCTTTTCACAGGAATGATAGGCGTTGTCAGTGCAATAATAAAACCTGAATAGCGTAGTATCATCATGTATATAGTACTGCAGATTGATCTCGTTTAGGTCTGCCATGCACAGTGCATACAATAACACCCAGAGCTATTTAATGCTGAACCAAGCAATGTTAATTATTAAAATCAGATTGTCAACCAGAGAATCTGTCTTGGTCGAACTATCTCACCATATTTATTCGCTGTGGATAAAAAGAGGATTATGTTACAATAGCTCCGAGCGAAAAACCTTCCAAGCATACAATAAATCACATCGGGTGTAGTTTATGCATTTTCTCCTCTTGGGTTTTCACTGTCCAGCAAAGATGGAGTCCACGAAATCTAACATATATTCAGGTCTCCACAAATGTCATTGCCTGTGAAAAAGACCTTCTGGTATACCCAATGTATTTGAAGCACGATGGTTGCATTTATGCAAGAAATTAGAAATTCCTTATTCCAACAAATTCGCGTGGCTATCGATACAAATGTCTTGCTATCATAATTTTCAACGGAATATAAGACTTGTAAAGTGTATTTTAAATATTAATTTGTTTCCTTTTATTTTGATATGGTATTGTGAATTTTCTGAAAGAATATTCTGGGTAACTACATTGTCCACTCTGTAAAGACTACAAACTAGTGCTTACTTCATTTGTTTGAGTTTTGGGCTTGAATTTTCTGAGCTTAAATGTCCAGTCAAGTACGCTTTCTTTAAATGCGAAACAATAATTGCGTCCAATAAAACTGACATGTCTATTCAAACACCCAGTCTTATAAATACCTGCAATATTGCATCTTTATCGAAGAAGTTTCCGTGTCAGATGGCCCTTAAATTAGTATTAGTAAAGAACCAACTTATATGATGATAACTAAAATTGTGGATGATGAAGTTGTGAAATTTATTCAAATTAAAAAATCTCATGCTTTGATAATGTAAATTTTTATCAGTGCACGACTAAAACAATCTTACAATTTATTAACATTAATCTTATAATCAAATTTGTTTTCTAAACAGTGAGAGAAGAGCAGTATGTGTCAAAAGTGTGTGTTTGTTTGTGTGTGTGTGTGTGTGTGTGTGTGTTTGTGTGTATGTGTGTGCAAAATGAGCGACTCGGGATCCAAATAATTACATAAGAATCTCCATTATCGACAATGTGCAAAATCCTTAATGGTAAATTGAATACTTGTACATAAAAGTTAAGAGGAAGACAACCGTCTATTAGGCGAAACACAAAAACGGGATATGAAAAATATACTCTGCATATGAAAATATGTTTATAAATCGGGTTAGAGCTTAAACTTCTATCTCTTAAAAATGTGTCCAATCCGTGCCCCAGAAAATTGAATTGTTAGTCCCTAATATAATTGTGGTATGCCGCAGTAAGTTTTGAAATACCGCGGTACAAACTTGTATGCGGTACGCAGTAATACGGATAGGGGCCGAAGTCAAACCAACGCAGTTTTAAGAGCCTTCAAAATCAAATGTCACGTGATCCTCTTTAAAATGAGAATCTTTATACTAAACGCTTGAATCTTTCAAAATGAAAAACAAAATTCTAACATTTAAAGTTCTAAGAATTAAAACGTCCAAATGTATAAAACTTTTCAGCACTTTTAAATTATGAAAGTTTTTAAACTTTTAAAATTTGAAACATTTCAAATTTTAATGTTAATAAAACACATCTAATGGTTGAAAATCAAAGATTTGGTCAAACTATCTAAATTAAAAAAACTATTATGTTCTTAACATATATAAATATGATTTATTCAGTGTTAAATGGGATAAAAATCAATTATGTTGTCAATTTTGTTTTAAACCGTTAAACTATGCTACGAAGAACATTATTGTTTCAAATGGGGATAGTATACTGACAGGTATTGTATAAATTCAGTTGGTCCATTGTCTATTGTATGTATGTATGTATGTATGTATGTATGTATGTATGTATGTATGTATGTATGTATGTATGTATGTATGTATGTATGTGTGTGTGTGTGTGTGTGTGTGTGTGTGTGTGTGTGTGTTTGTGTGTGTATGTATGTATGCATTTATGTAAGGAATTTAAGTGGAAACATTATCAGTTGTTAAAAATAGTATGTTCAAATTCGTTCTAAAACTCATTTATTTGGATTGGAAAATATGCTGTCGAAACTGAACCAGAATAGCTTTCCTAAAGTAACAATTAATTTTAAAATTATGATCATGACATATATAGATATGTTTGTGTAAGTTATATTTTGCTTACTTGAATCATATGTGATAGATCAAAACTGATCGGTCGAAGATGATTTGAATAAAATAAACAGTAAATGTTGTTTCGTTTCCTTGACTCCATATGTCTTTATCGCTGTCAAGAAAAGCTGCTGAATTGCTTTTAGTTTCATTGCAACGAATCCGTGGTAGTCCGGTTAATACTGGTTTGTCTATGGTCACGAATCTTTGCTCAGTGTAATTAGATGTAGTATAATCTTTCAGATATTGATTTGCTGTTGAAACACCCAATCAAGTTTATTCCCATTATTATAAAACAGCATTCTATGTTACCTTTTATGACAGAAAATTTGTTGAAAGATATGCCCGACGGTATTTTCATGATCTGATTATGTATTCGTTTTCATCACTTTATCTCATAATGATATATATATATATATATATATATATATATATATATATATATATATATATATATATATATATATATATATATATATATATATATATATATATATATATATATTTATATATATATATATATATATATATATATTTATATATATATATATATATATATATATATATATATTACATGTTATATAGCAAGTATTGATCTCAGTTACAATATATTACAAACTCAAAATATATGTTTGAATCTTTTTTCTAGATATATTCAACGATGAAGTTTGCAGTGGTTATCCTTTCAGCCCTTTCTGCATTAATTTGCCCTTCATTTCAACTGTACTACCAGTCAGGAATGGGCATGGTTGGAATGCCATATGGTGGATATGGATACGGAAGTGGAATGGGAATGGGAGGCTATGAAATGAGAGGCTATGGAATGGGAGGTTACAGAGGATACGGTATGAGTGGATATCCCATGAGTGGATATGGATCTATGGGAGGATATGGAATGGGAGGATATGGTGGATACGGAATGATGGGTGGATATGGATCCATGGGGGGATACGGAATGGGAGGATATGGAGGATACGAAATGATAGGTGGATATCCCATGGGTGGATATGGATCCATGGGAGGATACGGAATGGGAAGCTATGGAATGGGAGGCCATGATGGTTACGGAATGATGGGCGGATATGGATCCATGGGAGGCTACGGAATGGGAGCCTATGGAATGGGAGGATATGGAGGCTATGGAATGATGGGCGGTTACGGATACGGAATGGGTAATTATGGAATGAGTGGATATGGTGTGTTAGGTGGATACGGAATGATGGGCGGGTATATGATGGGTGGTTACGGATACGGTTTGGTAAATATGGGATGAGTTGATACGCTGGGTTAGGTGTATATGGAATGATGGGCGGATATATAATGGATGGAGGTGGATATCGAGGATGGAACATGAAAGGTAATGAAAGTCGTTCCAAACTATTTTTTTGAGGTATACACAAAATAATTAATTATGAATGTGTGATGATATGAATTATTCTTTTATATATATATTTAATTAATTTCATTGTATTACATGCTTAGAATATTGTTTTAATTTAGTGACATCACTTAACCAAAACTACTTACAATGCAGGTTAGATACAAGGTTGTATTTTACCCCGCAATTATATATGGTTATAAAATGCAGCATAAGCAATACTAATTATTATTATATTATTAAGCTCTCGTTCCTGGCGGACGTTTTAATGGCTACAGCAGTTAATATCAAGAATGTATTGACGATTAATATACTCCTCCACATTGGTATTGATGGCCATTGAAATATTGGAATTTTTTGTGTGCTTCAAAATTTGTTTCAGTGGTTTAAAATACCGTTACTACAAACATAAGAATGATAATTTGCTTAATAATACTAAAAATACATTAATATTATAGTTAATATTAATATTGAGATTAATAATAATAATAATAATAAAAAAATGATGATGATTATTATTATTATTAGTATTATTATTATGATTATGATTGTTATTATTATTATTATTATTATTATTATATTATTACATCTGTTTTTTACTGTGAACATTTGATGTCAATCTGTCTTATATTTCAATTGAGTTAGTTCTTTCTTTTGACATTATCTAGAACTATTTCTGTCTTTGTCTTGCTGCCATTACATTTTAGAGAGCACTGGCGTGACACTCGTTATGCTGAGCCAACGCGGATTGAAATCTACATTTTTGCTTCCTTTTTGAAAATCTCAATTCCAGTGATGTTTTCAAAATGATGAGATAATAAAGAATAACTCATGTTTGAAAGATATTATTCAAATACATGTTTTCTATTTTGAAGGCAAAAAACACCGAAAAGGATAATATTGACAGCGATATGATGTCATCACGATGGCAATGGACAAAGAACTAATAGCAGACGCCTTTGTTTAAAATATGGATGTTATCTAACACTTGTATCTTGATACTAACGAAGAGGACATGATTTCATTTTTTTTTTAAATAGAGTCTTACGTGCTTCTGCATGTCAATATATTATGAATACAAGTCATGTGACTGCATTATTTATTCAAGTCATGGCTTTACATATATATCCATTGAGCCTGAATAAATTGCTATTTCGCAAATGAGTGGTCAACGTCTGTTTGTGCGTGTCAAGCTTGTAATGAAATACATGCATATTCCTCGTTTTGAAAATCGAATCAGTCAGTATAGGTGCAGTTAAGTAAGATTCTTCCTTAAAAATACATTACTAATTTGCATCGTTGGTTCATCCAAAGAAGGCAACCATTCATGTTGAAATAACTTTAGTTTGAATACTTAATGCCTAAAATCAATTATATTTCAAAATATAACTTCTATTCAGTTATTTCACGTTAAAGAAATAATGCTATAGATTGAACGTTGCTTTAGTACAGAAAAGATTCTTGAATTGTCTTTTCTGTTAATACAGTAGAACAGTCGACTGACTATCCGGTCTCGGATTAAACAATGACCATTAGCATGTTTCCATAAATGCTACATGTTATAATGTTTTTATAAAACTTATTTACCTAATAGACGTCAACAGAAAAATAAAATAGAACAAACCTTTATTTTGTGTTCACGTGTGCGGCCACAAAGCAAGTAGCTTATGAGGAAATAACCAAAATGTAGTGACTGATTGTGGTGACATCAATGACGAAATCAGAATACATGTTTATGCGGTATTTGATAAGAAGAATTGAGGGAAATTATAATTCGTTATTCATATTCGTATTCCCAGTTTTAAGCTTTCCGATCTATCAGTTGGCGTGCATATTACTACAGTAGATGGTAGCAAAATTGCATTAAGAGACAACATGTTTATATTTAGAAAGATACATATATCGTATTAGTAAATCAATTTGTTAGGTAGATGCATCAAACCGAACATCCTAAACCTTTTATATAAAATTGAGAAAGAAACTTCTGATTTTATTCGTCGTCATTGAGAACTATGTTCTGAACTTCTTTTGTTCATATGGTACCATTTTGCAGCGGAAGGATACAATCACAGCCACACTGATCTTTGGACTTGGTTGTTGTAACATACATTGTGCACTCCAAAAGAGGCGAAACACATCAAATTGATGTGTATTCTTATCACCATTTTCGAAGTTGTTTCATTACCGGATGGAAATGATCGCATATCAGTATATATGGCAGCAACATATGGGATATTAAGAAAAACGATCTTTCGAAACTCAGATATAACAGTAATGGAGAGTTTAAAAATTTTGACAACCAATTTTTGTTCCTCTGTCTCACAATTGTTTGTGTGAAAACAGGTCTGTAGTCCCCTCCTCTGGTTTCCTCAAACATGCGAAAAATATTGGTGGTGCTTTCTAATTTATTTAAGAACAAAAACAGCAACTGTATGATACACACGATTATTATTAGCTAATTTAGAGCAGAAGATAAAATAATGCAGAACATTCATGTACAATGGACGATCCATAATTTCATAATTCAGGGAATCATCTGGATATATTTTAGAGATGTTATTAAAGTGTTATAAGAACTGAGAATACTTTTTTATATTGTGTGTTTGCGTTTCGTTTGGTATTGCATGACGAGTGGTAATACTAATCGCTAGTAAGAGTTCATCTGTGTGAATTAGTTAGAAACGTGGCATTGAAAACAGGTTGTTGTTTTTTTACCCAAAAGAAAGAAACTTCTATGAACGGTTTGTTCAGGTTATATATTAGACTGGTTATATATTAGACTGACTTTGCAAGAGACACCCACATGCCTACCGACTAATAATGCATCCATTCACTGACTTAAACAGTTTATAAAATTCCACTGTTCTGGGGCATTTTCATTCGAAAATTTAACTTGCCAATTTAGACATTGGGCTTGCTCCCAAAATGATAATCCACATGAGTATAAAACAAAAAGATAAAATATGACATTTTATGGCAAACGTGTTATATTTAGTGCAACTTTGGTTTCCTGTGCATCCCTGTTGGCAACTTGCAGCCACATGCTGAGCGTTAGAGTTATCTAAATATATATAAACTCTCTCTCTCTCTCTCTCTCTCTCTCTCTCTCTCTCTCTCTCTCTCTATATATATATATATATATATATATATATATATATATATATATATATATATAGATATATATATATATATAGATATATATATATATAGATATATATATATATATATATATATATATATATATATATATATATATATATATATATATATATATATGCAAATGCTGCATGTAGATAGACATATATATTATTAAATAGTTAGAATGCATATATAGATGGAAGGACGAAAGCAGACTTGCACATCTAGTTAGAAAGACAATGGGATAAGTTTCAAAGATTTAAAAAATATATACAATTGAGAGAGAGAGAGAGAGAGAGAGAGAGAGAGAGAGAGAGAGAGAGAGAGAGAGAGAGTCAAAGCATGACTGTTTGTAATGATTTATTTATACTAACTTCTAATTGTATCCATTTGTTTCTCAAGTAGTCACATTCAAATTGACGCCATGCATCAACATATTTGAGAATCTAAAGGATTTGAGAACACGTTTTCAAGTTTTTACCAGGTAGTTTGTATTGAATGCCATTTTGTTATCACATAAATAACATATTTGATGCAGTTTCCTAATATTAAGCATGCATTGAACGAAATTTGCCAGGTAGCTAATCGTGAAGTAAGAGTTTGGTTTATTTATATATATACACAATAAAATGTCACGAGTAACACTTTTAGTGATTCACACCTAACTAGCGTAATGCATCAAAACAATATCTCAAAGTCACTGCACATCTGACAAACTGGACGAGGTAAACGTATAACCGAAAAGTCAGAAAAATCCCTGCTAGTTAAAAAGTAATACAATTACAGTGTAACTATTTATACCTAATTTGTCATTTTTTATCATGTTTAATATTAGTTTTATCGCGCATGCGCTACAAATGAAAATCTGACGCTGACATTGACTACAACTTGACAATGACATGCAATGAATGAAATAAACTCTAACCACGTATAGTGAAGAAGAATGGAACACGTTATATAAAGGCATTGTCAAATGAATGGTGGAGAGATCATATGTATAAAACTTACAGAGCATAAAGCACAAAGAACTAACCACGACCAATTGTAGATAAATCACCTCGCAAAGAATTATTACTGTATTTTACCCAGACCACCCATGATCAGTACAATTTCTTGTATCCATCACTTAAGTCAGTTGACTCTCTGGCGGGCTAAACCCGTGCAAATTTGAATTTGCGCTAAATAATCGGGGACATAGATTTGTAAATCCCGTTTTAATCGCAGTATATAATGTGATGTAAATCTCTTTAAATGGAACCTCTTTTATCGTTTTAAACATTTCAACAAAATCAATAATATATTGATCGGACGTTAGCTTCATGTACATAACGAAATGACGTACACATTTATTTTGTTTCTACGGACTTAACCTTTCTTTGTTCAATATTTATTTTGAAACTATGAAAATGTATCTTGGGTAACTTTAATCGTTCAGATGGGAAATATTTGTGCCCTAATCAATAACTAGCCATCTTAGTTTGATTTAACCTTTTTTAAGGATTTTGTCATTTCAGTAGTTTTGATAGTGCTCATGTGCATATTTGAAATTGTTATACATGTACAGGTATTTTTATTTGCATATTCTTCGGGACAGTTTCTATTTATCAAACTTATGGTTTGTGCCCGGATAGATCTTTTACTTAAATGGTCTAACATAGGTAATTCAATTGCTCGTGCTCATTATATTGCAATGCCGGTTTTGCATCAGATATAAGTATTGAATATCTCAGCCCAAATCTAAAATATTTGTCTATGTTTGCACGGCTGACATTTTGTTAGCTTTCACTACGAGTTATTGTAGGACTGGTGCAGTTAATTTATTAATTTGTCCCCTCAACGTTTTTGTATCTCAAACTATTATCACTACACATACTTGCTATTTTTTAAATAATTATTTTATACACCAATCTTTTATTAGATGATTGAAGTTTTTCTACTGGTTCTGATAGTTTGGCAATACTGTTGTTTTTCACGTTGATGTTTATTGACAATTGTTGGACTGTATAGCAGTTCTTTCTAATTTGGTGTCTCAAAGCTGAAAAATAAGAACTCGGTAGGACCTCAAAAGCACGCAAACCGTATCTGAATCGATCGCGGCATGCATAGTTGCATGGCTGTTTAACCCTACTTGATCATTGTAATTGGTTATGTCTACTGATTAATTGATATGCTTAGCCATTTGGTGTTGTGCCATGTTTCAAATAATGAATACCAATACCTTCTTCATTGTCAATACTCGTAGTTATTCCATCTGACCTTTACGTGTACATTTCAAGCTTGCGACAACGTCAGGACTTAAAAGTTCATTCCTCTTTTATTTCCCTTTCAATGAAAGATATTTACTTTGGCTTTGGATTTTACGTACAATACCACAAAGATGTTAATTAGTTTAAAGGCAACGAATGCATAGAGTCTTGTCCAAGTACATAATATAAGTAGCTACCTCAGGGATATAGTCTTTTGTAATGTATATAGCACTCTTGTTTGTAATTATTGCAAGCAGTTAACTTGTAATTTGTAATATATATATATATATATATATATATATATATATATATATATATATATATATATATATATATATAAAGATATATATATATATATATATATATATATATATATATATATATATATATATATATATATATATATATATTGAGCTTTGATGATCAAAATGATCTTATTGTGTATTCCCTTTACAGTCATTGCATCGGTTATCAGTCATCACTACTGCTTAACGTAGTTATAGATAATGTTGATATTTGAGCATGTTTAACAACTTTGTTGAAGCATATTGTTTCCTTAATTGCGTTAAGCTAAATGCCTGCCATTGTTTTACTAACCTTATGGAATAAGACGGAAGAAATACGAATGTAACTGTGTATGTGTGTGTGATTTGGACTTTTACAACTTTTAAGTCATATTGCTACGATGTCTGCAGTGTGGCAGGTTATAGTGATGTCTAGCACTGAGGCAACATTACGCAGGCACGTAAAGTCATGTCTCACCCAGTAACGGTATCCTGACACCAGGCTGACAAGTTCTACTACTAACCTATTAATGCTGAGCGCCTAGCGAGGCAGTTGTTAGTACCATTTTTATCTTTGGTATGACTCGACAAGGGTTAGAACTCGCAACATTCCGTATCCGATGGGGGCGCTCTAAACAATAGGCAACCGGAGACGTCGAGTACAACTATTCCCTATAAACAAAATCTGGAAGCTGAAACCTGTTTACCATCAGAAACTGTTTCCATACATACATTTTACCAATTTTAAGACTTGTGTACCACCTGAAATGGGGCCTAGAGTAGCCGAATGGTTTATGGCACTCACTTTTTAGGACCATTTTAGTCTCACCTAATTCAGAATGGTTGCGAGTCTTAGGCTCGAGGAATGTGGGTAAGTGAGTAGCTTCTCTTTGGGTTGGTGTTTATTTCTGGAGTTTTCCCGGTTTCGTTTTCCAGAATTTACTGTCTAAATAATGGCGTTAAAGCCAACAGCAACACATACATGAACTCAGTCTATACATTGTTCAATAGTGTTTAGTCTCCATGACCAGACATCTTGTTGTCCTTATTATTTTAAACATTGTTGTTAAATTCTTTGAGATCTATCTAGATGAGTTAATGAAAATTACGTTTTCCTTGACATCAACATTTGGGAATGTTCCTTGTTTCAGAATCATGCGGATTGTTGTGGAGCAGAAACTTTAGATTAGCAAAACTAAACGTTATACAAAATCATTGTAGCATTATATATTCGACGTTAACGTGGGCTACAGTGTTATAAATTTTACCAGGTTAGTACCCATGTCCTATCGAGTAGTCATGTGCGCAAGAACATAAATTGAACTGTTACAGTTAAATGTCAATATTTCATTGCATACATTTCGACATATGAAACAATGTTTTTAATTACATGTGGTGTGCATCTGCGAGAATATGTAATTTTCTGAATGCCACGTATACTGTTTAACATCTCGTTTATGTCTGTAGTGTTTTCATTGTAATTGTTACAATTTGATGGTCTTTTATGTCTGTTTGTTTGTATGTGTGAGCAACGAAATGTACACCTTGTAAATATTTAAACTCTTTCTTGTTTGAATGCATTGTTTCTTCCACATATTGCATTATATATAGTAAAACTCATTTGAGATGGCATATATATCATCCGAACTTGTAAACTTAATATCGAGAGTTGATTTCGCGTTAGTCTCATGAAAAATATTCATACATTCTCTCTGATGGCTGTAAATTGAATAAAATAATATCGTTCTGTTCTGTTATTGTAGTATGGAATAGAAATTATTTGTTTGTAAGGCAGATGCCGTCCGTGTGTGTGTGTGTGTGTGTGTGTGTGTGTGTGTGCTTGTATGTATGTCTGCTATACATATCTTTTTCTGTCTACCGTAAGAGACATAGGCTTAAATTTTAACAAGACGGAAGTAAAATGAGTGCTGTGTGTTGGACATTAATAGGTGTATCCGATTGTGGGTGGTATGAAGTTATGCTAATCATACAATTATGCAGACGTAGATGGGTTTCTTATAACATACTAACTCGTCCAAGATACAAATTAAATAAAATTTAACAATGTGTCCATATCTAAATGCCTACACACTTACATGTAAAAATAGCCAGTCTCAGTTATGATTCTAATTACAATTATTCTGAGATAAAATTACTCTGAAAATAATAATATACCCAGCGGCAAATTGAAATTTAAAATCAAAATCTTTATACATTAATAGTATTTATTTTGCATCGTGAAGAGAGTGTAATCGATAATATCTAGCGTGAATATGGGGATACATACATACATACATACATACATACATACATACATACATACATACATACATACATACATACATACATACATATAAGTAAACTATATCATGCAGGCATGATTTAAGAACAACAATACATTGAAATAGCAGCCATAATGTATGGATATTTTTCATTATGTTGTATATATTAGTTTTGCGCTTGAATAATTCTAAAAATAGACTTCCATGAAAGAATATCAGTCAAAAAGGTGACAATGAAAAATTAACTAAAGATGTATCAGATTTAAATTACAGTGGTTATTGATGGGGGCATGGGGCACTTTCACTCGATTAACAGCTAGATTATAATTTGAAATTTAAATTTAGCAGCAGTCTATTATTTTGTTCAATGGACAAAAGAATTAACCACAAAACTTGTAGACATATGAGGTATCTTTGTAATGAATGATGACACCATAAGTGACAGAAGTCAGAATAACATGACCCATGATTTAATGTGCTTTTCTTTGATTTGCTACATAAACATATTTGAAGTAAATATGTTATCATTCTATACTGTTTGACATTTAGACAAAGTTATTGATCCTTTTTGGGTGTATAAATACGAGGGTTTACAATCTGTTCGGTCACAGAAAGCTGCCATATCGCCTTCATTTCCAAGACAAAGAAAGAGGTAAACAAATTTACATTTTATGATTTTATTTTTTTATCTATTGCTTGTACTAGACCATGTCGTAATTAACTGTAAATGAAAGATGTTTCACGAGCACACCTCCTAGCTGATATACTGAATTTGTTAAAGATGTTTTGCATGGCTTTTACTATGATGCAAGAGAAACTTTATCTGAAAAATGTAACGTAACGAAAGCTCTGAAAACGAACTTAAGCAAAACTAAAGGGATCTTTCAATGGTATTATTGTTGACAACTAGTAGGTATTTGAAGAGTGTTGCTATTCAGAAAGAAAACTTACATTTTCCAGTATGAGAGAACTGAAGCGTGCGCGCACACACACACTGTTCGAAGTTTTTTTTTTACTATAATCTATAATTGGTAGCGCGCTTTTTAGTTTATTTAGTGGAAAGAGGTTAGTGGTTTTTAAATATTTCCTATTTGATAAGGGAGTTGTTATTCATAAATATAATGTCAATGTTAAATGTTATGTAACAAGAATATTTGTATGAAATATGAATTGTATCCAATGACAATAAATACTTTCAAAGAGACTTACGGTTCGTTTGGACTCCGAAAACCAAATAATGAAACAGACACAACATTTTTGAAGACACACTTACATTTTCTATGACTTAACCTTTACCGGTTTGAATGTTTATATAAAGTTGGTAGTAGAGTGATCAGCCAAAATAAATCGTATTTTAATAATGATGGCATCCATCTATAAATGTTATACCTGCTGCATACATTTCTGGTTTGAAAAAAGGTTTGTTGTGTCAGTTGTGTATATGAGTGTGAAATAATGTGGCTTCTACTTATACCTGTTATTTCAGTTCGATAACAACATACGTAGACCTTTACATACATTTGATTGGGAACATAAATGTGGACCAATTCGCAAAATGTGAGAAAATAAATTTACTGAATTATGTTTTTCTTTTCAATCTAGACCAAAGCAATCAATATGAAGGTCATTGTTCTCATTCTCGCTACCTGTGTAGTCATAGCTTCAGGCTTAGTAAAAAAACAGTCTGGCTATTCTCATGGACACCATCATGGTGGTGGTCGCGGAGGTTTGTTTTTTGGCGGTTCAAGTTTAGGTGGTTTAGGTGGCGATGGATATAGCGGTGGATATCCAAAACACTATCGTGGAGGCGGCGGCGGTGGTGGTGGAAATTTTCTAGGCGGAGGATTTAGTGGGGGATTAGGTGGTTTAGGTGGCGCTGGATCTGGTGGTGGATTTTTAAGCAGCCAGATTGGAGGCGGTAGTGGCTATAATGGTGGTTACGGATTGGGCGGTGGATTTGGAGGTGGACTGGGATCAGGTGCTGGTTTAGGATTAGGTGGCAGCTTAGTCGGCGGCGGCTATTCTAGTAAACACGGTAAACACTATGGAAGCGGCGGCGGTGGATTTGGAGGTGGACTAGGATCAGGTGGAGGATTAGGTGGAGTTGGCTATTCTGGAAGTAGCGGTAACTATTATGGAGGTGGCGGCATTAGTAGTTATTATGGAGACGGATTAGGATCGGGAGGCGGATTGGGATTAGGTGGAGGATTTGGCGGTTTAACTAGCGGTTCATATGGTAGTGGATATTTAAGCGGCAAGTATGGAGGGAGTGGAGGAGGTAGTAGTTATTATGGTGATTCCGGATTGGGCGGTGGATTTGGAGGTGGACTAGGATCAGGTAGCGGATTAGGATTAGGTGGCGGATTAGGTGGTGGATTAGGATTTGGCGGTGGATTCGGCGTCGGTGGGTATTCTGGCGGCGGAATAGGACTTAGCGGTGGATTAGGCGGAGGAACAGGCGGAGGATTGGGATTAGGTGGTGGATATTCTGGCGGCAGCGGTAAATATTATGGACATGGCGGCGGAGGTTCGATTGGAGGAGGTTTGGGTGGAATTCGAGGAGGATTCAGTTCTTTTTCTGGAGGAATCGGTGGAGGAGGACTACAAGGATTTGGTGTTGGAGGTCGATCGGGGATATACTACCGTACGTATTATTATCTTTTAGTTAGCATACTGTTTAGAATAATGAATATAAGATAATTTTCATATTATACTTACTGAAAGTGTCCAAATGTAAAAAAAATAAATGGAGATGTAGGTAATGAAATTCGGATTGTGACCCATCTCACCATCACTTAATGATATGGATAACATGATGCATTATTTTCAGTTTATGATTTACATTTAAAATGTTTAAGTTTACTCTTAAGTATTGCATCTCTATAAAATGCTATGACGTTTTGCATTAAACCTCTCCTAATGGAGCTCGTTCTGTTTCTGACGTTTAGTCTCTGAAATTAATCTCTAATCCGGTGAGAAACTATACACTTTTGGTATCAAGTTCATTGCCACTTATAGTATCTATGGTTACCAATTTACAAATATTGCAAGAGTAGATTATATGTGGACCATTTGAAAAAGAAATATACATTCTGTTTCTAATATACGCATTTGTTTTCTCTTTTTAGGTCCCAAAAAATACTAGATCTGGATATTGGATTGATGGATTCCGCACCTATGTCTTGTTGATACATCTTTTGAGACATAATACATATATGTGAAATAAAAATACTATATTTATTCCATCGAAATGTCTCAGTATGCATATTATTATTCGTGCCAATTTTTTGTTCTTAACCTGTTCATTACGAGAGAAACGTTAATTGTTGCAACTTTATATATTTTAAAGTATGGAGTTCCTGCAATAAAATAGTGGTATATATATCCAAAATTATTGTATTTATTTCACAACCTCCAGTCTTACATATTTTGCAATACAGTTCAATCAATGCCTTGCTATTGTTTTTACTTGTCTTCAGCTTCAAGACAGGCCTAGAATTACATTTTCAGGGCTCTACAAAACAGCGAAGTAGATGGATATACAATAGCTCTATAATTTGTCGTTTGTAATGGCGATAAAGAAAGATACTTAAATTGCATGAAAACGTTTGTCCAATCAACCGAATAAAATTAAAATATGTAAATGTTCGAATTTATTATTGAGATGGCAATGTAGGTGCTGTGATGCTAAACAAGTAAACGATTAAAAAATAAACATTAAAGGAGATGAAACATTCTCCTTGATTCATGTCTTATGATCGTAATCACTGTAATATGTCCTTAAACAAAATGAGACGGATTAAGATATACAAGTGTGCGAAGGTCTATGGTAGGGAAGGCTGTATGGACGGTCAGGACATTTGAAGCAAATCCAGGGCATAGTTTTAGCCATGTAACGAAGACTTGCTCAAGGATACGTTCCGGTTATTTCGCGCTCATTGCTTTTGGTGGGGTTGTATTTGGGCTCGTTCCAGTTCAGTACTCCTTACCTGGATACATTCTTTGCTTAGAATGAGGTTCCAAAAATCTTGTTAATATCCGATATGAAAGTTGCTTAGAAAACAATTGAAACTAGATTACAAGAGCATAATGAATGAGAAAAAATGTAATGGTCGTATATATAATACAACGTAATCAAGTTTGCATTTTCCTTAAGAGTCATCCTATTTGTTGGGGGACATGTTTTCGTGCATTTTCGTATTCCATCATTTAATTGCAAATATGTTGGTAAGTTCTAAGTGACCAGGATTTTAATGCCAAAACCAAAGATGTGCTCTCAAAAATTTATTGACATACGATGGTTTGCTCTTTAGCTATTCATTAATTTATTTGCAAATATGCATACATACTCTTTTTCTGATTATATCAACTGTATTAGTATGCTTATTAATTATCTACTATTTAGTATTGAGCTTAAACGTACCTACTGATGTTTATACTGTCAAAATACAATTAATATGACATGTATTCTATAGTGAGAAATTACTATATAATTCAATGCTTTATATATTATAACTAGCACCATTCGGAGCATCTTTTACCAAGTTAGTACTTTACTAATATAACATGTCACTTGCATATATTGGTTATATCAGTTAACCTAGTTTGGAAACACATGTTTTAGATTGGTAATATGAGAATGAGAATCCGTGTTCTACATACTATATGGAAGTACATTAATTGTCTTATAAGAATACTCAAGCACATTCCATTTATTGCAAAGAAGAACTTTGTATTAGTAAATATTAATCCTGGAAGTATATATGTCGTAACGAAAGATGTGTTTCCTTGCTCAAATATCCTTCCAAACGTTTAATTTGAGCAATGCTGGAAATAAATGTCTTTTTGATTTTGTTCTTTATTTATTCCTTTTTACTACTCACTTTTTCATTGATCCACCAATCAGAAAATTCAGTCCGTTATGGACTGACTGACAAAATAAATGAATCCACGCACTCACCATTTCATCCAATTACATGTTAATTGAATCAAACATCAAATCCCAAAGTCCCACATAATCCTTCAGTTCCACCGAATCCCATAGTTCCTTAAAATACAATACATCGGATGCTTCTCTACAACACAAAAAAATATACAACGTCAAAGATACATGTGGCTTCTTATAAGCGATAAATACCACAGCAAATTCTCTTTATTTTTAGAATATTGTAATAATGTTTTTTTAACCTAAATAATCATCTGCGGATAAGAGGTAATAAATTTCGATTGCTAGATCAAGTTTTGATTTTAAATCCCATTAGTTACGTGAAGGTTAAAAGTAAAATTCCAAATCACAACACAGTGAATAGTTTTATTTATCACAACTTAAAGTCACAACTGAGAAGATTATTAGTACAATTCGATAAGATTGAAATGATATTTGTCGACGTCGTAAGAATGGTTCGTTATCGGAATAGTAAACCAGCAGTTAAACCTGCAGACTGCAGATGCTCGCACATACTGAGTGTGATGTCACACGTCCGCTATCACCAAGGTAACGAACACAGCCATATATTGCAAAAAAGAATTTATGTGGAGAAACTAAGGTGATCAACGCCATAGATCCAGTGCATGTGTTAACTTTGTTTAACAACTTCAACTTCTCTTTTCAGAATCACCCAAGTCTTTAGTAAAAGAAAATATCAATCTTATTTGTCAAAGGCAAATTTGTGTTAGTGTAGGAGCTAAATCTGAAATGTGCGCTTAACCCGTACACTTGTAATAGTGTGTGTTTATATATTATGATAAACTAGTAACTCTTTAAACACCCCATACACTTCCTTGCATCTAACTGTACGTTAAGATGTTTTTGTGTTTGTGTAAGTGCCTTTTCTTCCCCCGTTTTCTGCATTCTACGCTTCTCTTCTGAATTTTTGTATGTTTCTGTGTGCAAGTGTATTATCAAATATACATAGCATTTTCTTTGCGTAGTGTGGGGTTGTTTGGATAGTAATCAAACAATTATTGATTGATTTTTTTTTTACGTTTAAAATTATATTTTTAATTCTTAGGATATATATATATATATATATATATATATATATATATATATATATATATATATATATATATATATATATATATATATCGCTATTTGGTTTCTATGACATAATTGTTTCACATATCAGATGTTTTAGTATTTATTCTAAATTCTACAGAATAAATACCTACGTTATGCACGTTTAATGTACATGGATAACTAATTCATGTGCGCGCATGCGCATCATATATGAACGTAAAAGTACAATACCGTGTCATAGGTATTATACGGTTTGGTTGGTTTAATTTTAGCTGACCGTGTGTGTGGGCTTGTCTATGCTGACCATGTGATGTCCGTGTGTGGTGCCTATGTATGGTGCTTTTGTATGCTGCCTTTGTGTATACTACGTTCTATATATATATATATATATATATATATATATATATATATATATATATATATATATATATATGTGTGTTAGATATAATTGGATGATGTGAGGTCATATAGCTGTGGGGTTATTGTGACGTAAACTCTGTGTTTTGGTGACGAAGGTTCGGAAGAGTGTACTGGTGTTCTCAAATCGAGGGACCAAGTCTTCGCGAACATCGTCTCTGTGTTGAATGTAAGGGCTCTCTAGCGATCCTTCAAACAGATGGAGGAGTCGACCATGCGTGGCGACTCCACCACCATTGATTAGAGCGGATGGAACCGGGTGGAACGTGTTCCATATTATTTGCTTTTACTATATGAGCAAATATTTCACATCTATGTATCAGTTTTGTTATCTGAACGATAAACTGATAATTTCACCTTTTCATTGCAGTCTCCTTATATGAACGATAAATTCGTAATTTCATATTTACCTCCCAGTCTCGTTAAATAAACGATAACTTCATAAATGCATAAATTCATATTTACATCGCAGTTTCGTTACATGATTGATAAAATCAATACATACATGCCTTTACTGTGGTAAATCGTTATATGAACAATATAACCGAAATGATCTGGTGATCAGACATATTTCACGTCAGTTTCAAATGCTTTTCGTTGAAATCATCCTTTGGGGTTATTGTCATTGAATTACTTGTTACTGATAGTTCCATGTTAGGAACATTATAATCTTCCTTATCATTTGTTTATAATGGTGTCAGAATTGATTACATGATTGATAAAATCAATACATACATGCCTTTACTGTGGTAAATCGTTATATGAACGATATAACCGAAATGATCTGGTGATCAGACATATTTCACGTCAGTTTCAAATGCTTTTCGTTGAAATCATCCTTTGGGGTTATTGTCATTGAATTACTTGTTACTGATAGTTCCATGTTAGGAACATTATAATATTCCTTATCATTTGTTTATAATGGTGTCAGAATTGATTATATTTAAATTGCGTTAATAAATAAACATCTTATTAACGCAGTTGCTTTGGGTGTCTTCACTAATACAGTCCCAACCCGGCTTATCCTGTGACAGTTTTCATGCTAAACTCGTTAAAAGTTTTATAGAATCTATTTTATTAAACACATTTAGCATTGTGTCATTATTTAAGACGAACACCAGAATTTATATAAGTCTTAGCACATTGTAATTATACGCTTTGCAATTGTGACTATATATATATAAAAGAAATGTAGTGTAGTAATATTTAACTTTTATTATTCACGCAAATTATGGGATGGATCTGTAGGATTTGGTGGTTTAATTAATTTAAGAGATAGATGAAAAGGTGAAGGATTTGATTCATTCATTGATCAATAAATGGATGGAAGGATGAAAGGGTAATTCATTGATCATAAATAAATTACCAAAATGAAAAAGAGACAGCATTACTGAAACACTGGGTTTGGGCTACTTAAAGTAAGATAATTTCCTTACCAAAATATATAGCCTCAGAAAAAATACTTTCTAATACACCATTCTTCATTCTTTTGCAATAAATTACATGTGATAGGTTACAATTATAACAGTCTTTATAACTGTCTCACGTCAGGTACAAATAACTAAGTTACGTCCATATATTATGAAGAACACATATTTCTAATTGAACGTGAAATGAAACATTTATTTTCTCTTGCTATATTAGTTATGAATTTAATGCCAGTGCAAGAAAAACATCAGAAACAGAGGAATGTCAAAGAAGACATGGCCACAACTTCTACACCTGGGCCAACAATTCATAGGATACAAATTCCTGCTGTGGCTGATATAACCACAATATAATCAGATATGGCATCTGTGTAAGTATTACTACATTTTATTAAATTTTATTTATATTTACTTGTTTACAAATATTTTGGTAGATGCACCTGGAAATGTATCATTCTATACTAGTTTAATATTTTGCAGTTGGTACAGATTGTACATTTTGTTAAAATATGGTTTGTTTTATTTAGAATAATATTGTTGTTGTGAATATGTTCCTCATCATGCTGTTTGCATTTTAGTTAAAGAGCCTCAAGGGAGAATATTCTTTGACTAAATGATTCACCCCTTTAAAGAAATTATTATTATTATTTCTTGAAGTAGTATCATTCCCATTATAATAACCAAGATAAATGATAATGCTTTCTTTGATAGAAAACTAAAGATTTCCAAGTTCAACATTAGTATTTACAAATTTCCAAATTTTATTTTACGGGATTCAGTCTTGTCTGAAGTTGAAAAACTTAAGGAGAAGGAAAGTGTTATGATGGAAAAATCTAAAAGTTTTATCAACCCATTTGAGAAATTATACTAACAAAAATAATTGTGATACATACAAAAAAGGAGAATATTTGTGTTAAGTATACTAAAAAGACAACCATATATATACATGTATAGTATTATATTGGTATTTGTGGATGGTATTTGTGTATAAACCAGAAAGTTGCTCCCACAAAAGCTTTCTTTGCAGTGTATGAACATGCAAGTTAAAAATGTATAATTACAATATATCTTAAATATAGTATTGATGCATTATTAAAAAATGAGGATATTCTGGTTATCATAGTAAGAATATGAATACATTGTATTATAAATACAAACCACACTAAGGCCATAGTTATGGTTTGTCCATTTAGTACACATGGAGAGGGCAAGTGGGGTTTACCCAAATCCATATGCTTGTTATGGGGGTTGGTGGTCTGCTGATAATGTATGTATACATATACCTCGATAGTAATTTGTCTAATATGTAACCTGCTTGACCGGGTTCAGATGGTGTTTGAGTTTTAGTGGACAGTCAACAAACTTTTTAAAGTTACACAGCTTATTTCTTTGATGCAGCCAGACATTCAACATTGGTGGACTATCTGTTATATTAAATACATAATATTATTAAGCATTGATCTTTTCTGTGTGGATTAAATATAGGCTGTTCCACGGAATGGAGAGGGCAATCGCATGTATGTAGATGGGGTGTGTGTAAAAAAAGACGTATGCATGTGTACGGGGGGGCGGAGCGGTCAAGCTTTACACGATTTTTTGTGCACATGCCCATTGTCGGAATTAAATTTTGTTTCCGGATTGTTTTACTTTTTTGCTTTTAATCTAATTCACATCGGTCTGAGCTATACACAAACAGATAAACATTTGCAGAAGTAGGATAAATTGGAGATTGCAAGTAAAAAGTGGCCAGGAGTAAAATGATGGGTCAGAAGAAAAAAAAACTCCAACTTTTACCCTTATGCAGATACCGAATGATGTTTCTAGCACACCTAGGCATATATCTAAGCAACAAATTCTTGGAAGTAGATGTATTTCGATGTATTCACAATTAGCCCACAACTTGCAGGTGACAAAGAAAAATATGTGTAGAGGTGGAATGAGTTGATTATTCTCTACCTTTATAATGCTACTGTACATTGGCATTTTCATCAAAACAGATTATTTGGATTTATAAATTTGAAATAGTTCTCTGCATTTGAATAAATTTATTTATTTAGTCATTTTACTTTGTTTCAGAGGTACAGCAGAACTGGAGAATTTCCAGATGTTTGATTGTATTGATTGTATTTGACCTACAGAAGAGATTGTTACAAAGCAGAAATCTCATTTTAGGTTAAAATGATTTAGGCCTTTTAGTCAGGTAACACCTATTGATATCAAATTGTTATCGAGAGACTATTCAAGTGGTTGTATGATAACAAATGATCCCTACCATGGACCCATATAGACTTTGACTAAGTCTTTCTTGAAGTGTCTACTATGAGCCAAAGTCCAACATCTGTTTGATTTCCAAGACTCAGTTTATCTTCAGACCACTGTTGATCATGTTCTTAAAGCTTTCAAAAATAAACATGCATTTGATCTGTTAGAATGCTAGATAACAATTGTGTTTGCTGCTTGGTAATCTATAATGCTTTAATTTAGCAAGTGCGCCTTTTGGCCACATCAAATCGTTAGCTTGTTAAAACCCGTGGAAAACCACGATTCGTTTAACAAGATTAAAATCATGTAATTGCTAGTCGGTATTATTGCATAATAAAGTACCTTTTAATTATTATATTTTTAACTGTTTTGTGTAAAATTGCAGTCAGAAAGATTTCTAGCATACTTTGAAGAAGAAAAAATGTACATTGGAGCAAATGACTTCAATCCATACTCTTCATCTTGATTTCATTGCTCCCGCTAAACATTACTGTACCTATCAATAGACAACACACGGAATTAAAATGGAAATGTAACTGAACCGGATCCTTTTTTCCAACAAAACCCATCAAAGAACATGTGTTGTGCCATGTGAGTGCACCTTAATTTAACTACACACTTTTTAGATTTATTACATACATCCAATATTATGACTGCATATTTATGGTTTTATTATTTGCCTAAATACTGTTAGCAACGATATGCATTGCTTAAAAGAGTTTTTGCTTCACTACTATGTATGTATGTATGTATGTATGTATGTATGTATGTATGTATGTATGTATGTATGTATGTATGTATGTATGTATGTATGTATGTTTTTTCATGAAAATGAATTAAATCAGAAAACAGCATTGAGCTTAACAACATTGTTTCGAATTCCACAGCATAGTATTGTCCCATATTTCTGATTTCATTATTAAATATTTAGGCTAAATCTTCTAACACAAAACATTTAATTTTTTAATTAAGTTATATATTTTCCTGAATTTATTTGCCCAACGTTTTAAGAATACAATGTAATGAAGTGGTTTATCACAGGTGCAGCGATGTCTGCCATTACCGGTTCACATACAGTTTCAAACTAATTTTATAAAGAAAAAAATGCTGTTAACTTCTGTTGTTTTGTTTTAAAAAAAGAAATCAATTAGAAATGATCTTTATTGATTATATTTGTTAACAACACATTACTATTTACATACTGGTGTTGACTGTTCCAGTGGCCTAGTGGTAGGAGCATCCACCTCAGATGCAAGAAGTTGTGGAGGCGTTGATCCCTGGCAAGGTCATACTAAAGACATAAAAATGGTATTAACAGCTGCCTCATTTGGTGCTCAGCAGTAAGAGGTTAGTGTATGGACTGGTCGTCCTACTGTCAGGATAATGTAACTGGGTGGGATGTCATGGTACATGTCTGTGGCATGATGCCTCAGTGCTAGACATCACTATAAACTGCCACACTGCAAACATCATAGCAATATGACTGAAAAATTGTTCAAGGCATGTTAAAAATCAAAATCACACACACTGTTACAATTTTGAAACAGAATTTGGTATATTTTCATCACTGTACAGTAGGCCCAATTTCATGAACTCAGCATTGATATATTGCTGCAAACAGAGTTAAAGGTCAGTTAGCAATTAAAACGCGCCTGTGAATGTGTAAGAGTTTGTCTCCGTAGGCTAATTGGTATCAACATTGCATAAATACATTTTGCCTTGGATCACAACACTGCCAGAACTTAATGCGTACATCAAGGAAGGTATAAAGTACAACCAGTCAATTTACGTCTAAAAAATCAAGAGGTCAAAGTCTCCTCGCCTGGTAACATGACCCCTGCATTCCTGAATTTGATATGTATATCTGAGCCAGAATGGTATTGTACTTAGTACATTATTTATACTATTCAGTATATATATATATATATATATATATATATATATATATATATATATATATATACATGTATGTGTGTATGTGTGTGAGTCCCTAGATACCCTAATTTTAAAGAAATGCAATAGGAAACATACATGGGGGTGGGCTTAATTTCAATATTTGTTTCACTGCAGTAGTTTGTTTAGGTGATGTACTAAAGTTTGGCATTGAGTAAATGGTAATCACTAGATGTCAAAAGCATAGAAACCAAGCACATGATTTTAAAACATCAATGTAATTTCTATAGAACTGTCTAGTAATTTGGAATAGGATGTCTGTAATCAATCTTTTATGATAATGGTACACTAGTTTCTCATATAAAAGTCTCTGGGAGACAAAGAAAAAGGAAGAACAGAGGCAGAAGTCAGATGGACTGAATGGAATTGGACTACCAGTCCAGAGAAAGATCAGACAGATAAGTAGGAACACAGGAGAAGAGAAAAATCTATTACACTAAGTCAGATGATAAAATAGGCCATAACTTGGTCGAGTTAAAGACGAGTGATAGGGTTTTAGTTTGATTTTCATTTGAGAGATGACTGTTATTTAATGATAATAAATTGTTGTTTATTTGCTTTCACTTTTTGTGTATTCATTAATTTAACTGTCGGCACCACTGACTGGGGGCTCTGAGCATTGCATCTATCACTACTTCAGTTCCTCACAAACAAATGCGGAGGGGGGTGTCTTTTGTAATAATTTAAATAATATTGGCAGCACCCCACTCAGCCTAAATAACATGGAAAACCTCTGGATATGCCATAATTATTCTTAGATAATATCCTTCAGTTTTTTATGCCTGACTGTACATGTACTCTTGAATTAAAGTTATACTTGTACATGCACATTTGTACTTATATAAGTTTAGTACATTTCATAATATATAATACTTTTACAGTGTATGCAATTGTGTACATTCATCTGGGTATTCATATAAAGGGTATAATTATTTCAATGGTAAATGAACACATTTTGAAAAACTGAAAATTTGATGCTTTTAAATGGTGTTGAGTATATTTGATTTAGTTGTAATAAGATGGCTGATGATGCACATATGTGGTATAAGCATTCAAGGTTGCTTTAGATGAACTAGAATTTTAGTCTTAAAAACCTTATTGTTTCCAGAGCCATTTTGTATTACATGTAATTGTAATTAATGAGCAGTGTCTGGATAGAATAGTATCCTAGAGTTTGTAGTTCTGTTGATATTTGCAAGCCAATCTGTATTCATGAAACACTGCAACAAATTTTGTTTCTCAACTCAATATGAATAGTCTTTTTTTATCATTTAACTTAATGTGTTACTGTATATGCACGATTAAAATCATGTTTACCAGTGTACTTTTGCTTTTTTATTCTTTGCATCCCAAGACAATGCTAGTCAACTTCAATTCATCCTATGTTTTTAATAGTCTCCTCACAGTTGCTTTCAAAACACAGCCATACATATAATCATTCTTTAATGGGTAGGTAGCTAAAAAATGTTTAACAAAACTTGTTCATGCAAAATAAAAATTGCATACTACAAAAGAAATTTTTTATACAACTTAAATTCAACATAAATTATAGTTTTCACACATCATATATTTTGATAGATCACCCAAGTCTTCCTTGAGTAAAGCCATGGTACTGGCCAAAATTATTTATCCATTATACGCCATACACAACAGCGTGGAATGACATGTCTGTTGCCAGTACTTAGGTATCTGTTAAGTCCATAAAATAAACTGCCTATGAGCAGTATGCCTTTTCCCATGGATGTAATCATTATCTTCTTCTGCTGCCAGGATATCTTGCATATACCTCTGTGCAACAAGGAGCACGACTTCATCTAAAACAACCAGGTCGAAGTCCTGCAGAAATTGTTAAAAAAAAATCAGTAAAAAAATTCCAAATAAAATAAATCCGTTAAATGTTATGTGGGAAAATATTAGTTTTTGTGTTATGCAATGAAGCAAACGTGTAAATATACAAACAAATGCGCAAATCACATCGACTATCGGATACGTGACGCGTGAGGTGGTAATGCAAATGTACAAGAAAATCAACTTTATTCTGAGCCAAAGAAGAAGACTTTAGCGAGACCTTATAATAGCGGTTCTGATTACAATGATACAAATTATCATATATTTAGTTGGTTTATCTTAAAACGTAATAGAATCACACAAACACGAGAAGTAATCTATTTCAAGAATGGCCCCTCAAGGGAACCCCTTATTGTCAGGATTTTCCATCATATTGACTTCTTTGCCTACTTCTTGTAATTTATCATATATAATGAGAAATTTATAAGCAATAAATATATTGTGGGTGACTATAAAGATCTAAGGAGAAGGACAGACGAAGAATAAGGCAATAATTACATCAAAAGAGAATCACATGCTTACCTCGAATTCCATATTTATTGACGCGCGTTACTTGACACTGCGACTTTGGAGAATATCAGTAAACTCCGTTTCTGCATAATTAATTAGCAATTCATACAGAAAATCGTTATATTTTCCTATATTAAACTTAAAGTTGTACAAATTTTTGAAACTGAATGACCTGTAATTACTCATTATTTCTACTATACTTTTCGTAATATCATGCATTTGCAAGAACAAAAAAGTCGAAAATATTAGGTTGTATGCCTTTAAAGCATCCACAAAATCAACAATATTGTTTGGGACAAAATTGATAAGAAATGTGAAAGCGAAAGCAACAACACTCTGACAGGAGGCCGACTTTTAAACCTCCAAAAACAATCAGTATAAATTTCACCCCTTTATTACTAATGAAAGAATAGGACACCAAAGATGTGGCAAATCTAAAATAAGAAAAATCATGTATGGCAGTATGCTTAGGTAGTTTCATACATAGCGTGAACTTAGCGTGAGGACATTTTTCCCACTCTAGAAACACCAAACATTGCTATCAATAAAAGTCTTCAATACAATTAAGAGTAAAAAAATTATCAAACATTATTACATAACGAAAACTTAAATTATTAGAAATAACTAATGAACTAATTAAAATATACACAAGATGTATAATAAGATCCTAAGAAACCTTTTATCAACCAAGAAAAAAAAATAAAGTTTAGTAAAACCCACAACTAGGGACTAATCACTCAACCCAACAAGATTGGTTTACATTCAGAATAAATTAGGAATTTAGGAATCCCGCTATGTGTAGTCCTGGATGAAACGGAGCTACGTTAAATCAGAGGCGATGATATATATATATATATATATATATATATATATATATATATATATATATATATATATATATATATATATATATATATATATATATATATATATATTACAATATCTCCATATAATGGGTTCGGTTCATTCCATACCGCATGTGCGAAGAACCAATTTTGTTTATAACGCAGGGACGATATTTGTGTATAAATATATACCTCACTGTAGGTAAAAATCTGTTCATGTCTTAAAACCAGAGTATCAACAACAATAACATAGATTAGCCTAATTTGCTGACACCGTCTTGAACGTTTCGTTCTTTGTCAAAGCATTATCCCCTTGTCCCCATGCAAAAATATGGACATTTCAATTGATTGTTTTGCAATGTCTTGTACAGTTGAAACGAACTACGAAAAGATGGCCAGTTTCTTACATTACCCATACTTTCTTTCAAACAACATTATTCATATATGAAAGTAGTCGAGGAATCTATATAGTCACTTTACTAATTAAGATATGCAAGTATAAATTAGATGTCATTAAGATATAATATGACACATTTCACTAAGCATCATTACAATTCGCATATACCAAAGTTTTGTTAAAACTGAAACAAAATTAAAATCCCTACCATAGAAGAATTGAAATTTTGAAACTGCTTATCATACCGTTAAAGTATGAATAGAAGATAAAACAAGTTGGCAGAATGATGAATAAAGGAAAAAGGAAAGACATTTAATATGATGGAAGAGAGTAAATTATTTAATTTCTTCGTTTCTTTTATAGAAAAGTGTCATATTTTAAAACACATCTGAACACTGTAAAAATGTTGGTTTCTGACGATTTATGGAAACGTTGGATTTATTATGTGATTCAATAACCTTCGCAACATAAGACCACTACAATAATTTAATAACACATACTGTACTAGTATTTACACTGCAGCAACAATAACAAAATCATCCCTCAAAATATCAATAATAATACAATGTATAGCTAAAACTAAGTTTAAGATACAATGATTTATCAAATATTGTTACCTTAACATAACAATGTTATCCTTTTATATTCTTTTCCTAATGCTACTAATTTTGATAATTTCACAAGTGCTTCTTTTACTTGTCACAACACTTTATGTCTGTTTGTAATTTGTCTTACCGATACTGCATTATAATATTCATGTTAGTAATTGCTAATTAAGTTTACTCTCGAAGCAGTGTGTTAACTATTGATGTGGAAACAAATACGTCAATTTCAACTTGAAATCAGCCAAGACTGCGATATTAAAATTCCCAATAGATGATTAATACCTCTAAAAATGTTTATCATCCAATGATACTTTACACATAACTCATGCATTTTTTCTGCATAATAAGATATAAAAAAATTCCATTATCTTGAAATTGTCTCCAGTACATAAGCTTAACCTTAATGTTTGAATTGAAGTCAAATATTTTCATACCAATTAAATCGAAATTTAAAAGACAACTACACAGTTTGGCTTATAAGTCAGACCAGGTTTTTCACACAAATGACGTGCTATAATATTAACGTTTTTGTTTTGGGCACTGATTCATTGACATTAGAATTTCTATTTTAAAAACTCTGCGGGTTTCATTGTTTTTGTTTCTTTGACAGTTCCGGATTTATTCAGGCTGTACAATACGCGCTCGCGGTCTGATGAAAATTTTATCTACATTTTTGTTTTTGTTTTTTGTTTTAATTGAAAGTAAATGATTAATCAAACAACGCTATGCCCGGCATCTATGGCAAAAAATTGTGCAGCAAATTTGTATAAGTAGCGCATTCGACTGCTCCGAGAGCAGAGAAGACGGCCCTTTCCTAAAGGTAAGTTCTTTGATGAACATGTACATTTAACATTTATATTTAATTGAGGGAATTATGAACTAATTAAAGACATATTGTCTTCACGAAGTAAATATTTGCTTGACTAATTTGTATTTAATTGCACACCAGCTAACGACAAACTATTTACATCTGAATTAATTATATTAGAGTGCAATGTCCAGAGATACAAACTGGTTACGAGAAAAGTTGGTATCGGCATAATACTCATCAGTATCCACTCAAAAGCTATCCACTCAAACACCGTGGTTACCAAAGATGTAAACGTAGACACAATAGTCTGATTATTTGAAGCTAATTAAATACAAAGCCTTGAAATATAAAAGCAGCCAAAACATAGGGTGAGATAAAAAAAAATTGGAATTTTCTGTAAGGATCACCTGTCCAAGGTAAAGTCTAAGACATTATTGAATATTGCTTCCAGTCAGCAACCTGTCAAGAATTGTATCATTGTTTCGAAATATAACTAAAACGCAAACGTTTTGAGGTGCAAATAAAATATGATGTATGCCACGGTTGAATCATGTACATTTCCCAAACTAAATTATGTGGGGTCTTGCTTAATTTCAATATATATTTAGTTTTTCGCATTTTGTTATGTTAGACCCGTTATGATGCAATTTTATCCAAGTAGCAATAGATTTTTTTTTCAAATCGATATGATTTTACTATATTAAAAAGTAATAAAGTAGCGCATGCCTTTACCAACATAACAAGTGATGAAAATGCCATCAAACTTAAGACATAACGCACCGTGTCTGCATCCTAGGAGCATTTTTGCTTTTAAAAGTTATTTTTCTCTAAGACAGATAATTTGAAAAAAAGAGCCTGTGAATAATCTAATGAACATTTCAATGCAGCCGAAACTATTATAAACCTGAATACATGAAAAGCAATCGTGTGACTGAGGTTTTCAGGGGACGCATGACGAACACTAATGCCATGAACAATGTAATGCCCTGAACATTTCTTCTTCTAGTCATCCAAAATGAAGATAGTAGTTTTGCTGCTCGTTGTCATTTTGGCTTCCGCCAACGCCTTCTGGAAAATACGTCGCCCAAAGAAATGGGGATTTGGCGGAGGTTTCGGAGGTGGATATGGTGAGGACTATGGAGGTGGCTACGGTGGAGGTTACGGAGCTGGATATGGTGGTGGTTACGGAGCTGGATATGGTGGTGGATACGGAGGCGGATATGGTGGTGGATACGGAGGCGGAGAAGGAGGCGGAGACGGAGGCGGATACGAAATGGGATATGGCGGTGGATATGGTGGAGGTTATGGGGGTGGTTACGGAGGTGGATACGGAATGGGATATGGCGGTGGATATGGCGGAGGTTATGGTGGTGGAATGGGAGGCGGATTTGGAATGGGTCATCATTTCACATGGCCAAGGAAATGTAAGTCCTTTATATATTGGAAATATAATACATGTTTACCATCTATTAAAAATGTTCATACACATCTTACTGCGTCGGGTTAAAAGGTATTTACGATATATACAGTATACTGTTTTGAGAGAAACAAACTACAATATCAGATCGAATGTGTGCATCTCTGTCTCTTGGTTCGACTTGTTTTGTTTTCTGCTTGCCAAATGTTCGGATCACATCCCATTCCTAACTGACTTATTGCTACAATCATATATGCTGTTTATTTAAAAGAAAGGAAACGAAAAAGAAAGGAAAAGGTGAAACATACAGGGAAACGTAGCCAGGGTGATTCAATATCCATAGTTCACCACCAGTGCAAAATTAGTTTCCGATTTCATTCGAAATATTCTAATTTATATGATTTCATTACTTAGAGATTGCATGGAAAAGGGGTTTCCTTCAGATATGATTAGAAGCAATAAGAGATAAAGAAAACCATTCAAGTTTATATATTAGTTATAGTTTTGTGGTGAAAATGTCTCATGAATAAAACTAAACATTTTCTCAAGCAATATTCTTATTTGTTATAATGGACATGCAAAACCCAAATCCTGACCTTCTGTAGGGGATGTTACTCCAAAAATTTATGATCTATCTACCTTTGGTCACATTTGCGTCACATGTCCCTTAACAATTGAAAATAAAGATTACTTCTTAAGCATTGTACAACAACATGTGTCCGATGAATGTTTATGAAAGAACAGGTACATGTCAAAGACGAGACAGCAGGTCATTCTACAGACTGAAGACGAAACAGGGTTCAATCAGAACCTAATAACAGACAATTATATTCCTGTGTATCTAATCACATATTGTATTATTGTTTGGTTAGAGTTGAAGTGTAGAAGAGGCGGGATTAGTTCAACCTAAGAACAAACAATTTATTTTACAGTTATGTCTTGAAATTATTTTCTAGTTAAATTCATTATATATATATATATATATATATATATATATATATATATATATATATATATATATATATAAAGCTTATTCCTGTGTATCGAATCACATATTGTATACTTTCTTGAGGAGAGTTGAAGTGTAGGGATAGGCGGGTCTTGGTCAACAGGTTATTGCATGTATTCTCTTAAAAGGTCCCAGTTTTCAAGATATATAATTATCATTGAACTATATGTCGATCCACTTAGTGTCTTGATTCATTTTTATTTTTCTCATTTTCAGTCCGTCCCAAGAAATATTAAAAGTGGAAAAAGTGAATGGATCAATTATATATATCTATTATAATGCACCATCACGACCTGCATGCTGGATTGGATCAAGAATACAAAGAATAACTAACTTTTGTTATATCAATAAACTGTGATGTATGTCGACATTTTCATACACGAATTATTGTTTATTAAATACAAGCAAAAAATAAAGAATCTTTCCAATTTAATTTTGTTTTTGTCCTATCTTAGTATAACAAGCAAGGATGTCAGAACTGTGATGACATAACAAATATTACAAGTCCTTTTCTTGCTTGTGGTTCCTACATATAGAATTCGGTTATTTTTTTTAAATATCATTTCTTTCAAAGCCACGTTTCCTGTTATGGAAGCTGGACTGGAGTATTCACAATAAGTAGCTACAGCGGATAAAATACTATCTTTTGCGAGAATTTAATATTGTAAGACATTAAACACACAACAACGTCAAAGGTACAAGTGGCTTCTTATAAGCGATAAGCACTACATTAAACTCTCTTTAATTTCAGAATACATTATTATTTATTCTGAAAAGGATTTGTTAACCTAAATAGTCATCTGCAGATAACAGCTAATAAATTGCGAGTGGTAGATCAATTTTTGATCCCATTAATTACGGGAACGTTAACAGTAAAATTACAAATCACAATACCACGAATAGTTTTATTTACCACAACTTAAAGTCACAACTGAGAAGATTATTAATACAATTCGATAAGATTAAAATGATATTTGTCGACGTCGCAAAAATGGTTCGTAATCGGAACAGTAAACCAGCAGTTAAACCTGCAGACTGCATAAGCTCGTATATACTGAGTGTGACGTCACACGTCCGCTATCACCAAGGTTACGAACACAGCCATATATTGTAAAAAGGAATCTGTGTGGAGAAGCAAAGATGCCCAACGCCATAGACCCAGTGCATGTGTTAACTTTGCTTAATAACTTCAACTTCCCTTATCAGAATCATCGAAGTCTCTAGTAAAGGAAGATATCAATCTTATTTGTCAAAAGCAAATTTGTATTTGTTTGTGTAGGAGCTAAAACTGAAATGTGCGTTCACCCGTACGTTTGTGATAGTGTGTGTTTATATATTATGATAAACTAGTTTGTCTTTAAACACCCGATACACTTCCGTGCGTCTAAATGTATGTATACATGTTTTTGTGTTTGTGTAAGTGCCTTTTCTTCCATTTCTTCTGCATTCTACGCTTCTTTTCTGAGTTTTTGTATGTTTCTGTGTGCAAGAGAATTATCAAAAATACATAGCATTTTCTTTGCGTAGTGTGGGGCTGCTTGTATACTAATCAAACAATTATTGATGGATTTTTATTTTACGTTTAAAGTTATATTTTTAATCCTGAGGTAATATATATATTACTTACGATTTTGGATCGGATATAAATTTGGCATTCCAACTTAGGTAATTTAAAGGTAAAGTTCTGGTATATATTACTTTTATTATTTGATCGTTTTGGATTGTATTTTGTTTTCTGACAGCTTGGTTCACAAAGAAAACGAGCCTCATAATTAGGCCATTCAAGTTTGTAAACAATGTATGCTACCTATAGAATCTGTAATTGTTGCTTTCATGTTAAACGGGTTAAAAGATTATATAAACTATTTTATTAAACACATTTATCTTTGTCTCATTATTTAAGACGTGCACCATAATTTATATAAGTCTTATCACATTGTAATTATACGCTTTACAAATGTGACTATAGATTAAAAAAATGTAGTGTAGTAATGTTTATTTCAACTTTTATTATTCACGCAAATTATGGGATGGACCTGTGGGATTTGATGGTTCAATTCATTTAATAGATAGATGTAAAGGTGACCAATGAATGGATGGAATAATGAAAGGGTAATTCAGTGATCATAACAAAATTACTAAAAATAATAAGAAACTGCATTACTCAGACACTGGTTTTGGGGTACTTAAAGAAAGATACTTTTCTTTACGAAATATATAGCCTCTGAAATAAGATTTTCTAATACACAATTCTTCGTTCTTTTGCAATAAAAACTATATATAAAAGAAATGTAGTGTAGTAATATTTAGTTTAACTTTTATTATTCACGCAAATTAAGAGATGAATCTGTAGGATTTGAAGGTTCAATTCATTTAATAGATAGACGAAAAGGTGAAGGATGTGATTCGTTCATTGATCAATGAATGGATGGAAGGATGAAAGGGTAATTCATTGATCATAAATAAATTTCCAAAATGAAAAAGAAACAGCATTACTCAAACACTGGTTACTTAAGCTACTTAAAGAAAGATACTTTCTTTTACAAAATATATAGCCTCAGAAAAATACTTTCTAATACACCATTCTTCATTCTTTTGCAATAAATTACATGTGATTGGTTACGTCCATATATTATGAAGAACACATAGTTCGGATTGAACGTGAAATGATGCATTTGTATTTATATATTAGTTATTTTATACATTTGTTTGTTTATTACGTTATTTTCTAGTATTATTGCATTATGTTGGCATGTTATCTGATAAGATACCCACATAGAAATATGTGTTGTGGTTCCACTAAAATTATAGAAGGGAATGCATATCATCATATCAGTGTTCCTCCTTATTAAGGGCAAGTCATATTTTTTGGGGGTTGCACGTGGAGAGATAACGAAACATACAGTTGTCTGGCTGACGTGCTGGTGGTCTGGTCTAGGTGACTCACTGCATGGATCTGAAATTTTTGGTATGGGTGAAAAAGGTTGTGGGATGTTGTTGAATTATCTCTGCTAAGCCCATTAGCCTGGTCCTTTTAGATGTCGCTGCTAATTATTTTATGTCAGTAGTTTTAATGGAGTGTATGCGAATTTTTACTCGTATAGTCTTGAGGGCGCTGGGCACGTCTGTCTTCCTCCCCTAGGGACACAAGCATTAAAGTAGAATCAATGACGTAGAGTTATAGAGTGGGAAATGAGCAACACTCAAGTAACTTTCACCCCCTAATTCGTATGCAAACCTTCATTTGGGGCGTTTAACATATGTGCTCTTTGCACACAAATTAATATTTCAGATGGGAATGGAGCCAGCACCCGGTGAACACCGCTACTAGCCGTGCAAAGCTGGCTCATTTCGGGATTTAACATTGCTGCATGCACATCAAGATTCTTACTTAGTTGTCGAGTTTGAGGAATAAATAAACGCCTGATGACATCCAGTTCAGCGAGCAAGCACAGAACTTGTGCAATTCTGTGTCTGAAAGGGATATTGCATCTGTCAAAACTAGACCTAATATTCTGAAGCATGTATTCTTTTGTATTCTGGTTGCATATCTAAAGAGAAGTTCATCTCGTGTAATGATTATTAGTGGCTCTTACGGTAAGAATTGCAGCTCGTCCTCAGATGTGGTCTTAAGTACACCGGTTGATACAGTCATACTTAATATTTGATACAATCCAGTTTTTTAATGAACTGAGCTTGAAGAGGCATATGACTGTCGTGTGAAGAATAAACAACCACCTTCGGACATTCATTCCAGCGCGCAAGCACGGGCCTTGGACAGTTCATTGTTTGCATCTCACGCTTCATGATAACTTGTCAGGACTAGGCAAAGCGAGCAGACAAAATCCGGCTGGGGATTCCAAACAAGACCTGAAACTTTATGGACGCCATGTATCAGCTGATTCTCAGTCATCTTAATCGGGTTTTTTCCCTACTACCGGTTGTATGTAAACCATATATTGTAGTTTAGACCATGATACTAAGTTGAAAGTCTCCTATAGTGTTCTATATTAGAATTTGATGTACAAAGTTGTATAAACATATTTATTTTACAAAAATGAAAAATACTCTAAGTCACCCATTAAGTTGGGTCTTGATAATATTGAAGTAATACTTTTGCACGGTGGCAAATGGATCATATTTGAAACTAAGTCAATGATATCAAAATGGGTTTTAAATCCAATCTGCAATGCACATATTTTTTTTTATAAAAATGAAAAATAATATGTGACCCATTAAATTTGGTCTTGATAATATTGAAGTAATATTTCGCAAATGGATCATAATTTAAAATAAATCAATGATATAAAAATAGTTTTTCAATCCAGTCTGCAAAGGGCAAACAGGTTAGTAACCCAAAATGGCTTAGGTGAAACATCTATAGGCAGGTTTTAACTTCTTTTTCCGTCCTCTTCTCAGCTGTGTTGAGTGACTGCAAGTCTTTTGCCTGTTGTGATACAAGTTATTTTCCAGATAAGCAGAAGTGTTTTCCTTCTAGCCGGGGTCCAATCTTAAGCAAGTTTAAGGCAGAGGCCTTTGTTTTCATTCAGGGCTTGGTTGGGGATCGTCGATTCCATAATTTCATGCTGGTCAATTACTACACTATTATTATTATAATTGTTGATCGCCCCTATGCTAGGTTTTTAAACGGTGTCTGTGTTGTATTTCACTTCTTCAATTCAATAGCCCGTACAGGACACCGTCCAGGTCTGCTGTTCTCGTTTGTCATTCTGGCTTCCCAAATTAAGAAGAGAGTTGTCATTTTCTCTTGTGGTCTCAAGATCCAATTTGAAACGACTGTACGGCCTAAACCCTTTAGAGCGTTTAATATGTAGCCTTAACATTGTCATTGCTAGCTCAGTATCAATGTTTTTATGTTCATGCTTGCTCTGTTCGCTGCAGATTGAAGAAAATATTATAAAAGAAAGTTCTTAAAATGGGTTTTTAAATATTTTCTCATGTTAAGTCTACAATGTTAGAATGAAGAAAATTAAAGAAAGGATTTGAAAATAGATAATATATATATATATATACGTATATAAGTATATATATATATATATATATATATATATATATATATATATATATATATATATATATATATATATATATATATATATATATATATATATATATATGTATATATATATATATATATATGACAATAGTTTTAAAATTTTAGTGAATTCAGTTTTCATTGCATCTACATTTCGCCACCTTACATGTCTGGATTTGCATGTTTTCTCGTTTAAGCAACGTGTACGATCTAAAGGTTAGGATATTTATTTTTCTGTCATCCGATTTAGCCAATTCAATGTCGCGTGCAATTAGTATTATTATTATTATTATTATATATATATATATATATATATATATATATATATATATATATATATATATATATATATATATATATAAGTGATAAGGTAAATTATTGGAGGTTAAACGTTAATAATTTTAGTTAGGGATTTTAGATTATGAGTGATTTTTTTCATCCTAGTCCTTTGTTTATCTTATTATTTATTTAAGTGTAAATATTGGCTATATTACCTATTTGTATTTGTTATTTTGTCTGTAGTAGTAACATATTCCAGTATATCTTAACAGCCTAAGATTTTGTTGTGTGTCTGTCTCTACTTCAAATAGGAATGATACTCCCTGAGAGAGAGAGAGAGAGAGAGAGAGAGAGAGAGAGAGAGAGAGAGAGAGAGAAATACGTTCAGGAGGAGTCAATGATGACTATTTTCGTTGTTTTCATTCATTTTAGGATTTAACTGATAGTTCAAAATTCCACAATGTAACTTGAACAGCGTTCACAGAGTTTATCCGCGAGTGTGGAACTCTCCCTTGGAATCACCACTGATGTAATTCAAGCCGGCTCAGGGGACTTGGAACCGTCTGTATATATCTCGATTCAACTCGGTAAAATCTTTCGTACCGTCTGTCTCCGAGAGAAATGTTTTCCTTATTGTTTATGGCTGTTCTTGTTTTTTTCCGTATGCTAATTAATGCATTTACCTTTAATTTGTTTGGTTTTGTTTATGTCCCAGGACATCATCAGGCAATGTTTTCTGTTTTGCTGGAATGTTTGCGATCCATCCTTCTTTTATTAACTCATATATATTTTGTTCCCTATGGGATGTTTGGAACCAGTTCTGTGTCTGAAAGGGACATTTCATATCCCGATGTTAGACCTAGTATTCTGCAGCATGTCATTATTTGATATTCTGGTCGCATATCTAAGGAAGAGTTCATCTCGTATGATGTTTATTGGTGGCTCCCACGGTGAAACTTGTAGCTCTTCGTTGGATGTGGTCTTGACTGCACAGGTTGACACAGTCATTGGCTGATATTGGATACAGTCTAGTTTTAATGAACTGAGCATGACGCGGCATCTGCCTGTTATTCATAGTCCATTTTCGTAATAATTAAAGTTAAATATAGATTAAGAGATGTTTTCTGATCCGCTCACCAATCGACTCCTTATATGTTCCTTAGGATACTAAGATCCCGACCGCATCTTCTCACCAACTTTGCTCTACGATTGTTCCATGCTGGGTGCTCATCGTCAAGCATGTCAAGGAGTTTGGCTACATTTTCAAATTCGATTAACCTGCTGTTTAGGCATAGTGTTGGATAATCGTGACGGGCTTTGAGTTTTGTGTGAATAATACTCCTGAATGTTTTTTCTTTTCTTTTTGATAGCTAGTCTATAGTACCATCTATCGGCCCTTCGATGAATCCTATTCAGACCTGTTCGCATTTCACTCACCGACGTCACCGGAATGGTTATCGGATTTAAAAATTCCACAGTCGTCGGGAAACTGAAATAAGTTTAGTCGAGACTGATGCAATTGTTCAAGGCTGTCATACTAATGAACAATGTAGGACTCATCACACTTTCATTTGGTGTTCCATGTTGTAGTTCTTGTGTGTCTGAGAATAGCTCTCCTACTTATTTTCTGATTTTCTGATCTGTTAGAATGCTAGATAACAATTGTGTTTGCTGCTTGGTAATCTATAATGCTTTAATTTAGCAAGTACGCCTTTTGGCCATATCAAATCGTTAGCTTGTTCAAACCCGGAGAAAACAACGATTCGTTTACGATCATATTTCGTTTATTATTTTTGAATTTGGTTGTGTGGTTGGAATTGCTGCTCGTATCTTCAAACGGTGTTGACAATATATCCGCTTGATTATTAAGTGTTGTCAACAGGATGATTTTGGTAGTTATTGTAGAGTTATTTCTACACCAGCAACAATTCAACCAGGAACAATACCTGTTAGAAGCAGCAATGGAACTCACATTACAGCACGACGATGACACAATCTACAAGCGCAGGCAGATGAATGCGTGCTAGTAAAGAGACCAATACTCAAAAAAAACATTAAGGCAACAGGAAGGGCATACTATTCGAGACTGCCCACACACATTTGGCAATAGACCTGTAAGGAGACAGTGAACGAAGCAAACAAACATCATATTAGCGATACGCAGATAGGTATCTACTCAAGTAGAAATAACGTTTAATAGTTCATTGTAACAATGGGGTTTCATTGAGAAATCAACTGTATGAATAGTATCCTTAGTGTCACAAAGAGGTAAATTTGACAGAAACTAGTCGAATTTTCCTTGATAATGAAAATCGGCTGATCTTATATGGCCAGAGAGACTAACGGAGAAGTTACACAAGGCCGCATAGATAAATGGATAGCAATTTTTGTAGCAGTTGAAAATAATTGAAAAAGGGTAGTCGGTGGAACACGGACTTTATAATTAAATCAAGGCTGAAAATAATGATTGAAGACCTAGACAATCAATATATCAATACTGTCTGGACCTAACGCAGGTTTCCCGCAACTGTGGAATCTGGGTTGGGGGTAAGCTATCCGGTGACGCTGTATTAAGTGAGATGCAGTCAGGTTTATATAAAATTGGTCATTGGGCAGACAAAAGGGTTTCTGACTATTTCCCAGTAAGATTATTGGATCACTGTGTTCACCCAAATACACAATTTGCTTGGGAACTACCTTATTATACCTTACTACTATTGTAATTTGATTCGAAAAATAAGCACACAATTCTTGCAGAAGCCATTTCACGAACACTGAACATGGGGCAGGCATATAATTGAGCTAGTGATATGCGAACAAGACCTAAACATTTTGTGATAACTCAAGTGAAGCGATTGAAGGTCGTGCCAGGACACGCTACTCGCATTATATAAGATATTATTTTTTTCGAAAATAAATTGAGTGTGCCAGACATACGCATATTAAATAAAGTTGATTGAGTACAATACCACTCTCTAGATATCTGCACCAGCCGGCTCACAATAACTTCTGGAGAGAAACTTTAAGTCTTAGCAGTCGAAAATCATTCCTCGTGATAGGCACAGATCTTTATCGATGATTTGTAGAACCCAACCTTGACCTATCAGAGAGAGAGAGAGAGAGAGAGAGAGAGAGAGAGAATGAACAATGGTTTGCTTACCTTGATGTCTTTATTATATTTTCATCAACCTCTGTAGGCTGCAGTTCAAATACAATCGGTAAATTAGGGTATTTATACAAAATACTATTACTTTTTATGGGAAGATTAGACGACGGGCATTCCATCCAACGCGTATGATGATGTGTAGAACCCATCCAGGACCTATCAGAGAGAGAGAGAGAGAGAGAGAGAGAGAGAGAGAGAGAGAGATGATTAAAGCCGGAACAAATTGGTCTTGAACTTGTGATGTGAAAAACATACATGACCTCCAACGAGAATTAAAAATTAATAATCTACAGGCGTACCTGACAACATACCATAACCATGCGCTCTGGACATGTAACACACCAAAATAAACTGTCTTTAGAGTATAAGTCGAAACAATGTCAAATAATATCAATTAGGACAAAACTACTCTTGGAGATGGATGGTATGTGCGAGGGATACATAGATATATCGGTACTGATAGCTGTAAATCCTCATACTCAGGAAAACGCTATCCAGGTCATTACAGTGAGGGAAAGACTTCCCGATAACTGTTCAGCAATTTTAATTGAATTATGATCTATACATCAAGCAGTTAAATGGATAAAATACACAATAGCATCAAAACTAGTTGTAAGTAGCGACTCCCTCAGCATACAGAACTCTCTGGAATCAGTAATGTCTTCTAACAGAGAATATCTAACATGTCAAGTGAAGAATCAAAACCCTGGAAAGAAGCACTTCCCCTATGGAATTCATGTGAATGCCATCCCATGTTGACACAATGACACACCAGTAAATGAAATGACGGATAAAGCAGAGGAAAAAAACTGAGCGAACCTCAGCCCAAAAATTGGATTAAAGCATCCACAAAATCAACAATATAGTTTGGGACAAAATTGATAAGAAATGTGAAAGCGAAAGCAACAACACTCTGAAAGGAGGCTAGCTTTTAAACCTGCAAAAACAATCAGTATAAATTTCACCCCTTCATTACTGATGAAAGAATAGGACACCAAAGATATGTCAAATCTAAAAAACAAAAAAAATCATGTATGGCAGTATGCTTAGGTGTTTCATACCTAGCGTGAACTTAGCGTGAGGACATTTTTCCCACTCTAGAAACACCAAACATTGCTATCAATAAATGTCTTCAATACAATTAAGAGTTATAAACATTATCAAACATTATTACATAACGAAAACTTAAAATATTAGAAATAACTAATGAACTAATTAAAATATACACAAAATGTATAATAAGATCCTAAGAAACTTTTTATCAACCAAGAAACATAAACAAATAAAGTTTAGTAAAACCCACAACTAGGGACTAATCACTCAACCCAACAAGAGTGGTTTACATCCAGAATAAATTAGGAATCCCGCTATGTGTAGTTCTGGATGACAGGGAGCTCCGTTACATCAGAGGCGATGATATATATATATATATATATATATATATATATATATATATATATATATATATATATATATATATATATATATATAGGGTTCTGTTCATCTGTACCGCATGTGCGAAGAACCAATTTTGTTTCCAGCGCAGGGACGATATCTGTGTATAAATATATGCCTCACTGTAGGTAAAAATCTGTTCATGTCTTAAAACCATACTATCAACAATACTAACATAGATTAGCCTAACTTGCTGACACCGTCTTGAACGTTTCGTTCTTTGTCAAAGCATTATCCCCTTATCCCCATGCAAAAATATGAACATTTCAATAGATTGTTTTGCAATGTCTTGTACAGTTGAAACAGACTACGAAAGGATGGCCAGTTTCTTACATTACCCATACTTTGATGTATACTATATATATCTTTCAGACAACATTATTAATATATGAAAGTAGTCGTGGAATCTTTATTGTCACTTTACTAATTAAGATATGCAAGTATAAATTAGATGTCATTAAAATATAATATGACACATTTCACTAAGCATCAATACAATTCGCATATACCAAAGTTTTGATAAAACTGAAACAAAATTAAAATCCCTACCATAGAAGAATTGAAATTTTGAAACTGCTTAAAGAATAAATAGAAGATAAAACAAGTTGGCAGGAGGGTGAATACATGAAAAAGGAAACACATTTAATATGATGGAAGAGATTGAATTATTTCATTTCTTCGTTTCTTTCATATAAAATGGTCATATTTTAAAACACAACTGAGCAGTGTACAAAAAATGTTGGTTTCTGACAATTTAAAGAAACGTTGGATTTATTATGTGATTCAATAATCTTCGCAACACAACACTAGTACAATAATTTAATTACACATACTGTACAAGTATTTACACTGCAGCAACAAAAACAAAATCATCCCTCAAAATATCAATAATAATACAAATGTATAGCTAAAACTATTTTCAAGATACAATGGTTTATCAACTATTGTTACCTTAACTTAACAATGTTATCCTTTTATATTCTTTTCCTAATGCTACTGTTATTGCTTCAACTACAAATGTTTATACATCTGCTACTCCAACAACTGCTGTTTCTGCCATATGCACTGCTACTACTACTACTGCTTCTACTTTTGATAATTTCACAAGCTTCTTTACACATGTCATGTATGTTTTTAATTTATCTTACCGATACTAAATTATAATATTCATATTAGCAATTGTTAATTAAGTTTACTCTCGAAGCAGTGTGTTAACTATTGATGTGGAAACAAATACGTCAATTTCAACTTGAAATCAGCCAAGACTGCGATATTAAAATTCCCACTAGATGATTAATACCTCTAACATGTTTATCATCCAATGATATTTTACACATAACTAATGCATTTTTCTGCATTATAAAATATAAAGCATTTAATTACCATGAAATTGTCTCCAGTAAATATGCTTAACCTTAATGTTTGAAATGTCGTCAAACTTTTTAATAATAAATAAAATCGAAATTTAAAAGACAACAACACAATTTGACTAAAGAAGAAAACTGTTTTTCACTACACTTATAAGTCAAAACAGCTTTTTCATACGAATGACGTGCTATAATATTAATGTTTTTGTTTTGGGCACTGATTCATTGACATTAGAATTTCTATTTTAAAAACTCTGTGGGTTTCATTGTTTTTGTTTCTATGACATTTGAGGATTTATTCAGGTTGTACGATACGTGCGTGTGGTCTGATGAAAATTTTATCTACGTTGTTTGTTTTTGTTTTAATTGAAATTAAATGATTAAGCAAATAACGCTATGCCCGGCATCTATGGCAAAAAATCTTGCAGCAAATTTGTATAAATAGCGCATTCGACTGCTCCGAGAGCAGAGAAGACGGCCCTTTCCTAAAGGTAAGTTCTTTGCTGAACATGTACATTCAATATGTATATTTAGTTGAGGGCTTTATAAACTAATTAAAGACATCGTGTCTTAACGAAGTGAATATTTGCTTAATTTGTATTTAATTGCACACCAGCTCTCGACAAACTATTTACATCCGAAACAATTATATTATAGTGCATTGTCCAGAGATACAAACTGGTAACGAGAAAGGTGGTATCGGCATAATATGCATCTGTAACACACTAACTATAAATCTGGCACGCTGTCCACTCAAACACCGTGGTTACCAAAGATGTAAACGTAGACACAATAGTTTGATTATTCGAAGCTACTTAAATAAAAAAGCATTGAAATAATAAAGCAACCATAACATAGGGTAAGAAATAATTGGAAATTTCTGTAAGGATCACATGTTCAAGATCAATGCTAACACATTATTGGATGTGGCTTCAAGGCAGCTACCTGTCAAGAATTGTACCGTTGTTTCGAAATATAACTAAAACGCAAGCGTTTTGAGGTACACATAAATATTCTGTATGCCACCTTTGAATCATGTACATTTCCCAAATTAAATTATGTGGGGTCGTGCTTAAATTCAATATATATTTAGTTCTTCGCATTTTGTTGTGTTAGACCTGTTACGTATATTTAATATAAGTCATTTATATTTATTTTTATTGTCTGTTTGTTAGATTCAAATTTGGCATCTTAAGTTTAAGATTGTTCGTTGGGGGGTGGGTGACCTGTACTTTACAGAGTAAACACCAAGTGTTGACCTCATTTCTGACCTGGCTTTAGAGTTGTAAACAAGGTTTTAAAATGATTGGTTGGATACAAGGACATTATGGAGTTTTATATAAACATCATTCTATTTTAGTTGGGTCATAAGCTGTTTACGTGATTTCTTGAACGTAAATATGTTCTGAGAGATTCTAGAAGATCGTGACCCCTTTCTTGTTTACGTAAAAACAGGTATATAAACTATGGTCTCGAGCGAGCTATTCAGTAGAAGTTGGGCTTTTAGCATATTAAGTTGTGTCTTTTGAGTTATTATAAATTACCTTGTACTGGAAATTAAGCCAATTTGTTTGGATCAAGAGGAATTATTTTGTTATTTATCTGGAAAATAATTGTGCTCATAGATTTTTATTAACAAGAACTAACTTCATCAAGTGACATCGTCTTCCATAATGGATACTTCGCTGGGATTAGAACTTAGAATTATTTGGACATTTTTATTACGAGGACTTTTGCAATTTCTCTAGAGGATAATATTTTGAACTATTTTTGGATTAATTTTAGAATTGATTCTTAAAACCGTAAGTTTATTTTTCTTTTCAGGAAAATATTTGTACCTAATAAATTGTTTATTAAGTTTTCACAAGCTTGTTATTTTCACTTTTTCAATGTTACTGTTTATTCGAGCCTAAGCACGTAACAGACCTATTATGATGCAAGTTTATCCAAGTATCAATAGATTTATTTTTCAAATCGATATGATTTTACTATATTAAAAAGTAATAAAGTAGCGCATGCCTTTACCAACATAACAAGTGAAGTAATTGCTACATTATAAATGCCATCAAACTTAAGACAAAACGCACTGTGTCTGCATCTTAGAAGGATGTTTACTTTTATAAGTTATTTTTCTCCAAGACAGATAATTTGAAAAATGGAGCCTGTTAATAATGTAATGAACATTTCAATGCAGCCAAAACTATTAGGAACCTGAATGCATAGAATGCAATCGACTGACTGAGGTGTTCAGGAGACGCATTACGAACAATAATGCCATGAACAATGTAATGCCCTGAACATTTCTTCTTCTAGTCATCCAAAATGAAGATAGTAGTTTTGCTGCTCGTTGTCATTTTGGCTTCCGCCAACGCCTTCTGGAAAATACGTCGCCCAAAGAAATGGGGATTTGGCGGAGGTTTCGGAGGTGGATATGGTGAGGGGTATGGAGGTGGCTACGGTGGTGGTTACGGAGCTGGATATGGTGGTGGTTACGGAGCTGGATACGGTGGTGGTTACGGAGCTGGATATGGTGGTGGTTACGGAGGCGGAGACGGAGGCGGATACGAAATGGGATATGGCGGTGGATATGGTGGAGGTTACGGGGGAGGAGACGGGGGTGGATACGGAATGGGATATGGCGGTGGATACGGAATGGGATATGGCGGTGGATATGGAGGTGGATATGGCGGAGGTTATGGTGGTGGAATGGGAGGCGGATTTGGAATGGGTCATCATTTCACATGGCCAAAGAAATGTAAGTCGTTTATATATTGGAAATATAATACATGTTTACCATCTGTTAAAAATGTTCATACACATCTTACTGCGTCGGGTTAAAAGTTATTTACGGTATATGCAGTATACTGTTTTGAGAGAAACAATCTAAAATATCAGATCGAATGTGTGCATCTCTGTCTCTTGGTTCGACTTGTTTTCTTCTTGCCAATTGTTCGGAACACATCCCATTCCTAACTGACTTATTGCTACAATCGTATATGCTGTTTATTTAAGAGAAAGTTAACGAAAAGGGAAGGAAAAGGTAAATCACACAGGGAGACATAGCCAGATGATTCAATATTTATATAGTTCACCTCCAGTGCAATTTTAGTTTCCGATTTCGTTCGTTATTTTATGATTTATGATTTCATTACTTAGAGATTGCATGGAGAAAGTGTTACCTTCAAATGTAATTAGAAGAAATAAAGCATAAAGAAAACCATACAAGTTTATATATTATTGATAGTTTTGTGGCGAAAATAATAATAAAACTAAACATTTTCTCAAATAATATAAATTTTATTTTGTATCTATATTATTTTGCCTAAAGTTGATGAATTGACATTGAGAAGCTGATTAAACCGATTATGATAAACTTAATTATATAATTTGAATAAAGACAATGAACATCGAATGGCCTACATATTTAATTCATTTTCTCCTTCAGGTCTTAGTTTTGTTTGAAAATCACATGCCTTATTCGTTTATATCGTTTTGGCTTTATTCATTAAGTTACTTCTTACAGGACATTTTATTTCTAATCAACAATGTTCATATTTATACATACGACATATGCCTTGATAAATCCGACAGTACATTTAGTTAAGTATTTGGTACTATGGTATTTTGATTTAAGAAAAAACATTGAAATTTAATCTTAATGTAATATTGAATTCAAAAGACCAATGAGCAATATTCTTATTTGTTATAATGTGCAGGCAAGACCCGAATCCTGACGTTTGGTAGGGGATCTTACTGTACGAATCTATGATCTATCTACCTTTGGTCACATTTGCGTCACATGTCCCTTAACAATTGAAAATATGGATTACTTCTTACGCATTATACAGCAACATGCGTCCGATGAATGTTTATGAAAGAACAGATACATGTCAAAGACGAGACAGCAGGTCATTCTACAGACTGAAGACGAAACGGGGTACAATCAGAACCTAATAACAAACGATTATATTCATGTGTATCTAATCACATATTGTATTATTGTTTATTTAGAGTTGAAGTGTAGAAGAGGCTGGTCTAGTTCAACAGGGTATTGGAAGTATTCTATTTAAAGGTCCCAGTATTTAAGATATATTATTATCATTGAACATTGTCGATCCACTCAGTATCATGATTCAGTTTTATTCTTCTCATTTTCAGTCCGTCCCAAGAAATATTAAAAGTGGAAAAAGTGAATGGATCAATTATAGATATCTATTATAATGGACAAACACGACCTGCATGCTGGATTGTATGAAGAATACAAAGAATAACTAACATTTGTTATATCAATAAACTGTGATGTATGTCGACATTTTTCATACACGAATTATTGTTTATTAAATAAAAGCAAAAAATAAAGAATCTTTCCAATTTAATTTTGTTTCTGTCTCATCTTATCATAACAAGGAAGGATGTCAGATCATTGATTTCATAACATATAGTAAAAGTCCCTTTCTTGCGTTTGGTTCCTACTTATATAAATCGTTTTTATATATCATCGCTTTCAAAGCCACATTTCTTGTTATGGAAACTGGATGGGGATATTCACCGCGAATAAAATACTACATTCTGCGTGAACGTTTTATTGTAAGGCATTAAAAATACAACATTAGACAATGGCGTCCTGTTTCATTATTGAACGTATTTTATAATAAGGGAAAATTTTAATTTATTTATAAAAAAGACTTTCATTCCCCTCTCTTTTTCACACACACACACACACACACACACACACACACACACACACAAGCACAGATACATGCACACACATGCCCATACAACAATGTTAAGTAAGTGAATTTAATAAAATACCAAAGCTTAGCTATCTGCATCGGTGGACACAAAATAACCTCTGGGGAGGAACTTCAAGTCATAGTAGTGAAGACGTATTGCTCCTGAGAGGCACAGATCTCTATCGATGACCTATATCACTCAACCAGGACTATTATAGAGAGATAATATAAACCGGCATAAACTGGTTTCAAACCTGTCAAGGGGAAAAACATCAGTGACCTCAAAAGAGAAATAAAAATTAGTAACCTACCGTCTTAACTGTGATCATACCCAACCCTTGCGCTATGGACCTGTAACACCCCAAAAATCATTAAGGCTTTAGATTATGGGTGGAAACAATACTAACTATTATAAATTCGGCCAACAATACTCTTGGAGATAGATCGTACGTACGATGGATACATGTGTAGATCTGTACTGATAAACTCTAAATCCCCAAATTCGGAAACACTAGAGGCGGTGGTGAAGAGATCATTACAGACTTTCCAATGACTGCTCCGTAATATATAATTGAATTGTTATGTATAAATCAAGCAATTAAATAGATAAATAAAACACAAAAATCACAGCTAGTTATCAGTAGCAACTCCCTATGTATACTGCATTTTTTCTAATCAGGTAACTCATATAACAGATACAAATTCTTGCGACAGGTCAACTTAAGAATCAAACTCTAAAAAGAAACTTCCTCCTTAGAATGCATGTAAATGCCGTGTTACATTGACACGTTGACACACCAGTAACTGAACTACAAAGTATAAAGCGGCACGAGATCAATAAGAAAATTCAAGGGGAATGTGACCCCACTCTGAAAGGAGGACGCCTGTTAAACCTGCAAAAACAATCAGTATAAAATTTCACCCCCTCATTACTGATGAAAGAACAGGACACCAGAGACATGGAAAATCTAACATCAGAGAAATCATGAATTGCAGTGTGCTTATGTAGGTTCATACCTAGTGTGAACTTGGCGTGTGGACATTGTCTCACACTAGAAACACCAAACCATGTTATCAATGAATGCCTCAAATACAATTAAGAGCAAAAACATTACAGAATGAATAAATATTTATCAAATTCTCGATAACCTGCCTATAATTCCTTCAACCAGTAGCCAACAATATTGAGATGTATAACAATATCCTAGGATACTTTTAAACACCAGAAATAAGGGAAATATAACTCTTCGTAAAACACACAACTAAGGGCAAATAAAGTAAGCCAACACGGGTGGTTTACATCCAGAATACATTAGGAATCCTGTAATTTCTATCCTGAATGAAGGGCTGCTCTGTTTCATCAGAGGCGATGTTTACACACACACACACACACACACACACACACACATATATATATATATATATATATATATATATATATATATATATATATATATATATATATATATATATATATATATATATATATATGATCCCAAATAACCTTGGGAATATAAGAATATAAGCTGACCCAAGCCAGACTATCAGTGCCCGCCACACAAGTTACCACTATTTGGTTGATTTACAGTGGTAACACCATTGCATGGGAACTTTACTGTATAGTAAAATTACTCTAAGGGGGTTTGACAATGATAGTATGTATATATATCCAGTAAAATGTATACCTCTCCACCATTAATCCTAACATGACATTTAGATTTCATCATTTAGTATTAATGTAAGATTATTTATCGAAATTTTTATAAGTGAAATGAAGAAAACAAAATTGCAGAATGTTATAAATATATTATAAGATAATAGAATATAACACGAACAAACAAGTACTATGTAACATATAAATGGACATTTTTCATAATAGATTATAATACGAATAAACATGTCCGATAAAACATATAAATGGACAATTTTCATTTACAATTTAAATGAAAGAATATACAATTATTCATTAAAATACTGCAATTTTTTGTTATTTCATTTCATATTTCAATATTTTAACTAGCAATGTTTACAAACTCGGACAACAAACTCTACTCAGATGTCTCTGTCACTTTGCATTCTTCGTGAATAAATAATTTTAATGCAATAAAGTAGTCAAGTACCAAGGCTATTTAAAGTTATTTTCAAACTCATCCAGGAAAATGCATCGCATAACAACATAATGGTTTGTGAATTTGAATCATCAATATTTTAATAGATATTATTAGAATCATATATTCAGCTCAATACAGCATGCTCCTATCGAGTCCGTCTGACTTTCATCTACAATATCTGGCGTGAGTTTAATATTTACTATTGCTTTATACGCTGTTTTAAAGGTTCATTTATAGTCTCTAATACATTATATGTGCATTTTATGTTTCGCATATAATTATGTCGATAACAAAAGCTGTTACTCCTAGCACACATATCAAATAAGTTTTCATATATATATATATATATATATATATATATATATATATATATATATATATATATATATATATATATATATATATATATATTGATCTTTCATCCCTTTCTTCATTAGGCTCCTCCATGCTGAGTTATGCTTTCACACTCGAGTCCAAAAGTAACTAAACCTTTAAATCGTTATCAAATTGTCATCTTGATTTTGCCCTCTATAACCAAATCGTGCATCTGTTTTGTAGCATTTGAATTTTTATCAACGCACCAAACATTGTAATTAGGAACATGATTATGCATATAAAACTAACTACTTATAATGTTTTCTGGGTTAACGTCCGTCACAGTTACACACCACAAGTAGTATAGTGAATAGATTAATCGACAACATTGCATCTTTTTTTAAATGAGCACAACCGCTTTTTCCGTATAATTTTGAGCCTTGACAATGATTATTTTCCTCTACATACAGATGCCTATATTTTTATTTAGACAACAATGATGGTAGATAATATCATATAATGAGTTTAGACAAAATGGATAACCAGATGCATACGTGTTACCACCCTTGTTTTGAATGACGCAAGAGTCACCTCTCGCTTGCACAAATAATTACTTCAAGGGCCGACATTCGTTCTTGGCGACACGTGATATTCAAATTTTGTCAACATCAAATTTGACAGCGAAGTATAATCAGACAGTGACAGAAACCGAAACTGTGAGAGACAGTGCGACAGAGTTTCTGTATTAGTATATGTTGACAGATATGTTGTCTTACAGGAATGGCAACTCCGTTTTGGCTGGGATCCAACATGGATCCCCAAGCAGTTAGTAGATAACTAATTTATGAAGTAAGCACAGTCACAAACGTAGAAGGATGTTGAGAAGGATATGGTGATTTCGCCTCTCAAGCAGTTCACACTAGCTATTACGAGCAGGACCATAGCGATCAACAATTTTTCATAGCCCTTAATCAAACGGAAATATTAGCATGCTGAACGTGTTGAATGAGCAAAGACCTTTTGCAAAAATTATTTTCTTTCGCGGCGCGTAATGACTCATATGCTACCTTCGAAACGTTAGCATATTTATGTGCAATTTGACAGAGAAGGATTCTAATATATGATGGCGCGGAGAGAACTATAGCATATTTGAAGTAAATTAAAGCACGACAGTCAGGCACAACTTGCGTTATAAAATTAGCAAGCATCCAAACATCCAACAAGCATAAAATTAACAAGCAATCAATGAATGAATTCTGGTGGCAGTCTCTAGCATAAGACGATGTCACAATATACTACGTGAGCATCACTTTTGTTTTGAGCGTTGGCATGGTATCAAACATATGACATTCTTGTAAATTCGTGTCAATGGTAAAATGTTATTCAACAAAATCTAAAAGTGACATCACGGCAGACAAATAATTAACATTGGCACCAATAGCAAATGATTTTTCATCACACAAGGTTACGCTTGTTGACGCAGCAGATGAAGACTTTTCCATATCACTGCAGCTCACATTATTTTGAATGCAAATTCTTTTTATTACATTTTTCATGTCTTGTAGCTAAGGAGTGACACTGTAGTAATATCCAGATGAAATTTCGTTTCAGGATTTCTGATTCATGATTGATTCAAACAAGCTTTTCGAAGTAGACGTATGCGATATAAATAATAGTATTGATACAAGATTTAACACCACTGAATACAAGCAATATGAAAATGTTCACTTATATTGTACTTACATTATAAAAGAGAACCTCAGTTAATCTGATCTAAACTAAGTTGGTGGGATTTTACTTGTCGGAGGAAGAATCGGCGCGATTAACGAAATCTTTGACACATTGATCACGCCAAGGTTGCAAAGACAAAAGAAAGTCTCCAGGTTTAATTACCTCTTCAAAAAACTGTTATGTTCCTGCTAGGTATGCAAGACAAGGCTGCCGCTAATACGCCAGTAATCTGCCGAAAAATGTTGGAAGAATACAACATAATACCTTCTCACCACCTAACTGAAAATGTCAAATAAATACAATTTCTCTGTAAAACGCTATTATCTTGCATAGGTGATTGTTTACAGAGTACAGATGTATTGTTTATTGCCTGTGTGTTAGTGAGATGTTGAATATGATACTATCTTCTACATCATAGGAATTGTCCTTAATATTTCTGACCCAGCAAGACTTTCCTTGGCCCGGTCTTCTATATGACCTTTCCCAATCGTTATAATGCTTAAATCCAACTCGGCGTTGTTATGTGTATTTGATTTGTATTGCATGATTGACATTTGTCCATATTTGAGGGTAGACGTTGAAGTTACACCTACCTGATCAGTGTGTCTTGTTTTATTAACAACAGAGTCATATCATTATATATGTTGTAAAGCGCTTAGAGCTTCTAAAGAGTAGGCGCTATACAAAGTAATCATCATCATTATTTTTATTGTTATATAATGTTGGATTGCATTCATTATATAGGCGATATAGTGTGATATTATATTTAGTTCATAGGAGATATAGTATTGGATTAAATTAAGAATATAGGAGATATAGTGTGAGATTACATTTAGTTTATAGGACATAGTGTGAGATTACATACAGTTTTTAGGAGATATAGTGTGGGATTACATTAGGAATACAATAGGTGAAAGGGCGGGGTTACGTTTATCTAATACGAGATATACGCTTGGGATTACATTTAGAATATGAGGAAATATTAGTGTGGAATTACATTTAGTATATAGGAGACATAGAGTTGGATTACATTTCGTGTATAGGAGATAAAATGTGGTATTAGGTTTAGTATATAGGAGAAATAGTGTGAGATTACAATTGGCATTGAGGACCTATAGTGTCGGATTACATTTAGAATACAGGATATATTAGTGTGGGATTACATTAGGAATACAAAAGCTGAAAGGTCGGGATAACATTTATCTAACACGAGATAATAGTATGAGATTAAAATTAGTACATGAGGAAATAATAGTGTGGGATTACAGTTAGTAAATGGGAGCGACAGTGTGGAAATATATTTAGTAACTAAGGGGACAATAATGTAGAATTACATTTCGCATCTAAGAAGAAGCTAGGGTTTTATAATTCATGTAAACCTAAACGATACTTATCTACGAAAAAAAATATTAGAATACGTGGGGGAGGTTAAAGACCTTGTTACATTCAGAAAAAATACAAGAAGGTGATCGCAGTCTATTCAAGGAAAGGGGTGAAGGACAATGCAATACAGAATGTAAGACTTAACTGACTACTTGAAACGTTCACCCATCTCGATCTACTAGCGACAATTGGATCTGAGGTTCAATGTCAAATTATTCAATAAAATTAATAAAGATAATTATTAATCGTAGTAAATACCTAATATGGGTTCTGATGCTACTCTTATTATCAAAGGGATAAACTCCATGATACAACACTCCGCTCTCAGGAGAGTCTCCTATATCTGAATATTGAAAAAATCAACCAGCCACTTATATCCTGACATGGAGAAACGTTCTTCGACGGAAGCTAACGTTTGACTCACCGTGAGTAACGTATTATCCATTTTCGAATGTAATATAGTAACGGCCATAATTTGGTCTGGTGTAGATAATTTCGAAACAGATGCTCAAAGAGAGCTCAAAAAGTTCAATATATTTAACGCAGCCAACATTTTTGTCTAGTTCTATTTCGGACCTGTTATATTCATTCATGACAACAGTAAACATTCAGCTCGGTTACAGGAATAAGAAAATCACAAGGAGTCCTCACTCCCTTTTCGCTGGTGGGGCTATATTCATAAGTAACTGGACGAATACCGTAACGTGATCTAAAACAAAAAAAAATGATGTTAAATGTTATATTACGGTAGTGATATTTAATACATACACACACATACAGACAGACACACATACACATACACGCCTTCTGTAACGCGCACGTGTGACTTGATAAAATTACAGACGCATAATAACTCATCATCCACCGCTTGGAATGAAAACTATTCACAACTTTCAAATTAGCACTCGAAACTATTTATAAAAAAATTAAAATGTTTCCTGCTTTGAAAATGATATATGTGGGTTTTTCAACATTCGCAAGCAAACAGCAGAACATTACTTAATATCGACTTACTAAATATGGAATGCATGTATTTATATACTGTCTGGAAAATACTTATAAAGTATGGCAAATATTGCAGGATAATTTGAAGAGTTATTAGACAGTTCAAACGTAGATAGATGTAGAAATGCAAGTACAAAGATATATTAAAACAGAAGAAGTTTTAATGCATAGAAAATAATTAAATTAATTAAATTACTATCTGTATAGAACCCTGTTTTTGTCGTTCACTCATACGCGTAATAAATATAAATAATGCACATCACACGTATTTGTAAATATCTCTTACAGCTCAAAGAAGGTATTTTGTATTCACTGGTTTCATAAATATAGAAATTACTTATAAATATGTTTTTTGCCATCTGTCGCATATATTTTCACCACCACAATGTGTAAAATGAAACTTACTATATCCAGGAATCTGTATTTTGAAGTAAACTAAAGGATAGAGAATCAATCCAGCGCCGATGAAAGCGAGACCATAGAGAAATTCGGTCTGTGGTTTGTGTACAAATGGCACAATAAGGAGAAACAGAAGGATGACGATGCAAATCACGGGAATAAATAAAGGTACCTTTAATATGAAAAGAAACAAAACTAATTGAAAAAATAAATAAGTCGCATGTATGTATGTATGTATGTATGTATGTATGTATGTATGTATGTATGTATGTATGTATGTATGTATGTACTTGTGACGTCAGGAGTTGTTATTATTCTGATTATATACATATTTGTCATATGAAGAATGTAATGAGCTAATTACAATATCAGTGAACATAAACAAAACAGTTCAGTGAAATTCTCTTATACAAAGAGAAGTTGAGGACGTAATCTGCATTATTGATTTTCCGGCCTTGTACGAGAGTTCTGCTTGTGTTTTGCTCTGTACGGTAGACGACACTAACTGCACTAACTGCAATTTCGCCTGGCAGACTACAAATAAGAACTTCTTCGATCACCTGTTTTTTTCTTTTGGTCAGTTCGTACCTCAGTATGAAATCATTAATGACGTTAACAATATTTTGTCCATATAAGTTTTCAAGATTAAAGATATCATGAACAGACAGATGAAGCGTCTATGGACACGATTCCTGTCATAATAAATTTTCCCGTTGATGAAAATTGATTAATCTTACCGCAGAAACAATCTTCACTAACAAGAATTCATTTTGAATATTTTGTACAGGTTTAAATTTTTAGCCCCAACTGAAATATGCTTTGTAATAGATGTGAACTCAATCTTCTGAATATACAACACAATTCTTTTTTAGTGACAAACACGTCAGTTAAACCCCTCAATGCATTCCCTATGTACATCTACACAAAAAAACAGACCTGTACTTAATGAAAATTAATTAATTTTACCGCGGGAACAATATTTATTAACATAAGTGTATTGTGATTATTTATTGCACATTTGATGTTCAGCCAAGACTGAATTATGCTTGGTAACATATGTGAAATCAATCTTCTGAATCTACAACAAAGTTCTTTTTTCTTAGTGAAAAACACGTCAGTGAACCCCTTAATGTGTCCCCCATGTACATCTACACAAGAAGCAGATAGTGTGAACCCACCTGATATTAGAATCTAAACTCAGGTATCAGAGGGTGAAACTACTTTATTTTAGAATGGATTATCAATCAGGGAAGGTGAACAGACCACATAATAGAAGCGTCCATTTGTCAATCCGAGAGTTAAACAAAAGAACGCTCCAGTTCGAACGTAAACGCTAAAAATCTGCAATGATTCTACCGTTTGCACACTTACTTGAAATCGCGCCCTCTCTGTTGCTATAATTAGATCATTATTTTATATCCAATAATTAAATAATTTTTTTATATCAATAATATGGTATCAAAATCTTGTACAACTAAATTATCTTGAGAGCGACTAGAAGCAATTCTTCTTTTCTACCAGTCCGTGATTATGTGTCACAAATTACAAGCGCGTCAGGAGTCACAAGAGGAATTTGCAGAAGGTTCGGAACGTTTTTTTTTAGACCCGTTACAAAAGTTACTGAAGGAGTTACAACTGTCATTAAGGATGATCTTCTTTAAGTTTGTAAACAAACAGCTAAGAAAATTGCAAAATTGCCAGAAGGAACTAAAACAAGCATAACAAATTTTACAAGATCTTCCAAATCAGATAGTTGTAGCTCAACTTGAAGAGGATGTAGGAGAAACAAAAAAGAAAAAAAAAAGATAAAGAAAGACGAATTAAGTTTATGGAGAAATTAACTAAAAACGGCACACAAACAATACAAATTATTTGAGTAAAAAACAAAAATTATATAACTGAGTTTGGTTCATTTGCTGCTTCAAGTTATCGTTGAAGAAATACGTCTTTTAAACCTGAACCTGTTAAGAGTGTAAGTATGAATCGGTTGGGTGTTTAAAATAAACCGAACTATTATTCAGATAGACAAACAAGATCATGTTTGTAGTAGATTTTTAGAAGGAGTAAAACTTCATGATGAATTACAACAATGAATGAAAGAAGAACAAAAAACGGAAACAAGAATAGAAGCACCAGTCAAAACAACAACAACAAGAAAAACTAAAGAAAAAAAAAACTTCAAAGCAAGAGCCTTCCTGTCAACTTCCACCACCTCTACAACAAAGGGAAGAAACGGATGATTACTTTTATAGACCATATGGACAACCTCCAGAAACATTTGACGATGCATCGGACACTAGTACTACTGGTAGTGGTATTCCAAGCACTACTAGGGAAAGTGGTCCATTTACTTGCCCTAATAATGTTTTTCAGACATAGCAGGATTAGAAATTCCCATAGGAGGAAAACGAGCTAGAGTTAAATCTCGGGAAATAATTAATGAAACCGCTGCTATTTGTCGACGATTATTTCAAGGTGGTATCATGGATATTAGCATTTACCGGGAACGTATCAATGAACTCGTTGATAACTATCACAGTGACTAGTTGCCTGATTAGATAAATGGATATTAATAAGATGATCATACATCAACAACGCCGTGGACCTTTAATGGTCAGAATAACAAATTCACAATTACCGATCTATAGAGCATGGCCTTGATAATGTCATTCAAGGGTTATTTACAAGAATGGCTCCCAAAATTGCTCCAATCGCAGCACAATTATCAATAAAATCTATTAGTGTTATTAGAAAATAATAATAATGTGTACGTCTGATTTAGAAAATAATAATAATGATGTCAACATATGATTTAAAAAATATTATTACTAATGTCGCAAGAACAATAGAACTCCACCAAAGACAACAATGATATCGATAATTTCTACTATCCCTGACCCTCACGATGGATGAAATTTGGTGACTTTTCTAAATAAAAAAAGACTAATATAGGCAAAAACAACCGATGAATTTCCGCTAGAAATCTAGGATTTGGCAAAGAAAAACAAACAAAAAATATTTTGATCTGAAATGTAAAATAATAAATCTGAACGATCAAAAATTTTTAAAACTATTAATGAACAAGATATATTTTCATGGGATCCTTAGACTGTTATAGAAGGGCTAGAATGACGAACTAACAGTTCTATCTGACCATAATATAGGAAATAAAAGAAATACCTTTCACTTTTGTGCTATAATAACATTAATATTTCTGCAAATCGCCGGTGACATCATAGGCAAACAAAATACCATCACCTTTCATTTGTATTATCATTCCGATCCTTCATTAACAGAAGAAAAAAATTTAATACAAAAAAACATATATAACATATAACATAAACTATATAAATATATTAAATATATAATTTACTAAACAATTTACTATTTTACTACAATCACTGTCGTTTTCAAAAGCGAGAGTGTTTTCACTTTCATTATCCGATTGAACTTTTTCAGTTGTCTCACGATTGTTTATATTTTTTATTGTTTCGTATTCGTCTAATAATTTTGATCTAATTACATCAACTGCGAGAGAAAAATCTTCAAATGTGTCTACTTCTACATTTTTTTTTACTGTTGATAGATTGTAACATAATTTCATGTATATTTTTCAGTATTCTGTATTCAGATGATATTGTAAACCCCCCCTGAAATTTAGGATTTTGTAATGATTCACCTTTTTAAAATTTTTCATGGCTGAAATAATGGCATTAATATGTTTTTAAATTCATTTGCTATATATATATATATATATATATATATATATATATTGTCTAATATATAATATGGAAGAGTTTGAGAGATTATCCAAAATCAAGCCATGTAAAGATAATGAATCCTTAATTGAATGTTTCCTGCCTTACCAATAACAACGCAAAAGGTTGATCCGAAGTATAACAAATAAGTTAATAAAATTCACGATGCCAAGAAGGAATTTAGGGCGCATCTCACGTATGGTCAACGTTGAAAATCACTGACAGAATCGATACTACAATGAAGGACAAACGAGCGGCAAATACCATCAAGTATCTGGATAATCAAAACTATTTTTCAGAGTAAAATGTATTGGAGCAGAAACAGGTAATTGGATTATTCGTGACAAATATGATCCTGTTCATCATAACGAAACAAATGTCATACTGAGTAACAATTGCAAACCTGGAATGTTGACTTGCATTGAAAAACCATACCATGAAAGTGCGTATCCTATAAACACGGTTAGTTATGGAATTTATCCGATAAATGAAAACACCAGTGTTGATAATCTGAAACCGATACAATTGTGTAGCCGAAAGAGTAGTCGAACCGTTTACAAACGCGACACGTGCAAACTGTTTGACGGACAAAAGAAGAAACTAAAAAACAAGTGGAGGAGAAATAGTTAAAGACAACGGGGCGTCCAACTAAGATGTAGCTGAGCTAGGAGAAAAACAATAATTCCCAATATCACTAAATACGTCAACCGGAGAGATTTTGTATGAATCAAAATATAAATCAAAAGGAGCTTCGATTGAAATTATTGAGCACAATGATATCTCGTGGACTAACGCTGTTACAATATTTCCTCGAGATCGAACCATAATATTGTGCCCAGAGAAAGAATCTGGAAGAAGCATGTTGATGTTATATCCGAAATAGGTAGAAACGGTCCTGTGACAGTATGGCTGTGTTAGAGTTCTGAAAACGATAATGAACGTATTAGATCAGATGGAAGCATTTGTATTAATGAAAAATGTACGTTAGATCAATTTGTAAGACCTAACGGCGAAATATATCGTTAGAAATCTCTTCATGAAGAAATGAAAAAATGTTGTGCAGAACTTTTTAACAGAGAATTTTGAGCAATTACTAAATGTAATTGTTTCAGCTCACTTTCCAAGAGAGAAATATTCATGGAAGCCAGCACAGTGAATACGGATATAGTGGATTATGGAATAACAACGATTTGATAGTTGCAAGTAGAAAGATTTTTCGTGATACACTTCAGCATCAATTATTTCAGTTCCATAAGAAAAAAGTTTCAGAATTGCCTGTACCGTTGTGTTATAGATCAGCTGATACACGACGACATAATATTGATGTTGAAATTCGAGGATAGTCAGAGAAACAAAATCTTGAATTAAATGGTATAGTTCTAGTTCATGTCAGTGTAGCACTCACTCAAGGATTAACTATTTTTGATACAGTTGTTTGTATTATTCATGATCGTATCAAATGGTCAAATCTAGTTTATCTCGCAGAGTCTAGCGTTAGAAGAATATTTCAGTTGCAAAAGGTTATCATTGATTTTACAGAAACAACAAAATTGTTAGTGATGATATAATATGAAACAAGCCCACTAATTATGAACAAAAGTGACAAAACATGATAGCGATATTGATATTGAATATATAAAGATGAAAACTAATCATTGTGCGAGCTGTAATACAGTTATATTGTATCAGTATTCAAATAATTATCCAAGACAATTTTGTACGTTATTGGACATCTACCAACTGTGACAGTATCATGTGATAAAACAAAATATCTGCTTGATGATGAACTTCATTAGGAGTAATGACATCAACATTTGCCTGCTGATTTCGTTTAGGCGGTGGTAGATACATTTGCCATAATGCCTGTCGTGCTAACCATTTTACAGCAGTAGAACGTTCGACAACTGCTGCATCAGCGAGCTTATTAATTGTTGCTCTACCTCTCCAGTATCCTTTTGGGCTATAATAAATCGATTCCATTATTTTATAATCGGTTAATTAATTACCAACTCCTAATGCAAATTTCCATTTCATCGCGGATTTTACTAAAACGTTTGCAAGTTTTTTCTACCAATCATTGATTGGAATATTTATCTTTAAAAGAATTGAACGCATGAATCATAATCACATCTGCCGTATATATATCAAGCATCTTTCTCCTTTATAGCAACCATTTACCTTGCTTGCAGACAATGGTCTGCGAGAACGTAGATATCTTTCACAGATCCAAATCTATCTTTGTCCGATAAATTCATCTCAAAATCTGACAGAGAATTACATTCGCAAATGTTATCCAATACCATGAGTAGGGGTGAAGGTCATATTAGTTAGAAACACGTTATTCTGTCCTACGATGATAATTAGAATTCTTGACTGGTTAAATAAAACGACAAAGAAGAATATAATAAATATATTCATGACCTTTTAAACATATATCGTACAGGAACAGTCTAAAATTCAAGGAGTACATTTGAACCAAACTTAAATTTCTCCAAATATGTTTAAAAATCGAGGTAATAAAGAATGTATAAACCTTAAATATAGGGCTATAATCTTTTATGGTTAACCGGAACTTTATGTTAGCGGCCATTGTCCCACATACGAAAATGAAGGTCGCAAATCCAACGAGGTTTATAAGCTGTCCTATTTCCGCTGAGATCAGCAGCAGCAGCGATATACATATCTGCAATGTTATAATTGTAATATTTTAAAAATGCGTTAGAACGTAGACACATTCATGTATGTTTTTTTATTGGCTCAAATGTGTGGAACGTTTAACCATATTTCCGAACGTGCAATTGAAGTGTACGCATTAATTGTAAATTAAAATTGCAGAATTCTGCAAAATGCTAATGTATGGGCGGTTTTGTGCATGATGGCGCAGTAACATTTAGCATTGGTATTGTGATGGGTTAAGTATAGTTTTTGAACTCAAAGCACATACCGGTCTTAAATTATAAACTGATTAAATCTGCAAGATGTTTGGAATCGAAAAGACGCCTTTCTGGTCAAATTCTACCCTGCGGCTCAGAGTACTATACAGATTATCTCAGTACAGTTTCAGATTTCTACCGTTCAAATGAAAGAATATCGACTTTTGCATGGTGTGCACAACAGATAGCGTCAAATTATGTGAAATGGTTTCATTTCGAAAATAAATATTTACCGAGAAAGCGATGGAAAATGTGGGGATCAGCGATTTCACGTGTAGGTATGACATTAGTTCTGGCAGTTGTCCCTCTCGAGATGCGGCAAACATAATTCTGTTGCAAAAAGAGTAAAGTAAAAAAACATGGTAGATGCTGACAATGCAAGGTATATCAACGACTGAATATAAATTGACCTTAATGAAATAGAAGATATCAATGTAAACAGAATATATATATATATATATATATATATATATATATATATATTATATATATATATATATATATATATATATATATATATATATATATATATATATATATATGCACATACATACATACATACATACATACATACATACATACATCCTCAGTTGGGAAAATGGTACAATCTTTCTTTTACAAAATGTTTGTCGCCTACAAATGTAAAATCATTATTTCTAAAGTGGTCCCCGTTTACGAGTGTACCTTTCTCCAGAAGCTCTTGATACACTCACCCGTAACGATGTCCTCGATTGGCAAGTTGAAATAGATTTGTTCTATTGCAGAGTTCCAAACCATATTACCTCCCTTAAGATATAAACATTAAATACCAATAACGTTACCAAACAGGAAGAGGAAAAACAGCGGTATATAATGGTCCAATCTACTTTTCATCATATTTGTTGACAGTAATTTTAAACAGATTCATGGCATTTTAAGTCAGGCCCTGAATGTATGAATTCAAGCTCTGATTCACATTTTTTAAAGGCATATATAAGTGATCATCTCCAAAGAGACATGTCAAGCTTTTACGATCCTTGAAGAAAGAATGGAGGACCAAAAGGCACTCTCCAGCTTTGCGTTGAAATTTATTTGTTCAAATTATGTAATTTAAGGTACTCTTCTCTGAAAATATAAAATGTTATAAGAGAAATATTCTTGGAAATAGAAGTTTGGATTTATTGTAAATGTTGAATTAAGGATATATAAGTAGTTTGCATTATTGTATCCAACAAAAGACTCTTGACACATCACCACAACAACGGCCACCACAGGCATAGCAACACATCCAACGCTACATTAATTAGAAAGACCCTTAACGTTTATTCAGGAGTTGTGGTATCCAATGATTGTGATTTAATTGCCAATACCGTAAGTTCATTCATACATTTTTTCTCAACGCATTAATGGGAAATAAATTAATTTTACAAAAGCGTATTGCCGATAACACTTTTTAATTACTTATTTTAAGACTACGATGAAGTAATATATCTTTTTTAATACAACATACATCTCAGCTAAACTGACTCCAAACAACACGGCAAACACCACAAATTTAAACCCGACTGCTGGAACCTATAATGGACTATCATCCCAATTTCACCAAATTCCCAACCGTGGAGAGGTGGGTGGGATTGCCGACAATTTAATGGTTTGGGTACCCTGGACCGCAGAGCAGCGTTCCCTCTAAGCTGCGCGCGCGCGCGTGCTGCTCAGACATCTCCGCACAGCTGAATTGTCAATCCAAAGTTAAAGTTTGTTCGTCTCCGTAATGCTTGCACAATACAACGAGCATTGTGCGCACTGCTACCATTCGCTTAGAGGGAACGTTGCCCCAGAGCACCACATAAAATCTCCCGGTCATCTTATCATAGGTGTATTTTATCACACGTTATCTGCCTTATCACCTGCTTTTATCCTTTTAGACCAATGTACCCTGATGCGCGATATCAAAACCAGCTGCGATTCTTGTTACTGACTGCTTCACGTATGGTTTGTTTAGCTTTCAGCGTTAATTGTTAATGTACCTGCTAATTCCAAAAGTCGAGCCATTGCTGGATCCATGGACGGAGCACAGGACTGATATAGGTATGATTATTGATGCAGAACCAATCATTTTCTGTCCCCAAGACTGCAAGACAAATTAATGAATTCTGAGTCGATCAATTGGTAGTGAATGTATGGACAGTCATACCTACTTGAGTGGATATTTAAATATAAACATGTTGCCAGATTAAAAATTAATTTCGTACCTACTTGCGTAGATATTTAAATGCAAGCATGCTGATAGATTAAAAAATTCATGTGTATATATTCAAATACATAGTTATATATTGTATCTACACTGGTAAATACATACGTAGATATTTAAATATAAAGGTGAAATAGACTCAAATACATTTGTACATATTGAAATCTAAACATGTTGATGGATTAAAAGCATATTTGTGTCTATATGCGATGATATGTAAATATTAAGATCTTGATAGATTCATATATACGCATATATAATGCTAATAGAGAGATACGATAGCTTACAGGTATACAAATATCGTAGAGTGTGAAAACTAGCAGATGCAATTTGATAGGTATATTACAGGTTTATTACATGATAATAAAACGTCCACTAAATAACTGCAAGTAGCTTCATTTCGTTAGTCTGTTTAGACAGACAGAAATTGAGCAGCACTAATGTTATTGTCATTTACACAAGTATAAAATAGCGACATCACTACCTCTACCAATAATAATAATAATAATAAGAAGAAGAAGAAGAAGAAGAAGAAGAAGAAGAAGAAGAAGAAGAAGAAGAAAAAGAAGAAGAAGAAGAAGAAGAGGAAGAAGAAGAAAATAATTATAATAATAATAATAATAATAATAATAATAATAAGAAGAAGAAGAAGAAGAGGAAAACAGGACAAGAAATTAGAATTAATTTATCTTGTCTCAGCTGAGGATGTATGTTAGCATAAACCTTAAACACGAAACTCTAAATGTAACTATATTCGTTTCACAGACTATTTACATCCAATACCGTGTGATTTTTACAATAGCACAACAAGAGTCTCCTCAACGGCACTGGGTTAAAAAAGACAGTTTTGAAAATAATCTATATGAAACAAGAACTGGTGCGAAACCAGCCAAAGCGATTTCGGAATCTAAAGACTCCTTCAATTTTAAAGGTAGAAAGCCAAAAAGAACAAATACATATACCATGACATAACCAAACTAAAAAAAAAAGACAACTACAAATACGCGCGAAATATACAAAGTCTATATTTTGTGCAAATAATTACAAAAAAATGCTTGAAAGATTGTGGGTGTCGTTCTAGGTCGACAGTTACAAATTATGAAATCACGGATGTAATATTTCATCCTAGATATAATATTTCGCTCAGCTGGCTGTATGTAAAAAGAAGCATGCATTTTATGTTCTAGAACATAACTGCACCATTGAATTTTTGATATTTAATAGCTTAATAAACTATTTTTTAAATAAGTTTATACACATTTTGTTGACATTTACAAATAAAATGATAGATAAGACCACATGTTTCAGAAAACGAATAAATGTCAGGAAAAAGTGAATTTAGTAACCTGTAAATTCCTTGTTACCCATACATTTATAACTAGACATTGATTAAAGCCCGCTAGGTTTGAGTATAAGCAGCCGGAGAATCGGATAGGATTCTTTACGGGCGATCCCTATCATGATTACATTATTTAAAGTATGATCTGGAGAAGATAAAAGTTCCACTGCTATAATCCTTTCCACTATATTGGTTTGCCAGTTTGATCTGTGGAGATTCATTATAATATATGATTTCTACGTTTCTCCAGCATATAGGGAGCTATGTACCTTCCATAGGATGAGGTAGATCAATTGTTATGTGCTGCATATGACAATATGGTTGTAAATGTTGTGCGTTTCGCCTGTGTCGCTGCTGAAAACTCAGTTTGTTCAGCTCGTGTGATGGCACGTCTTGCATCGTTTGTTCCCACAAGGCTTCCTTTTCTTATTGAATCTTTGATTTTAAATTGGCTTTATTTCTGAACTGACTAGCATGTCTATCACATTTTGATTTCACGGAAACATTTCTTTTGGTTTCTGTGAAAATATCAATTTAACCGATTTGCATGATTCAATCGTTGCCCAGTGTATGCGAATGATGCTACCTACTTGTGGGTTCTCTAGGTTAAAGGGTGTTCGTTCCACATTTTCATTTCCCTTTTAATATATGAGGTCATCCCGGTTTATTTGTTTAGTTTTATGAGTTGCTTCCACGATTATATTTTTCGTGTAACCCCTCTTCGTCAGATGTTGGGTCAGTTCTCTGCACCTCTTATCGTAATCTGACTCAGCAGTGCAAATGTTCCTGATGATACGTGCTTTACCGTGAGGGATGTTACAGGTGCAGTGCCTTGGGTGGCAGTTAGATGGAACAAGGTTCTGTTGTGTGTCTGTCAGTTTGTAATACATATCTTTTCGAAGTGTGTTATTGACAATTTTAGATCCAGACATTTTGGCAGATAATTTGATCGAATGCTTGAAAGCAGTGATGTGCATGATAAATTCGTCTACATGCCCCATCCAGTCATTTAATAGTAATAACTAGCACTGGGACATCATGCCGCAGACATATCGCATAATGTTTGACCCGCCTTAGCACTACTGTCTTAGTGCTGAGCGCGAAGCGAAGCATCTGCAGGTACAAATTTTATGTCTTTAGTATGACTCGGCTGGGAATCGAATCCGCATCCGAGGAAGACAACCTAACCACTAGGCCACCATAACTGTTACACGTGCATGAGAAAGACAAATATAGAAAAAGCAAATGATTAGGAAGAATATATGCAATAACAGCATCAACAACTATACAATGGTCTCATGTTTATAATTTCCAACAATAATACAATAGTCTTGACAGAACAATGACAATGACGCCGATGATGATAACGATAATGATGGTGACAAAATCGATGACAGTCACGATGTTACAAATGGTACTTACGTTGGCTACGGTCCAAGAGGTAATAAACTCTTGCTTGGTCAAAACGGTGAAATAGGATACATTGGCAAGGACGTACACTGTCATGATGACAAAAGTAGATAGAACCAGGGCTAAGGGAATATTTCTTCCGGGATGAAAAAAAGTGAAAAAGACACAGTCTGCTATACTAATTTTCATAATACACATAACACATCTCCTGACAATGTTGTTCTGGGTAAATTAACGCCGACAAGACAATTAAATATATATCGCATGCCATAGATTCAGGCGGCAGTACGTCTCCCATGAAGAATTAAATAAGGAGGTATAACATTTCTACACATACAATCCCAGGATCTTATCATCAATAATGCAGAAATAAGAATCAGCTTAAGAATAAATAATTTACTTCATGAAAGAAGCCGTAATGAAAATCGATAAATTGTAATGATCGTACTTCACACATAGTTAAATAAAGATAATATATATATATATATATATATATATATATATATATATATATATATATATATATATATATATATATATATATATATATATATATATATATATATATATATATATATATATATATATTATTCCACATAAACAATTGGTATAGAGAGAGATATATAGATGGGGGAGGGTGTTGTGTGTTTGTGTGTAAAGAATCGTACATGTTAACATATTGTGTTGAGAGAGAGAGAGAGAGAGAGAGAGAGAGAGAGAGAGAGAGAGAGAGAGAGAGAGAGAGAGAGAGAGAGAGAGAGAGCGAGAGAGAGAGAGATGGTAGGAAGCGCTGAACAGATTCATTGTACGATAATGGTTCCTACCTTTTCGGTTGTGTAATCTCTTCCGCAATACTGTTTATTGCACGCCTGTCACAAGGTGTGAAATAAATGTTAGGATGATACTGTGTAGGGCATGTCTGGCATAAGGAGTGTGAAATAAATTATAGGTTATAGGTTAAACTGTATTTTGCGTGCCTGGCACAAGAAACTGTGAAATAAATTAGAGTGTCATAGTAAATGTTACAATACAAGTTTACAAGATTACTTTCTTGAAAAATAGCATATAAACATATACAATTCTGGCACATCTACTCGCTATTTATTTCTTGTATGACTTTACGTTCATCAGCTAATCTGGTAATCCAAGTAAAAGAAATTTCATATATGTGCCATTGGACACATTTAGGAAACCATTGCATCTGTTATGCTAGAGATTCTGCCCTTCTATACAACCAGCACATTACTAAAATGCTTTACTAAATACCAGTAATAGATAGACTATATTAGAAATACATTGATTTACTACAACAGTATTACTTCTTAGCTTGTTCTTTTTCGGATTGCTATTACATTCGATGACACCATGAAAGAGTTGCACAGTAGTGTAGTACAAATTAAAAGTTATACTAAATAAGGATCCTTTTTCTCTTCGAATTAATATAATCAGTGACCGTAATAAATTGATTATACAAAGCAGAATTCGTTTCAAAAACACATGTGGATACAATTACAACAGTTTCAGATGGCATTTTAGAGAAATTGCAGTAGGTCAAAACGCACAAGGACATGCAATATATAATAAAGGTTGACTTTATTTATATGTAGGTTACACAAATAAAAACCACAAGGCTGAAAGGAACGTTTCTACGCAGTATCAACCCGTGAACAATTGAATGATTATAGAACTATTCCTTCCAACATCAAACCGTGTACAATGTAATGATTATGTTACTAATTGGTCAAATTCAGTGTACAATTTAATGATTATGTAATTATTCGGTCAAATTCAGTGTACAATTTAACAATTATGTAATTATTCTTTCCAAAATCAAATCGTGTGCAGTTAACAAGAGTATATAACTATTTCTTCCGAAATCAACTTTCTTTGTTTGTTTGTTTGATTAGGATTGTTAATGTAGCTTTAACAAATTTTCAGTCATATCGCTACGATGGTGAGGTAGTTTATAGTGATGTCTAGCACTGGGGCATCATGCCGCAGACATGAAGTACGATGTCCTACTCCGTCACCGCCATCGTGTGCTGAAAAATGCGTTAAACCCTACAACAACAACAACAATAATAATAATAATAATAATAATAATAATAATAATAATAATAATAATAATAACAGAAACAACCCAGTCACATTATCCTGACAACAGGCCGACCAGTTGTTAGTACCATTTTTGTTATAAGTCTTTGGTACGACTCGGCCGGGGATCGGACCTACGACCTCCCGCTTCCGTGGCGGTTCCCAACATCAAATTGAATACAACTAAATAGTGATGGTTAAAAACAATACAATTATTTAATGCACATTTGGGATCAAGGACATTTCTTCCGATCTTTAAATTTAATAAATTTATTCTAGCAAGATAAAAAATCCTACTGAAAAAAATGCATGCATTTTTTTTGTCCTACACATTTTGCTATGTAATGTATTTAAACATAAAATTGTAATATTTCAGTGAGGCTTTAATTCGTGTGATGATTACAAATTTGTTTAAGGTGGCGCTCTACAGTTTCGTATTTTATATAGGGTTTAAAATATTAAAGAAAAAGAATTTCCCATGATTTCATCACTGGTTATACTGTCTATATAATAAAGACTTTGTATATCTTAGGTTGTTAGACGAACTTATAAATCCCTTTTTTTTGCTTTAGTATTGATTGGTGTAGTTTAGGTTCTAGATTATACTGCTTGGGCTAACTTAAGATGTGCTGGTATAAAAAAAGACTTAGTTCCGCATGGTCATTTTCACCTCGTGAACTTCAGAATTAAAGAAAAGAGTCGATGACTATTTTTACTTTTAAGATATTGGTAATTCGTTCATTGCATTTTCTGAAGCTGATAATGCCTACTTCAGCAAAATTCGTTTTCCCTTATTTAATAACTGCTAAAGTTAGTGTACTTTTGATTAATTCTGGTTAATTTGTCAAGCACATGGGAGCATTAATTTTGTTATACCATGTGCTTAGATCATGTACAATTTCCACAAGTACAGTATCCAAAGATATGTCAGCCACATTACATCATTAAAAAATATAGATATGCCAACATTATCTCTATCATGCATATTACAAATGCAAACAACTTCACCTTACATACTTCACTCTCTGAAAAGTACATACGTCTGTCTTGGATGCGGGAAGTAGCGTTTTCAAACCCAGGCCAAGTCATGCCAAAGACATAACATTTGTACTAATAGCTGCCTCGCTTGGCGCTCAGCATTAAAAGGTTAGTGTCAGGACTAGTCGACCTGGTGCAACTGTAACTGGGTTTGACATGGTGCAACATGTGTGTGACATGATGCCTCAGTGCTAGACATCTCCATAAACTGCCACAATGCAAATATGGTAGTGATATGACTGAAGAAATGTTAATCCTACGTTAAAACTCCATATCACACACACACACGATATATATATATATATATATATATATATATATATATATATATATATATATATATATATATATATATATATATATATATTTATATACATATATATATATTGGAGGCTTTTAAGCCTTACTGTCTTGTTTTCTGGATGTATTTTTTACGGCTGGGTTTGCTATATTGTTTTCTGGATGCATTTGTCACAGCTGGATATGCTGTATTGTTTTCTGGATGTATTTTTCACGGCTGTGTTTACTGTATTATATTCTGGATGGTATTTGTCACGACTGGGTTTACTGTATTATTTTCTGGATGTATTTTTCACGGCTGGGTTTGCTGTATTGTGTTTTGATGTATTTGTCACGGCTGGGTTTGCTATATTATTTTCTGCATTTATTTTTCACGGCTGGGTTTGCTGTTTTGTGTTTTTGATGTATTTGTCTCGCCTGGGTTTGCTGTATTGTGTTTTTGATGTATTTTTCACGGCTGGGTTTACTGGTTGTTTTCTGGATGTATTTTTCGAGGCTGGGTTTTTGGATTTATGTTTCACGGCTGGGTTTACTGTTTTTTTCCGGCGGTATTTTCACGGTTGGTTTATTATGACCAAGTTTCTAATTTCTCAGTAATGTAAATGATAGTAATAAGCAGCAAATGCCACATAAATGCAGTGACTCAAATATCACCTTTTCCTTATTTTTTTTGTGTTTTCTTTACATGCCGGGAAAATAGAATGCCAAAAAAAGATCTTTTTGGAAGGTGGAAGAAAATTAAAATTATATTCAATAACAATTCACTGAATATAACTTTAAAAATGCGCGATAAAAAAATTTGGGAACTGTCTCTGAAATAAATATTGAATGTTTCACGAGTTCAACTGTTAAGAAAGTGGAGACATTTTCACTCTGGAAATTACAGATCATGCGGCAAAAAGTTCGATGATTTGAAACTTAACTTCAAGAATATTTTTACAATATAAATCTATGACATGTCATCCAATGATAAAATGTCAGGAAAGCATAGCACAGCTTGAAAGACAGCGTATGCAAGAGAAATTCCAAAATTAAGGAAAGATTACATAATTTACTAAACTCCCCCAAAAATGCAAATATCAAGTAACCCAAGGTTACGGTGTTTTTTATTCTGTAAGCAACATGGCGGACAATAAACCCATACAGGAGTCATTTGGAACAATATAAAACCCGAAGAAAAAAAACACTATCAAGAGATAGAACAAATCATTAGAAGAAAATGAGAAACAATATATAGAGCAAAACTAAACAGTCATAAGGCACGTTATACACTTGCAACTATTTAACAAAATACAGAGATTTTGAAATGTATATGCCGACTTTTTATTGCGGAACCTATTTATGTGTTTATTCATTTCTGTAGTATCTAATGCTTAGTAAACTAACAATAAAACGAAGTAGGTTGATGCTACTAAAGAAAAACCTTGAACTGAAACTACAAAATAATCCACAGCTCACAGCTCTCTTGATGTAAATATAAATTAAGGTTATATATATATATATATATATATATATATATATATATATATATATATATATATATATATATATATATATATATATATATAGATATATGAGAGAGAGAGAGAGAGAGAGAGAGAGAGAGAGAGAGAGAGAGAGAGAGAGAGAGAGAGAGAGAGTTGTACATGCTCACCATCCGTCATATGCATAAAAGCAACTGTATATTGCTAGAACTACTGTAAAATGTTCATTTGTACCTTCAAACCCCGTTTCTAATTCTCCAAAAGAACCTAGAATAGTAGAAAATATTATTATTTAAAGTGTACGTCATTAATCAGTTAGATATATCATTGATAATTTAAACTAACTGAAGTATTTATTAAATATACATATTTAGCTAATCTATAATATCAGCAGAAATAAAAAGCGATGGAGAAGTGTTGAGTCAGTATTTGTTAATTTTTTATTCAAGACATCGATGAGATTAGGTCAGTATATTGTAATGTAATGACAGGTAATTAATTAATCAAAACATCTTTACTCTGGAGAGAACTATACTAATAATGGCCATTAAATCACAGGACAGATTGTTTAATGAAGACAGCAATGTAAACTCTTGAATTTAGGACATCCATGTTTTTTGACCTAAGTGAGATAACAACTACTCAATCATGCGTCACTGTATCTGGGTTAAGTGCAAAAAACTACCGCTTAATAAGTGGACTAACGTAGAATTAAGAGCAACAGCAAGCATAAACATAGAGTGACAATATTGTGGAAGTGATATCCATCCAATCATAAAACATCGTTCTGAAAATGATTTTTAATGACAGCAATCGACGGATTGCTATGACATCCGTTAAATGAAAGCTTCTGGGTTCTGGAATGGAGTGCCATGATGGTAATTAAATTAAAGAGTTAGGGTCATAGAATTGAGTTCCATGATAGTAATTCAATTAAAGCGTCAGGGGCATAGAATGGAGTGCCATGATGGTAATTCAATTAAAGCGGCAGGGGCATAGAATGGGGTGCCATGATGGTAATTCAATTAAAGCGGCAGGGGCATAGAATGGAGTGCCATGATGGTAATTAAATGAAAGCGGCAGGGTCATAGAATGGAGTGCCATGATGGTAATTAAATTAAAGCGGCAGGGTCATAGAATAGAGTGCCATGATGGTAATTACATGACAGCAGCAGGGTCATAGAATGGAGTGCCATAATGGTAATTACATGACAGCGATTGGGATTTGGAATGAAATACAATGATGGCCATGGTATGAAAGTGTATGGATTATGGAATGGTGTGCAATGACAGCCATTCAAATAAATCATCAGAGTTCTCGAATGAAGTGTAATGGCAGCAATCTATTCAATTTAGCGCAGTGTCATCCAGTTTAGATGGCCAATGTTTGGTGTAGAAACACATTAGAGTAATAAATAGTATTATTTAAATCTTTTGGATTGCAAAAGCAATTATCCTTTTAAAATGCATACGCATGTGTAGAACTAATTAAAGATGCAACTCATTTCAGGAACGATTATTTTAATATGTGATGATAAGTGGAGATGGAGGAAAAAAGTTTTCCATCAAAAGGTAAAATTATACATATAAATACTCAAGTTGTATATAGACAGCAGAGTCTTTAATGTAAACATATCCAAGTTTTATAAAATAAACTTGTTTTACTTTGATTCTGCTCAAAATCTCGTGCGAAATTATGTGAACGTTTTTTTTACACAATGTGCTTTGAATAACGTTTTCAAACAATGCAATATGTTTTAACATGGATGTAAACTTATTGCAGCAAACTTTATTGCAACCTAATTAACGTGACATTGGTAGTTCCTTGAGTCTTTTGAGTTATAATGTGTATCAAAAAGGGGCCAGAATTATTCATTCTTTTTCAATGTAAGGTCACTTGGCTGAATTGCGTTGCATTTGCGTTTTCCTTCGTTACCACAGTATTAGACTTTACGATCCAGTTTTCATGTCGCTTGCACTATTTCTACTCTGAAGAATATTACATCGCGTGGTGGCACAACAAATGGCGATTTTCGAATTCTTACACAAGAGCGGAAAAGGTTACAGAAATGAAAAATGTATTCTTGACATTACCGGTGTGTACATAAGAATTTTTTCAATCTTTGAAAAGTTAGGAAGTCTTCAAAATAAAATGAAACAAACCATTTTTCTTTCGTAAGTAAAACATTTTTATTATTTAGTGAATTCGAATTAGTCAGACTACTTATCAGTTTTTATCATAGGTGACAGATCGAAGCAATACACCAACACGGTTACTGTTTTATCAATAGCAACAGCTTTAGAACGGTGGCAGAAATATTCAGATAAAATGGTATTTTTGCCAAACGCGTCAAGGAAAAGATTTTTGATAAACATTTCAAAGCGATAATATTTATTTCGATCTTCATTAAATACGTGGACAGATGTGGAAGATAAAATATAAGTGCACGCATAATTTCATCGATGGTACTTACCCTGAGCCAATTTGACTATACCTCCAACTCCTATGATGACTAATGCGATCATCTTTGTGGCGGTGAAGAACACTTGCATATTTGTCGTCACACGAACGCTAATCATACTGGTTATTGCGAGAGACACTATATAAATATAAATATATATAATAATAATAATAATAATAATAATAATAATAATAATAATAATAATAATAATAAATCGCAATTTGTTACATTTAACCATTTGTTATAATGAAAGAACGCCAAACTTTTTGGCGTCTGTCATTTTAAACCAAAGTTAAATACCAGCCAATATCTTCAAATATTTCACTTAACAGTAGTTAGCTGTCCCCTATATTTGATTAACTTATCTCTGAATAAATTGCTTTTATATTTTATATGTACTAATAATTTAAGTGGATCTATATTTCAAGCTTTAGTTACTTCGGCAATCCTGCCAGTTACTCCATTTTATCTGCACTCATCAAAACTGGGAAGTAAATATGTCTCAAGCTTGGTAATTTATGTGTTGCCAAAGCAGGCTAATCTGACCTGATTTCATGCTTGAATGACCTGTGTATTTATAGAGATTTGCCCGTTTTAAAAACGCATGTATATTTTGTCTGCACTCATAAGAATTTATATATTGATGTATCTTAAATATGCTAACTCAGCAATACCAAAATTAAAAGTCGCATGATATATAATCATCAAGAATAGTGTGTCGGTGTATCTCTAAAAGATTAATAAACCATTTCCAAGTAGGTCACTGCAAACCATTTTCCAATGTATTGACTTTTAAATTTTGTGAGGAGTGTTCGTAGCAGTCTCCACATCTTGAGAATCTCTCCATGCTTTGGACTCCAATGATCATGAAAAGTATGACGTGGATACGTGTTCAAAGACGTAATTCAGCCATATCACAATTCGGACACTAACCAATTTGATGTTTGAATAATTTGTGTTTTAAGAGGCTTGTTAGTCATATGTTCCAAACCGTAGATCTTTCTTCACACTCAATTATCAACATAGCCAGGTGGGGGCATCATATAAATAGCAAATAATCCACGCCAAATGTCATTTAGTATCTTATCATCGACAGAAGGTGTCCTGCATGTATCAAAATGTATGCACAGACCTATCTTTACAAGAATTACAGAGGTATAACAGGTACGTACATATTTATATTAAAGATAGGTAGACACTGGTATACAAGGTACAACCATAGTGGTATTAAACATAGGTAAATACTGGTACAAAAAGTACAACCATACTGGTACAACATATAGATACATACTTGTACGACATGTAGGTCACGGTGACCTACGTTTCATGCTCATAACTTTTGTCTTTAAATAAACTTTTACGTAACAAATTAAGGACTTTGTGTCCAACTCTCATCAAACTTTTTATATAAATGTATCCTGAACGGTACGTATTTTGTTTTCAATGATGCATTGCTGTCCCCTACTTTTTATGGTTGTTTGATATCTGCAAATTATATTTTATTTGTTATATATTTAAACTTTGAACTTTACGCTCAAGAAACGTGAGATCTATCCTTAAATAGCTGTACATGGCCAGACAATATGAGACCAAATGTGAATCTACATTCATGATTTACGGACAATTTAACTGACCTGTACATGTTTCAATATGTACCCTAAGTAAATTCACCGCCCTGGTCTACTTTTACTCTTTCACCTTAAGTGTCTAGTACTATACTGTCTGCATTCCCCACCCAACCACCCATACTTTTGACATTTATGCATGTCAGTCATGAATTGGTAAAGAGCAAAAGTTTGGCTATGAGATTCGTGTTTTCAGAAACACGTTGTGGTCTTCTCTAAGTAGACGATGATTACCAACATAATACTCTTTCAAATACTTTGCTTTCTTTAAGTGAATTATTCTTCATTATGGAGATTTGCCAACGTGTAGCTGATTGTAATTTCAATAGAAAGAGGCGCAAAACAATATCGTACATAATTCGATTATAGCAATCATTATTTTGATGCTTCTTGGAATGATGCATGAAGTGCTCGAAACGAGTTTGTCAACATAGTCAGCAAATACAAGAGCCCTTAGAGTTCTACTCGCAGGATATTGCAGCATGGCCTGCACCCATACGACAAGGAAGGCGGGAAGACCTCCGAATGCATCCTTGATGTATATGTAGTCCCCACCAGAATGATGGAAAGCTGTACCCAATTCAGCATACACGAGAGAAACTGAAAACGATAATTTTTGATATAATAATGTAACTTCTGGTGATAAGCGTTATATCTGTCATGCATCTTTTGAACAACATAACTATCCATTTCTATCAATTGCGGATCAGGCCATAACCAGCTTAATGTCAATCACTGTGTAATGTGAGTATTCACTTTCAGTGTTTATGTGGTAAGACACCTTTGTATTTTTTTAACTATATATATATATATATATATATATATATATATATATATATATATATATATATATAAGAAAGAGAGGGACAGAAAGAAAGAAAGTAGGAAAGAAATAAAAAAATACACCAGACCGAACGGAAAGTGCTATACCTGGATTAAATAGAAGAATGTTCCATAATTAGTAGGCAGAATTAATATTTAGTACAAATAATACTATCATAAAAGTTAGAGAATTTTGTATCCGTACTCTACGGAGATTCCAACCTAGGACCTATGTATTTACATATTCGTAGGGACTATTTATTTAATTTTGGTTTGGTAGATAGGGGACGTGTTAGGTAAGATCGTTAATATATGAGTTGAACTAGACTCTGTAAGTTATAACATGAAGTGCACTGGTTGTTTCCTGAACTAAAAGATTGCCTTTCAAAATGTAAACGTAGAGTTTGGAAAAGTGCTAAAGTCTTATTTCCCCAGAATTAAATTAATTTCGATTTTGTAACACGTAGTTGAAACCTTTCATAAAATGATCAAAATAAATAATATCAACATGCGTTTGAAGATTTTATTAGCTCTTATGCTGACGCCAGTAAAGTTCATTTTCTTCATACTTATCAGTACAAAGATTCCGACTCCAGTCCATATCGTCAGACACAGTCCAATGGATCCAGAATAAACTAGCACGTTCTTCGGTGACACAAAAATCCCGGAACCTGTTATAAAAAATAATCGATATCAGTTAAAAGGTTTTGTCGATTGTATTTATTTCAATATCCACTTGAAAGAAAGTTTCTTGGATGCAGAAATTCCCATATTTGCTATGATGTATTTATGACAGGAAATTTGCATTATTTGATCCGGAACAACAGACTACAGAATATCCAAGTTAAAGCAATTTCATTTTTAATGTGAACTGCATCACATTTTTACTGCGTAAATATGCAGGGATTGGATAACGTTTTGTCATTTCGGAGACCAGTTTATATCCACATTCTTCAGTGCACAGAGGTGAATATTTACTTCTGTAAGTAAAATGTAAACGGCGATTATATATAGGATGGCCCCCATACTTGTGATTTACCGCTCTCTCAAGCTCCAACTTATCATCGTCAGATACCGTTTCACGAAGAGAAGAGGGTTCCCAATCTATCATCCACAATTTGGCTATCCACCTCATGATCTTGTTATAAAATGATTATTACCGATTATAATCCTATCAATAATAAAGCGTTATGAACATCTAGTCTTTTCTTTAATTCTTCGTTTGTGTATTCACTAAAAAGTTGTGAAAATGTGAATGTTTGCATGGTTTTAATTCTATTGTCAAACCCATCGTATTTGTTTCACTGTTTGAATCGTATTGTTTAACATTAGCTTCTGATTTCTTTTTATCGCTGGGTGGCTTAGAATATAACTATTATCACTGGTTGATCCTATTTAGCGACAAATCTGTTTATTTGAATCATTCTGGTGGTTCCGGTGAAACAATGAGGGTTATTTACTTACTCAAGAAGTTGGCTACGGTTGTTTCAATACCATCTCAATCGTCCTAGAGATATGAAGTAAAGTGAGTTACGTCTCATCCGTACCACAGTTTCTGCAGATGGAAAGACGATAACTGGATTCCGAAAAGAGCAGGCAAGAAATACATCTCCAAAATAGTCATTTGGGACGAGATGTTCACGTTATCAAAAAACAGTTCTGAAAAAGTGTCTTCATTGGTTAGAAATTAAACAAACTGCTAATATATATGGAGTTCAAGGGCAATCTTCTACATTCAAGAGAGAATCGCCACATAGCTTGCTAAATGGTCAGGTTGATTAGTATGAAGACATGTTTGTAGATCATAAAGCCATTGAAAAAGAATAAAAAATATGTCATCTATCTGGACAGCTTCAATGCAAGATAATACGCAGTTTCGGAAATTTTGGCTCCCTAACGATCATATAGTTGCATCCAGAAAAATAGTTCGCGATTCACTTCAGACAGAAATATTTAGGTTCCTAAAGGTATATTTTCCCGAGGGGCCACTTCCCCAGTGTTGCCATCTAAATCTTGTAGGTCCAGTTCTCAACAAAACAACATGTTTTAAGGATATCATTCATACTAATACAGACGATGGTGAATCTGCTATAGTACCAATCCTGCTGGACACTAGGATAGGTAATACTAATGTATTCATCGCAGTGGTTAATAATCTCAGATACCAACAAGTGGATTGTAGATGAGTACGCTGAATGATCAGATTTGGTATATTTAGCAGTATCAAGAGACAGAAGAATGTCTCAGCTTTAGTGGATAGTCTATACATGAAGCAAGCTGTCATGCGACAATAATCAACCTCAGGCAATTACCGGTACTAACGTCCTCGGCGCACCAACTCGTGGCATGGTGAAGAAACATTTAGCTGAGTATCTCAAAGATTGCAAGAAAAGTAAACGCGAATTTGATATTGATCCTGAATTCATGATGACGCTGCGACAACATGAAGTTAATTACTGTCTCGATCTAACACAATAATTGTATGGCAATATTTCTCTTAATGACCCAAGTCAATTCACCGAACACCGAATATACAGCAATCTGTGAATTACACACACACAAATCTAATGCTAACGTGTCTTGAATGTAGCTGAGGGGAGGTGGGATAATCCGCCTGGCGACGCTACATTAACCTAGTAAACGTACAGGTGGTAATTGTGTATTTTCAGTAATGGATTAATTGTTTACGGACAAATAAAAATTTTGAATGTAAATTGCAGGATTACCAGAGATGTTAGCACAATGGAAATTGTATGTGTGTTTACACGAAAGATAGGATCAGTTGCTTTGTTACCACCTTCCAGAGTAGCAGAGAGGGTGAACAGACCAGCTTTTTAGACGTCAACGATGGTTCCTTCTAGTTAATATTTACTAGGAAGTTCTCAATTTGTCAAATAAACCCTTCTAGTTAATATTTACTAGGAAGTTCTCAATTTGTCAAATAAACCCTTCTAGTTAATATTTACTAGGAAGTCTTAATTTGTCAAATAGACCTTTCTAATAAATATTAAGAGAAGGGTCCATTTGGTAAAAAAAAAAGACGCCATTTAGTTGACGTTCACCTCCTCGGCTGCTAATGTGCTAACAATTTTTTTTACGATGAAAATCCTTAAGATTTCACAAACAAACTAATTTGCAAAACCTCACCTCGTAAATCAATCAGATTATTAGATTGGTCAGTGAGTTTAAAATTAATTCTTGTTAATAAATTATTATGGCATTGCATGTAGACAGGATTAGTTGGATTTTCAATAATTAAAAATCCTGGAGGAGCTGTTGGTGCAAATGAGTATAAAATATAACCCTGCTGAGCTTGATTTGATTGTTCGAGATTTATTTGATAGCTTCCTTCAATAACATCACATACTAAATTGAGCGCAATCACTGTTGAAATATTCACATTGTTCGGAGCAATATGTCTACCGCCGCCTTCTGGATCATTATTAAATTTCAGAATATTTGCTGTAGGATTCTTCGATTTTTTCCAATTATCGTGGATTCTTTTAAACCCAATATTAATAGCATCGTCAAGTTGTTTCTTTAGTTTATCTGGGTTATATCCAGGGATTTTAAAATCTTTAATCTCCGTTTTATTAATATTGTATAGATCCGCAAACTTATCATGTAAGATCTCTTCATTTAATACTTCTTGAATAATTTTCGAGTGAAATATTTTCATATCGTCGATGATTTTATTACCCGTTTCTACGACGTTGATAAATTCATCCTTGGTGAGAGAGCCGGATTTAATAGATATTAGCAGTAGTGAAAAATCGTTATTCATTGCTGTGAAATTTCCGTTAATGAGAGGAACATAAATTGATTCAAAAATTTCTTTATTAAAGAATTTATTAGGAGTATAATCTTGATAACTCTTGACTTCATTGACGGGTTTTATTTTGTCGGTGATATAATCGGATTTTTTAGGTTCGGGTGGAAAATCCTTCGAATTTTCTCGCGAGTTATCCGGTGGTAATTCAGGCCATCCTAACACTGATCTTATAGAACTCTGATAAATATCTACAACGTATCCTTCTGTATTTATCTCGATCGCAGATGATAGTGTTGGTTCATGAACTGTTATAGCGATTTTCGATTCTTTTCCGGTGATAGATTTTATTCTGCGTTGAAATTCAGCATTGATCTGTTCGATTTGGTATGATCCTGTTGGTATAGAAACAACCTGCCAATCTGGTGTTCCGTCTTCACCATTCTTGTTTGCAAATACCAAGGAATTATTCGGTTGTTGACCACCAAATGCTTTCGATCTAATATTAGGCCAGCTATGATATACTCGTAGTTTTGCTAATGCGATCTCGCTCACGGGAACGGGAATTGAAAAATTCACACTGAATTCAGGGTTTATTGATGTTATTGATATCATGCTTGTTTTTACCGGTGTTGTATTTGTTACTATTTGTTGAAGTAGTTCTTGCGACGACATTATTATTATTATTATTCTGTTCTAATTTCAGCATTGTTGATTTATACAATTGAGCCATCGTTGAAAATTCGCTATCTGATATTGTTGTGTCATCCAACGACGATGATATCAACGAGGATAATTGCGAGTAACCGGCAGATACAATGTGAAATTTTATTACATAATTGTGTAGTTTACTCTGGCTACACGATGATAGTTTTTTTGTGATCCCGGTTAATATACCCGCAATTGTAGCTATCGAAGAAACAACTATTGGTACTACAACCGGAGCAATCATAGTAACCGAAGATAGTATTATTCCAGCCGCGGTGATTATTCCCGATACTGAATACACAGTGACATCAACTGCGGTTATTCTTCGTTGGTATTTTTTTATTTTTATTTGATACTCCTCACAGAGAGAACTGAGTTTAGTTTGAAATTCTCTGACTTGATCATAGCGATACTGATTCGATGATGGGGTCATTTTATTTTAAAAGCGCTAGCATTTTCAATTTAATTGTTTACTTAAATCCACTACGAATTCTACGTACCACGTTACTGAAACCCTGGCTAGATTTCTATCTGTAGTCGTTATCGTGAATTGTTCAGTTGTATCCTTGTCGATTATCGTTGATACTGTATTATTGACTCCAGATGAACTACTTGATGATATATTAAACTGATTCGGTGATACTATTGTTAATCGATAAATACCCTTGATGGTTGCAATGATATTTAATATGTTATTTGTAGGTGTCCACGTATATGATCCGTGTTGAATCGTGTGTACTACGTTGTTGACGATAGATTTATCATGAGGAATTTTTACTTTTTCAACAACGCTTATCATCCTCGTTGCATCATCCTTTATTGCGTTGTTGAAATTTTTAAGCTCATCGATGGATTTTTTAATATCAGGAATGGTTATTTCAATTTTATCAAATGGGCTCCCAATAAACTTGTCCATGAGGTTTTTACGAAACGTCATAAATAGTTTCGTGTGTTTTTCATATTCGGATTGAAGAGTTGCTAGTTCTAACATAGAATCTTTTATTACGGTGAGTTTTGGTGTGGTTACTGGTGGATTTCCAAAAAATTCTAGTATGGGTTTGTCAATTTGGTCAATTGTATTTCTTTGTGTTTCACTAAACTGATCAAATACAATTATATGATCGTCATATTTATCGCTTAGTGATTTTAATGAATTCACTGTGTTATCATATGTTGCTAATTTATCCGTAATCGTTGAAACAAGTACACCTGGTTTGAGTTTACCCCCATCAGAAAATAACGCGATAGTATCCTCTGCTGCGTCTCGTTGTTTAACCAAAATATCATTAAGAGAGATATTACTACTTTTCAACTTACCCTGACGATCTTGAAAAACAACTATTTCACCAGGATCAACATTTGCTAGATTCAACATTTCAGTTATTTCATCTTCGATTAGTTTTTTAATATCCTTGTTATCAACGGTTTCAACTCCACTATCAGGTTTCTTCAGCGATGATAAAGGTCGTCCCCAAATATCAATCATTATTATAGAAATCTTTTTATCATTTAAATCCTATGGATTTTCAATCTGAGAAACGCTAGCGTTTCTACCGCTAGTATACTCATTTACCACTACATGAGGTGGTTTTAAAGATTCTTTCGAAATAGCATTAATGACATTTAATACTTCTCGACCGCATATTGGTGGGTCATTCAACGTTTGTGTTGGTAGTGTAGAAAAAAAAATTGGAAATCTTTTAAATTTCTTAATATAACGCATAAATTCTTTTGGGGGCGCTAATCCATATGAATCGAAATAAACAATCCCACGAGGATCAATCGCGTAACAAACCCAATGTGTTCCAGGTCCATCGCTGTTATCTAGATTAATAATACCAGTTTCAACATCATTTGGTTGTGTCGGTAACTGATCTCTCATAAAAACACCTCTGAAGTTTTTTATCGCTAGTTTTTTAGCGGCATCAATTAAATCAAAATTGGACATAGGAACCACAGATTTGGAAATCGAAGATTTCGGAACTATATCGTTCCTGGAATTCGAAGACCTTTTCCGCTGTACCATGAATACGGGGTTCCTGGTAGTCTTAGACCCTTTCCTTTTTTTTTACCAGATCCACGAGTGGATCTACGGACGGATCCGCCTGTTGCTTTCTTTAGTGCCATTCCTGCCGCGGTACCAACGGCTCCTAACGCTGCTGCCTTCGCTACCGCTGGGGCTGCTGCGGCAATCAACCCTGGAATCAACCCTAACAACGGGAATATACCACCAGTCTTTTCCATGTTTTTAATCGCGCTCGCAGAAAGAGTAATCTGAACTCCTTTTTTTTCTTTCAGCGCTTTATTAAAATGATTAGTTTGAGTTTTCGTCAGCGATAGTTTATTTACCCCGCCATTCATTTGATTAGGTTTCAGCGTTATTGTGGTTCCACATTGCTTAGCTGATTTGGATTGTAGTTTTTTTATTTGACCAGGTGTCAACGTAACATTGATATTACTATACGACATTATACAAAACAGATTGATTCTAAATTAGAAATTCAAATTGCACAGCAATTTTTAAGCATTTCTGAATTTGCAAAGCAATTTACAATCAAATATTTTCCACTGGTGCATCAATAAGTCTCATTCGTCCACCAACACCTTCGAGTATCATTGATTTATCACTAAGAATAACAGCAACCGCTCTATAATTATCAATAGCACCAGGAGGACGGGTTACACGAGCTCGGAAGTGTATATCAACGACGGACTGTCTCATCAAGTCAAGATGTTCCAACGAAAAGTAATAAATCGGATACAGACTTCTAAAATCCAACTGTGATATTTGTAGACCAGTATCAACATTTTGATCGCGTCCCATATACGACAGCAACCGATGATAAACTCGTGCAATGTGGTTGTTTCCATAATCAAGTTGTATATCCTCTGATGGTTCTTGCTGTCCGTTTATTCTCAGCGAGACTTCACTACACCCAATTTGATCAAATATCATATGGGAATATTCTTGATTATTTAATCGCACAGTATTCTGTAGCGCAATAAAAATATGTCGTGGAGCTGTAATACCCTGTTTTGATGCTAGATGCCATGTAAGTGTACCATCAATATTAGAATCCATGGTATCTGTGGACGTTGACAGCCAACTTAATAATCGCTTCCCCCCTTGATCCATAAATGACAGTAACCGCGGTTCTGTTGACAACGACGGAGTCAACACTGGCATCCACAGTGTTAGTTTTGATAAAATGACTTTACCAGCGGCAATGCCAGCAGCGCGCCAGATTGCATAGTTATCAGTACCCCTTCTCGTTAGCGCTATAGTATGTTTTACTCCATAGATAACTTTTCTAACATTTCTACAAAATCCAAATATGTGATGGAGCGGAATCGCACATGAAAACCGTCGACGCTCTCCTTGCAACATTGCTACTCTTGTTGCAAATCCTAGGTTGTAATTGGGATCGTTAGTTATAATCATATTCTCAATACCCAAAACAACACCACCTATAGTAACCTCAAAATCAACAGGATTAGGATCAGCACGATTCTGTGGGCGTCTTATAATAAATTGATCTTTCACAGCGTGATCATTAATATCCTTCGCGAACATCATAGATGGACCTGCTGATCTAGTATAATCATCAGAATATCTTGCTAATCCAATTATTGTTGTTGCAACATCAACCTCACGTTCAATAGATTCGATTTCTTTTCCATCAATGAGATATCTAGCACTTTCAAATAAAGCCATAATACCATTATTAACAAAACCAACTTGGATAGTTGGGTCATTTGCATATGGTGTATCATTATACTGTAAAAGTTCACCTTCAACTTCAATAAAGGCTTCAGCGGGTAAAAAGTATTTACTTGTCACATGAACTTGAAGTTCAATTCTTCCACGAAGATCAGGTTGTACTGCGTGATAAGCAAAAAATTGATAATCACGTACAGAATCATCTTTAAGCACTGGGGCTTCCATGTCAAATGCAACATCAGGGTTTTGTTTGAACATTTTTTATTATATATCCGATGGTCTAAATTAGAAATCGGAAACGCTAGCATTTCTGAGAGGTGAAATCACTCAAAATCGATGCAAAATACAGAATTGAAAATAAAAAAAAAATAATATTATGTTAAATTAATTATTTAGTTGGGTATATCAATAATGTTGCTGATGAAAACAAATCTAGATAACGAAGATCAAATCGAAAATACAAATATTTCAATAACTATAACAACTGAGAATTCTATTCAAATAACCAGAAACATTAGTGTTTCTAACACTAGTGTTTCTAACACTAGTATAGGAAATTCAAGTGGAAACATTAGTGTTTCTAATACAAGTATTTCTACTGAAACCATCGAAAATTCAGAAAATACAAGTATTTCAATAACTATAACAATTGGAAATCCTGTCCAAATAAATATAACCAGAAACGTAAGCGTTTCTAACACAAGTGTTTCTAATACAAGTATAAGAAATGCTAGCAATTCTAGTGATGATTTTTGAGAAAATATTATTCACCGACGTCGGAAATTCTTTGACTTTCCAAAGCCACTTCCTGCTATCATATTTGCTGTTATGTTATCCTGGGCGTTAGTGTATGACGGAGTCATTAACGACTGTAGTTTTTTATCCACGGCGTTATTTATTATTTTACTAACCTGTGTAGGCATTACTGCAGTAGATGGCAGTGAAGTCATTCTAGAAATGCTAGCGCTGTTAGTTTATCCTTAGCGGCTGAAAATGCCTTACTAGCAAGATCACCAACAGCGCTAATACCCTTATCTCGGATAACATCAATTGCTTTCATTGATAGTTGTTTTACTAGCGGAGCCACTTTTGGAGCCATTCTTGAAAATAATCCCATTATAGTATTACCGAGACCATCTCCATAGTATACTCGGTATTTTGGCAATCGTGAGTTTACCACGTAGACACTAGTTGGTTTATCATGGTTGTAGTGTATGATCATTCTCTATATAGAAATGCTAAAGCATTTCCAAATGCTAGTGTTTCCAAATGCTAAAGCATTTCCAATTATCTAATCGCTATGATAACCGTAAAAATCCGAAGAATTTCCATCCGTAGGATTTTCGGCTAACTCTTCAATGAAATCTCTATATGTTGCAATATCCATGATACCACCTTGAAATAACCTCCTACAGATATCAGCTGCTTAATTGATTATTTCCAGTGAGTTATTCCCGGCTCGTTTTCCTCCTACAAGTATTTCTAATCGTGCTATATCACCGAGAATATTGCCGGGACATGTTACACTAGAATTTCCAACACTAGAGTGAAAATCCATAAGTGAATATCCCTTTCCGGTTTTTTTCTTAGTTTTTGCTTCTCTTTTTCTTTGTTGTTCTTGTTGTTGTATGTCATATTGTTTAATTCCATCTTTAAATTTTATATATCCCAACTCTTTCGTATTCAAACGATTAATACCCCTGACTATTTTATACAAATTGTCAACCCATTTATCCCGTGTTATGGTACTCTTTTTATACTCGTCCTTCAAAAAATCATTTTTTGAATAATAGCTTTGAACAGCAAAATTACCAAAAACATCATAATTGCTGGGTTTCATTGATTGAAATTGTTTTATTTGTTTTATACCCGTCGGAGTGAGTTTGTTTATAAAGGGAACACCACGAGGAGTGGAAACTGCGCCTTCTTGTTCTTCTTCTTCCTCTTCTTCTTCTTGTTCTTGCTGTCGTTGTAGTTCTTCTCGTTCTTCTTGTTCTTGCTGTCGTTGTAGTTCTTCTTGTTCTTCTTGTTCTTGCTGTCGTTGTAGTTCCATCTCCCCTGCGATTTCACCTGGAAGTATTTGTACAGCTTGTTTTGTTTGTTTAGTTCGTTTTGCTATTTTCTCCAACACAGGGAGAAGAGGCTTCTCTGTTCTAGGACCTTCTTTAGGGACATCTCCGTATATCGCCCGTTCAGTTGCTGTTTTCACACCCTCAGTTGCACTAACAATAGATTTGAAGAGTTGTTCTGTATCCTCTGTGAAGTCAGTCTGAAATAATTGCCGTTGTTGAAGTTTTTCACGTAAACGATCACGAAGGGGTAATATTTTCTTAAGAGCTTCAAGTCGCTCCTTTACGTTTCGTGTGGTCAATGATTGTCCTACCATTATTGAAAGAGTATCACTATTGTCAAATTAGAAATGCAAAGCATTTCCACTCAAAGATTTTCATTACAATTTCAATTGTGAAACTGGACAAATAAAATAAATCACTAACCTAAAAATGCAAAGTATTTTAATACTTCCCTGTTGTTACACACACATAATTTTACTTCCTCATAGTGTGATTTATACCGTACTGGTTATACAAACAAAGGAGGCTCTCTACGCGTGGGGTTCATCACCTTCAGAGTTTTCCATTAACATTTTTAATTGTCTCACTTTACAATTAATAAGCCTTTTTTGTTCATATTCTAAGCCTAATTGCTTACGTATACGTTCAACGATGCTACATAATGGTACGAATACATTAACATCTTCAGTATTGACTAAACTTTCACGTATAAACTTTTGTATCCGCTTAATTAAAAAATATTTTTTAGATAGGACGTATTTCCCCGTCTGTTCTGCAAATTGTATGTCTTCGAAATCGGTCATAATTTGATCACAATCTAACCCTGAACATAGTTTAACATTTTGATCCTTAAGCTTGTTGATTTCAATAATAATCAATTTGAGATTTTCAATATTCATATTATATAAAAATATATTTGTTGAATTGGAAATCAAAGGTGAAATTACAATGGAAATGCTTTGCATTTCAAATTGAAATTGCAAACAATTTGACAAAATGAATTCTGGACACGCTAAGGTGTTGAATCATCTTAGCAGCCCAGAAGCTTAATGCGATTATAGGTGATTATGATTGACGACGGCACAATTACACATCACCGTTTTGAACCCTCTTGGTGTTTTACATCAAGCAGCGCGCTCAACGGTTACAACCGACAAACACATAACAATAGATTATAGGTGACACAATGAATGAATTGATTTCAATGACAATGACGACGGTACAACAATAGATTATAGGTGAACAATGACAATGGTATATACAATGAATTGATTTCAATGACAATGACGACGGTACAACAATAGATTATAGGTGAACAATGACAATGGATGACGCGGGCTATTCTACATTCAAGTGTAAACAAAACCGCAAAATCGAAACTTTGGTTTTGAATGTCAATAATAACGTTCATACCACGTGTGACGGTGTGGTTTTGTTTACACTTGAATTTCGGCTAAATGCCCAATTATAATAAAGACGAATTTGTATATATACACTCATTACGACGAGGTGATATAAAAGAGGTGTAGTGATTGTAATTATTTGTTTGTTTATTAGCGATCACTGACAATGTTGAAAACACGTATAATACTTGAAACAGACATTAAAAAAAATATTTAAATACGATGTGTCTATAAAACAGTTCTGTTAATACTTGAAAAAAGACAAAATTGATTAAGTGTTGTTCAGATTTATGTAATTATAACAACCAATGAAAAATCGAAGATTTTCCAACGCTAATATTTCCATGTTTAAGATCCGTTATACCTAACGGAGTTATCTCCCTACGTAAGAAAACTGAATTTTGTTTTTAAAACGCTTTGAAAAAGCGGTCTTATAAATTCCCTCTGCTACTTTTTGTACTGAGGAGGTGTGAATATCGAAATGCCTACCAGCTTTTGACATTGATTGAAATACCATCTCCGTGTTGTCAGTATTAATTGACTTTACGGATCTAGCATTTTTCGGGTATTTCCCAGTTCTTCCTCGTTTTGTGTTTTCACATTGAGAAATAGCTTGAAGGTTGTTCAATTTGTTATTCTTAGTATCGGAATCAATATGATCAATAACAAAACCATCTTTGATTGATTCGTTATACACTTCGAAGACGAAACGGTGATTGAGATACATTTTCCCTCCAGCTTTAAATATCAAATACCCCATACCATTATCCCACCCAATAGATTTCCTATTTTTACTGTGTCTAACAATACCATCACGAGAAGCTTCGTAATTTTTAATAACAGGATGTCTTTGAAATTCTTGGCTCATTTGTATATATAATATATCTATTTGTCTAATTCGTTAATTGGCTGAATTATAACATTAACAAATCTTTTTATATAGTCATCCGTAGTTTTTATGATTTTGCCGTCATTGACGTCGTTAGGATTTTTGATTCTTCGCTTGTCATAATAACGTTTTAACTCTCTATAACGCTTACCCCCGCAATTAATGCATAACTGCGACTTGCCTCTTACACCTACCCCACAATGCAAACATGGTAGAGGCCCCTCTGAATCGTTTCTCACACTCTGCATATGATACCCACAGAATTCATTTCTACATGATTTGTTACACGGAGTCTTTGATCCAATCATAAGCCATTTGCAATGATTCATTATATAAAATTTTTTTATTTAAATACTTGTTTTAATTATAATATGAAGGAGTTCAAGAGATTATCGAAAATTAAGCCTTGGAAAAATGTTAGATTTAATCTCGATAGAATCTCTGATATACCTAAAAGTCTAGTAGATGATAAACCACTATTGAGTAAAATCAGCGACTGTTTTAATGAGTTTAAGCGTGATGGAGCATCTCATACGTGGTCGACATTTCGAATTATTGATGAAGATGTCAATATACCCATAATTGATGCTACTATGAATGATATAAGAGCAGCTGTGATACTTTCACACCTTGGCAAGAAATCCCAACGGAGGTATATTTTTAGAATAAAATTTATTATCGAAGAGGAAGGTGAATGGATTATCAGAGATAAATTTGACCCAATCCTTAAGGATAAAAAAACTGTTATTGTGAGTAGAGATTCCAAACCAGGAACTCTAACTGGAATTGACAAACCATACTATGAGAAATCTTACCCTGTAACAGCTGTTGTTTACGGAATATATCAGCTAAATGATAAGCCAAGTATTGTAAAACTAGCTCCGATGTTTTCATCATCAGTGGCTTTGCCACTTAATTGTGTAGCAACACGGTTAATAGAACACTTCACAAATGCATCCCGGGGAAACAAATTAACTGATCTACGAAGAAAAAAAATAACCGAATGGGAACTAACAGTGAATCAACATGGAGCAAGGATTTCCGATATAGCTAAATTAGAAGCATTATTAAAATTTCCAATATCGGTAGCGACAATAACCGGAGAAGTATTATACGAACCGAAATATCAATCGCGAGGAGCTCCAATTGAAATTATCGATCATAACAAACACGCGTGGACACCCGCGGTAAATATATTTCCACGAGAAAGAACTATTCGATATATCCCTAAAGAATTTTCTAGGGATGGTTTCTATGAAGAGAAATTATTTGATGCTATTCACACATTAACCAAAGACGACCCTGTGTCAATGTGGTTACTCAGGAGTAATGAGGATCCGGAAATAGGATTTGATCAGTTTGTAAAACCAAATGGTGAATTATATGGAACTGAAGAATTAGATACTAGAATGAGAAAAATCGCTAATGAATTTTCACCTGAAAATTTTAAAGAATTTTCTAATGAAAAACTACTTACGGATAGCTTCACAATTCCATCAGTGGTAGCTCACTTTGCAAGAGAAAAAAACTCATGGCGTCCAACACGAAGTGATTTTCTCAATGACGTGAAGTTGAGTTGCGTCGAATTGGGTCATGGAGGATTGTGGAATACGAAATACTCACGTGATGGTATGATTTCAATTGATATATCCGCGTGTTATCCTGGAAGTTTTCTCGGATATGGAGAATGCTCTGAATATTTTAAACGATTTGGACATCCCACACATGAAATGACTCGTGTTGCGATTAATGGTCCATTGCCTGGAACTGCTAGTGGAAACGCTAGCGTTTCTAGTTCTAATTTTGATTTAACCGGGTTCGCTCGTGTGATATCATTCGAATTAGCTACAGGGTTACATCCGTGTAATTATCTTTGGCTTGGTAGACATATGTATGAAAAAGCGTGGATGCCAATAGTGCTATTGCGATATATGATCGATTGTGGTATGTTAACATCATTAATTGTCAGCGAAGCTATTATATGCTATAACGCGCAGAAAGATGTTTGGTTACCAAAACCCGATCTAGAAAAAATAATTAACGAACAACGAAAACAATTGGGAGATTGTGAAACACTTATGGATTGGTCTAAGAGGTTATTCGAAGGTAGGAATAGAGAGGCTAAAGAGCTCGGACGAAGAATAATCGGTAAATTCACTCAAGGTGGAAGATTTGACAATGCAAAATATTCTTCGAGATTGATCTTAGACAATGAAGAATACGATTTTATCATAACCGATTTAATAAAAAAAGGAAAATTTGTAACCCGTAGGGATGCTTTTCGATCCAATGGTGAGAAATTAGGTACGGTTGTTACCTACTGTGATGGATATAGTTGTCAGTACACACATTTGAGAAGTTCTATGCTAGCCTATTCTTGTATTAATCTATTCTCGATGATAAACAGATTTCCCGATACCGCGGTTAGAGTAGCTACTGATTCGATGTATATCCATGAGAAATACAAATCAGATGTAGCTAAATTCACAGATCCTAAGGAAGCGTGGGGAAATTGGAGGTTTAAAAAAGAAACATTACATGAGTATTGTAAATCCACAGACGTTGCTATGGATGATAAATACTTGAAAAGTAACCATAATATCTCAGAGATTCAATCAGAATTTTCTACTGCACCACCTGTATCCGATCCGATTTGTAGATACAAGACAGTTTATTTAAACGGCTGTGGTGGATCAGGAAAGACAACTCGTGTAATCGAATTATTTCGTCGTGGTGGAAATACTTGTATTTCTACTAACATGATTGTGTTAACACCAACTCACAGACTCGCCAGAGAGATGATAACGCGGGGAGTAAAAGCCTGTACTTATCACAGCTTCTTTCGATGGAAAGGCGATACATGGACTCCTGATCGAATGGGCGATAAATTTATTCCTGAAATAATAATCTGGGATGAAATATGCACGGTATCGTTGACAGTATTACAGATATTTCTATCATGGTTGTTATTGAAAAATACAAAAGTCGTCATGTGCGGGGATCACGGCCAACCGCAGCCATTTGTTGGTGGATCTCCACATGAATGGCTAAAAGGTTTTGTAGACTATTATGAAGAGATTAATACCGACCATAGATCACTTGATGAACAATTACGAGAATTCAAAGCGCTAATTAGATTACAACCGGATAAAATCCAATGTGAAATAGCGCGTGAAATAATCTCTGAAACTCCCATGAATGATTTTTGGGAAATGTGGAGGCCAAATGATTTAATAATCGCGAGTAGAAAAATAGTCAGAGACGCACTTCAGATGAAGTTGTTTGCGCTACATAAAGAAAAATTTGCAACACTTCCAGTACCACTCTGTTATAGACCTAAGGATACACGAAAGCAGAATATCGACGTTGACATTCCTGGACAACAACAAAAGCAGAATTTAGTATTAAATGATATTGTGTTGGTTGATATCAGCGTCGTTAAAGATGCATTAGGTGCTGATAAATCCCCGTGGACGCTAGGTTATGCAGCAACAATACACTCTTCACAGGGATTGACTATATCCGATACAACTCTTTGGATAGTAGATAATCATATTGAGTGGTCAAATTTAGTTTATCTCGCAGTATCCAGAGTACGGCGAATAAACCAACTTCGAAGAATTGTTGTTGACGATGAAATCATTGGTAACGATATTATCACTGGTGATTTTATCACTGGTGATATAATCAGAAAAAAACTCTCTGGCTATAAACAACAGGATAAAAAAAATAAACGAGAATTTGACATTGATGCTGAATTAATAATCACTTTGAAGCAACAACAAAATAATTACTGCGCGAGTTGCAATTGTATAATGCGTTGGCAGTATTCGGATAAAGATCCTCGCCAATTCACCGTAGACAGAAAAAATAACAATCTCGGTCATGTCAGAAACAATGTGATGTTGACCTGTCTTGAGTGTAATAGACGCCGGGGTGACAGCACCCTGGGTGCTAATTAAGACCACGCGGTGGTAATTGAGTATCCTCGGGAATCACTTGTAATTGTTCGCGTGTAAAACCCCGCTGAGGAGCAGTTGAATCCAGTCTATAGATTGGAGGTCTAGAAACGCTAGCGTTTCCACCCGTAGATCGTGTTATGCCGGATATATTATGCGTAGTGACACTCCAAATAGGATCAGTAGCTCTTTTTTTACCACCCTCAAGCTCTCCTGGTTCGTATAAATACCTTACAATGACATTACTACTAAGAATTGGTTCTTTTTGTGAAATTCCTTGGATTTCCATTTTGATAGACGCCTTCTTAATAGCGTTGACAGGTTTCATATTAATTGTTCTAGTAATCTCATTATTGATTGCGGTAATCACAGCTGGTAATCTCTTGACCCATTCACGGGATCGTTTATCCTGGATGAATTCTTTTGCGTATTTTTATCCGAATAACCGCTCAGCAAGGGTTTTATTAAACCGTTCAACAATTGCCTGATCGCGATGTAGCGCAGTGTGTCCTCGTCTGATGGCGACATTATGATGTTTCATCGTAGATGTAACAACACCTTGAAATTCCTTGCCAGGATCAACTTGTAACAGATTTGGCCAGCGCAGAGGACCTCGTCGATAAATTTTTTCAAATGCAGAAGCTACTTCAGTAGATGATTTTGTTTTTAACGGTTCTGCTTCTTTTTATCGACTTGCAATATCAACTAACGTTAACGCGTATTTGTAACCGTTGTCATGCGGCAGAAATAGTATATCAGCTTGATGAACTTCATTAGGTGTTGTAACATCAAAATGCGAATAGTTAATTTGTTTAGGCGCTGGTAGATAAATTTGCCATATTGCCTGTTTAGATAACCAGTTTGCCGCTGTAGTTTTTTTCACCTTTGATGCGCTAGCGAGTTTATTGATTGCTGCGTAACCTCTCCAGTATCCTCTCGGAGAATAATAAATAGATTCCATATTAAAATGCTAGCATTTTCAATTACCAGCACCTAACATCAATTTACCCTTCATAGCAGATTTTACCAACCAAGAAGCCAACTTTTCTTTGAAGGATTTATCAGGAATAGCATTTAACGCATGAATTAATTTTACAACTGCGAGATGTCTATGTTGAAGATTGCTGCTTTTATAAGCGACATCATGAGCACGACACGCCTTATCAATAGCGTTTATTGGATATTCGCCGGGTCGGGGTAAATTTTGATCATCAAGTCTGATATCTAATCGTGTCCCCGGTCCACAGTAGCTATATCCTGGAAGGTGCTTTTCTCCTGGATACTTTGCCCACGGTGTTCCTGGGAGTTTTGTCAATTTGGCTGCAATATCACCTCCTCGTTTTTTTTTAAAGCCTTGGTTGGAAAATTCGAAGAATTTTTACCAAGGGAAGTAAATCTAAATTTTTTCGTACTACATTGAACGCATTTACCAGAAAGCGCTGATCGATTATTTTTCGTTGTAATTGTCGTTAAGTCATTTGTGCCAGTACGTGTCCTACACTTCACACAATATAGATCCATAATTTATATATAACAGTTATGAATGTAATTGATTATTCAGCTACTCGACGACGGGAACCTATTAGACACCATGCAATGTTACCAAATTCTATTCGCGCGATTATCATCGGACCATCTGGAAGTGGTAAAACACAATTGCTACTTAATTTGATAACGAGATGGATGAAGTGGGATAAATTGTACATGATTGCTCCGAGTGTAGACGATCAACGATGTTATGAAGTATTAAAGGATTTTAATGATGCCGCGCAAGAAATTAACGGCGATGGTGTTATTGAGTTTATAACCGATATCGAAGAGGCACCTAGTATTGATGATATTGATGGAAGTATTAACAATTTAGTCGTATATGATGATATCATGTTAGATAATCAAAAGAATCCTGCTAGAATATTTTCCAGAGGCAGACATAAAAACACCGATGTGATATATATCACTCAACGTTACACTCAAATACCAAAAGTGATCAGAGATAACTGCAATATGCTGTGTGTATTTAAAGGAGTTGATACTCATACTCTTAGAAATATTTGGCAAACTTGGTGCGGTGGTGATATGGATCATAATCGATTTAGAAATTTCTTTAGCCACGCTCAGACAATCCCACACGGATTTGTGACGATAAATTTATCAGACCCTCGGACAAGATATCGTGTCGGACTTGATCAAATATTTAGTTAGCACATTAGCAGCCGAGGAGGTGAACGTCAACTAAATGGCGTCTTTTTTTTTTACCAAATGGACCCTTCTCTTAATATTTATTAGAAAGGTCTATTTGACAAATTAAGACTTCCTAGTAAATATTAACTAGAAGGGTTTATTTGACAAATTGAGAACTTCCTAGTAAATATTAACTAGAAGGGTTTATTTGACAAATTGAGAACTTCCTAGTAAATATTAACTAGAAGGAAGCATCGTTGACGTCTAAAAAGCTGGTCTGTTCACCCTCTCTGCTGCTTCCAGTTTACCAGGTTCATATAAATATCTGACTGTTACTTTGCTAACAGCAGCGTTTCTTTGTCACTTGGGGTCGTTCAAACTGTATGTGTTTATTCGCAATTAAATCGATGGGTTTCATAGACATTACTTGCGTGTCTTCGTTGCTTAACATGACTATTTCGCCTGGTTGTTTTGAACCTCTTTCACGAGATCGAGTAGCAGTACCAGGGCGTTCGTTCAACAAGGATTGCTGATCATACTGGTGTTCGAACGGTATTTAAGCAATTGTTCCATTAAATCGTTTAACGATTTCCTGTTCACAAGTTAATTGTGGCGTGCCCAAGTCTAATTTTGCCATTATTTCTACATCAGCGATGATACGGCACCATGAAATTGTTTTGCCATGATCAGCCTTTAGTATTTGTGGCCAATTTAGATCACCATCTTGATGAATATTTTCAGACGCGGATGACATTCAGTTGCTGGTTTAGTTTATACTGTTTTTGCTTCCTTGTATCTATTTGCAACGTGTCCGTCAGCGTATTTCTATGTGTTTGTGCGTGCCTTTTTGAGGAGCAAAATATGATATGTTTATTAGGAATGTTGACAACAAACTATTCATATTTACTCGTTTTAACGTTGCCATATTGCCTGTCGAGACAACCAATCTGCGACCAAAAAAAAAAAAAACACGTTTTACACCAGCTACATTAATTGTGTCTTTCCAGTATCCTCTTGAAATAGAAAAATTGATTCCATTAATAATTATTGGACAATTATTGGTCCGCAAAAATTCCACTTCTTAACAGCATATTTAACTCATGGAGTTCCTGGTAATTTCCCGAGTGCCGTGGCTATATCACCACCCTTAGTTCTAGAAGGAATAAACTTTTTCTTGGTACTGCATTTAACGCACGTTCCTAACAGTGCTCGTGTACGATTCTCTGTCGTTGTTTTTAACCTACTGCTATCAGTGACCATCTTGCACAGAAATCAATAGAGACTCATGATTATAAATAATAGATTTCTCCAACATGAACATGACTGACATTTCAGCGAATAAAACTAGCACCCGTCCAACATCATCCGCATTATTACCACATTATGTTATCACCATTATTACTGAACCGTCTAGGTGTGGTAAAATATAATTGCTACTTAATTTGATGAGACGGCTCAAATAGGGTTTTCAGATTATCTAGTAGCACCTTCGGCTGACGACCATATTTTTTATAATGTCCTGAAGGATTCATTATAATCAGTTTACATGATCCATCATCAAGATATTGTACTGGTCTTGATAGGATTTTCGGTTGAGTAATCACATATATTATACTAAACTTTACAACAGTAAATTTGGAAATGTGCGTGAGTAATTGTATGACGTTTTTATTGGATACTCATTAGCGGCTACTACCTTGTTTTAAATGACTATCCATTTTGCTACGGATTAGGATAAGTCAGCTTATTTCTGAAAAATAGGTTCAATGTTGTGAATGACAGTTAAAAAGTGAAGTGGGTTGTCAGCTGCCATACTGAAAATGGACCGTAGGAAGATCAGACGTGGGTGTCGGTTCTCCCTCATACTGCTTGAAAGGTGATTAAATATGTTACCTATTCATAATTTGTAATAAGGTAATATAAATACAGTTTTATTTAAATACAATGCTTAGTTTATGAAATTCTCCTATAAAGATACATGACCAAACTAGTTGGTGCATCCATCAATTTGGGTACATTAACACTATGTTAATTTCATTTCTTGGGGTTTATGGCCATATTGTACCTCATGATAACGGTGACTGTCATTATATTTGATAGAGAAAAAGCGCAAGAAAACCTAAAGAAAAAGGACAATCTACCGCCAGAAAGATGCTCGCAAGCGTTCTGACATGGTAAGGATGGTCGAACCCAGACTTGAGCTAACGGGAAGAGAGGTGAGATGTAAGTGATTCGTAAAGGCGATGGGGTTAAACCACTCGACCACTTGAAGCTATAAATGCTAATTTAATATCTTCCACGCTGACTCACACCCTTGCTCCATCGATTGCTAGCTATGCTGAATACAACGTTAAACCTACCCCAGACATTTACATGAAGTTCATTGACGGATATAACAACTTTGTATCGTTCCTCAACAAAGATGATTAAAACCTAATGTCAATCATTGCGTAATAACAAGGACGTACATCACATATGCACTGAATATTCAATCTTGGTTTTTACGGAACAGTTCACTGGTAGGACAGGAAAAGGGTGCTGATGTTTTGGGAGGGGGCGGGTGATGTGAAGATTTCCAATAGCTAGGCATTACAGAAGCAGCACTGCTTCAAAATCAATTCGCTCAGAATCAGATATCATTTATCTCAAATGATTCATTTGCTATTGTTGGACATGGATTTTTCTAATAGTCCCATTTATTACATGCTATAATCAGGTTATCATCTTAATAAAAAATTTAAGAACAGACTTATTCTTACAGCTTTCAGAACAATCAATTCTATCATGCATTTACAACTGTTGCTCTGTTCGTTGAAATACTTAAAGGAGATAAGAAACCAATGGAAATATAGAATAATAATAACAGCACTATAGAAGAAAACACTATTCTGAAGTAGCATATGCTCTATTAGCTGAATTTCCGTGACCTAGTATGCAAACTTTCTGCACCTATTCAGTAACTCTCGTGATGTGACGTCATAGTAGCGACTCCAGCATCTCGACTGACCGTTTTGTGGACAATATTTTTTTCTTTTTCCCAGACGATAAAGGCATAAAGAAAGTTTGGATACATAATTACAGTCGAGCCGATTTCAATGCAACACATACAGCACTCCGTGCTCATTATATTTATTAAAGGAATGTTACGAGAGGGATACTAAACAAATTGCAGCTCTTGGATACGCTAATGATAGGACTAGATTAAACGTTCAAATTGTTCGAGGCATACTCTTGGATATTTTAAACCATGGAAAAAGTGTCAAACATGTGAGAAGGAAGCTTCTTAATGTTTAAAGTAAATACTTATAATCTTCGCTTTGCAGATTTATTTTTGGGGTGTTGTTTTGTGTGTAAAAAAATAATGCTCTTTACACCTGCTCGATACTGGATATTGTAAGTCGGTCCCCGATCAAGTTTCTTCGCCCATAATACAGTATTATATCTCATGGATGTATATATTTACAAGAAATCAGTCCTTAGGTGTGTGTGTGTGTGTGTGTGTGTGTGTGTGTGTGTGTGTGTGTGTGTGTGTATGAGTCTGTGTTGTGGGAAGGTAGTGAATATGTTGTTTACCCATAATACGATTGAACCTCATACTTCTTAAATTAATTTATTGCATTGTGGGATAAAAATATTTTTTTTGCATTGAGCACCAGCACTTAATCATTATCACATTTTTACACAGCACACATTGCATCAGTATTTATTTAAAACTTGCAATGTTTTGTTTTTAAAATATGAAATATGAGCATCTTTTTACTGCTGTTCTTTTCTGCTGTCATGTCTTAAGCACATTGTTGAAACATACTTCAACAGATATAGTTATGAACATATCTGTCTGTCTCGCTTGCTATGTTTTATTTGTATTCGAGGAAGGCCTAGTATTGCGTCACGGGACTACGTGATCAGTTGTTTCATAAAAACTCGGAAAAACTAGGCAATTTACGGAATCGTGCTATCTACCGCGCAATATAATCACCACCCGCCTATGATATTAAATTTATAAACATTGCAGTCTAATTAAAAGTTGTAGAGAATTACATACATAAAAGGATTTTTTTTTCATTTCTGGTCTCCTTTAAGTTTTCGAAATTTTCGATACAATTTGTGACATCCAAGCTGTTATTTTCAATAAGATTGAAGTTCATTAAAATATTACTGTCTCTTGCTTTTCCTTTCTTTAAGTACCATCGTGTTAACGCTATAAAGTAGGGCATTATGAAAGCTGTCAGACACTTTTCCTAAGGTAGTAGGAAAACTGCTCAACATAGCAATTAAAATGTTTGCGAAGTCGACTAATCAGTAAATATATTACTTAATTCCGACATTGAGCATCTTTAATCCCATCTGATTTTATAATATCTGGTGTAAAGGTTAATATTGATTTATATTGCACACTATGATATGTTACAGTCCTATAATGAGCCTAACCGACATCTTATACAACAGATTTATAAAATCGTTTGTTCTAAAACACGATGCCCATATATTGTCTGTGATGACGATTTTTAACGTTGCTTTAACAATGTTTCAGTCGTATCGTTACGGTGTCTTCAGTGTGGCAGTAGAAGGGATTTCTAGCACTGGGTCTTAATGACGCAGACATGTAGCATAATGTCCCACCCAGTGACATTAGCATGACACCAAGACGACCAATCATACCACTAGCATCTTAATGCTGTGGGCATAGTACCAACTTATAAGTCTTTGATATGACTCAGCCGGGTTTCGAACCCGCTTTGTCCCACACCCGGAGCGTTTCTTATATTTCTTATGAATATTTTATTGTTTACCAGTTATGCTGGCAGTCCTGAGATATCATGAGGTCAGTACACAGTACATTAAATCAAAGAGGTCTCACCTATAACGACACCGATGACAAAAGATGCTGCTCCAACAAGACCTATACGTCTCTTCAAATGAAGATTGGATGACACACTTTCCTTAATTTCCATTGTTCTGTTATCATCTCTTTCTTGCGTAGGCTCCTCCATGCTGGTTTATGCTTTCACATCGAGTCCAAAGTAACTAAACCTTTAAGTCGTTATCCACTTGGGAACTTGTGAATTTGACCTATATAGCGAAAACGTGCATTGCATTTTAATCTTTATCAACGCATCAAACAATGCAATTAGGATCATGACTATGCATTAAAGTCCGTCAGAGAATATCCAGTAGCTCAATAGTTACATACCACGAGTAGCATAGTTAAAAGAAGTCATAGACGATGTTGCACCGTTTTTAAATGAGCACAGTTGCTTTTTCCGTATATTTTGGGCCTCGACAATGATCATTTTCCTCCCCTTAGAGATGTCTATATTGTTGTATAGATACAAAATGACGCAGATAATGAAATATAATAACTTTAGAGAAATTTGATTACCAGTTGCACCACTGTTACCACCCGTGTATTGAATCACGCGTCCCTCTTCGCACATAATATTTACTTTTGCTGCCCACATTCGTTTTTGGCAACACGTGAAATGCAAATTTTGTCAAAAGCAAACTTTACATCATTGTAGTATGGCCACTATAAGAGAGAGAGAGAGAGAGAGAGAGAGAGAGAGAGGGAGAGAGGGAGAGAGAGATACAATGACAGCGCGACAGTGTTTCTGTATTAGTGTGTGTTGAAAGATATTTTAGATATATTGTCTCTGGGTTGGCCACTCCTTTGTGGCTGGAATACAGCATGGATCACCAAACAGTTAGTGGTAACACACTTCTGAAATAAGCAAGGCCACAAAGGTCGCAGGAGTTTGAAAAGTTTATGGATTCCGCGTCTGAAGCCGTTCACTCTAGCTGTCAGGTGCAGGTAGTGCAATAACGACCAATACTGTTCTATAGCTTCTACGCAAGCGGAAAGATTCAGTATGCCGAACTTCCGGTATAAGCATAGGCCTTTTGCAAAAAATTAATTTGGTTTTGACGGCTCATAAATACCGCATTTTCGTATGCTACCTGCGAAACCTCATCATATTTATGTTATCGTTTAGAAAACGATGTGCAATTCGACAGATACAATTCCTTATATATATTTTTGAAGTACATCAGAGCACAAACGTCAGGCACATCTTTCATCATACAATTAACAAGAATGCAAAACATCAATTGCTGCATATCGCATTCTGATGGCAGTCTCTAGAATAAGACGATTGCAAAATGTACAAAGTGTGTATAACTTTATTATGGGATGTTGGCATACAATCACGCAAACGATATTGTCATAGGTCATATCAACCGCAATACGTTATACAAAGAAATCGAAACCATCAAGGTGTTATCACTGCAGACAAATAATTAACGTGATGTGCTTGGATCAGACGACAGCACTTACCAGTCTTATAGATTCTGGAAATTACTGTTACGTACTTAGGCTCGAATAAGCAGCAACACAAAAAGAGTGAAAACTAACAAGCTTGTAAAACTTTAACAAACGATTTATTAAGTCCAAATGTTTTCATAAGAGAAAATAAATAAACTTAATGGTTTAAGAGAATCAAGTCAAAAAATAATCCAATATAGAATTCACAAAAATAATCCACTAATGGAATTGCAAGAGTCCTGATAAATAAATGTCCTAATAGTTCCAGGTTCGAATATTGACGATGTAATCCAATATGGACGACGACGTCACGTGATTTAGTCATTTCTTGTTTTTATAATAATCCAAATGAAAATCTATGAGCACATATTCTTTTCCAGATAAATAAAATAATTCTTCTTGCTCCAACGAATTGAGACAATTTTCAATATAACTCAAAACACAACTATTAATTTAAATCCCATAGATTCTACTGAATAGCTCTCTCCTAAAACGTGGTTTATATATCTGTTTTTTACGTAAACAAGGGATCACGTCATTTTCTGGAAGGTCATAGAGGGTTATAAAACAAACTTCCGATCATTTGAACACGTACGCAAGGAAAGATCTAGATAAGAATCAGCCACCTGTCACCCCTCAGAACTAAAAATAAAAAGATGTTCTTGGAAAACAACCAATCATTTCCAAGGCCTGTTTATCACTCTGAAGCAAGACTAAAAATGAGATTAACAAGTCAAGGTCAACACCTGTGCTTACGGATAAAGTATAGATCAATCTAATTTTTCAGAAAACACTTCCCAATTGAATGAATTATAAACCCAAAAATAACAAATTTGAATTTAACATTTAAAAAAAAATAATTTAAATCAAATATACTTAACAGTACAAACAGATTTGCTTCTATGTTTCGCTCGGAAACGCACTAGGAAGTAGCATGAGTGTCATCTTAATTTAAAACTTAGGGATAACACATAAATCTCATTCGCAAATCCGCAATGTTCAAGATTCTTTTTATTTGATAATTCATGGCAACACTAGCAAATGATTTTTCATCACACAAGTCGCGCTGTAACTTATCAATAGTTTGTTGTAGAAAACAATGACTTTTCCACATCACTGCATCTCACATCCCTGATTTTTCGAAGCAAACGTTTCTTTCCTAGGTTCAAGATTTTAGCCAAGGATTTCGCAACATCTGTATTTCAAGACTGCCTGTGGATGGCACTAAAGTAATATTCAGAGGCAATTTGTTATCAGGATTTCTATGTAATTTCATTGTTGTTTCAAACAAGCTTCGCCAAGTAGACGTATGAAAAATAACTAATAGTATCTGTCACAATATTGAATTTAAAAAATATATGAAAAAGCTTACTTTCATTTTTCTTACATTATAACACAATAACTCTGATATGAAATAAATTAGTGGGTTTAACCAACTAAATCTTTGACATATAGTTCCGTTAAGCTTGCAAGGACAAACACAGCTTCTCAAGTTCAATTAAGTCTTCAAAAATATTTTTCTGCTAGATATTCAAAAAGGCGCAGCGTATAAAAAAGTAGTCAGCAAAAATGTTGGAAGAATGCAACGCAATTATTTCTCACCATCTAAACGCATATTTAAAATAAATACAAGTTCTCTGCAACACATATCACGTTTGTTAGTGTGCATACGTGATTGTTTACAAGGTACATATATCTTGTGTGTTGTCTGTGTGTCGGTAAGATATTGAAAATGATGCTATCTTCTACAATCATAGGAAGTGTCCTTAATATGTCTGACAATACAAGACGTTCTTTGGTTGAATATTCCAGATAAACGTTCTTATTTGTTTCCCTGCTTAAATCCAACTCGGTCATCATATGTTTATTCGATCGGTATTGTATGATTGACCTTTCTCGACCTTTCTTGATATGTGAAGGTATAAGTTGCGCCTACCAGACCAATGTGTTTTGGTTAATAAACAGCATGATACATAGATATTATTTATATACGAATGTGGATTATGTATTAAGATTTATGAATGTGATGAGAAAATGGCCATCATCCTTGTTCTTTTATTGTGTCGTTGATTTGTATATAAAGGTATTCTGGAATATAATGATTTCTTCCATATCTTAGCAAACGTTTCGTGGAATCAAAATACGTTGTGTTTCATTTGTAAAACAAATTGAAGGTACAATTACTGACAATATTCTTTTTAATTACAAAATGCTCTTTACTTTCGAACAAATCATTATTTAGGAATAATTTTAAATTAATTCAAGGACTGTTTGGATTGTACATTTGGATACATCGAGAATGTTAGCACATATTATATCTAGGTCATTTGTATATAAAATCTGTCAGGTTTAAATTTCATTCGAAACACTATGGGGTTTCATTCGGAATTCTCTACACTTGTAGACTTGTTATATAACAGTTTGGACTCTTTCGGACTTACTTCAGCATAACTATAAGTTCTTTTTAAGTTTACACTTTGTATTCTTGGAAAATTAATTGTTTGTTGAATTTTACAAAACTTTATTTTTCTGTCCTTTATCTGTTAGTTTAAAACGTTTGTGTTCATTAGAACCTTCAAAACTGGACTTTTGTAACAACGTTCTGTCTGGTTTGTCACAATATCTACTTCAGAAAATTCATAAATTTCAAAACACAGTTGCTCGGATCAGTTTTAGAGTACCTAGATCAGAGCACATCTCACCACTGCTCTGTACACTACACTGGCAATCAATTTGATAACATAATCAAGCACAACATTTGTTCTCTGTGCTTTGTTTCACAGAAAGACTCCAACGCAACATACCTGTCCGGCATCACCCATGTTTTTACACCAGCAAGATACTTACGTTCCTCTTCTGACAATCTTATATTCATTGGTCTCACTACGAAAACGAAGTCATATGGACAACGTTCTTTTGCATACCATGGCACGGTGATCTGGAACAAATTTCCCATTGAAATTAGACACAAAGACACAGTGGTCCCTTTTAAGAGTGCTATCAAAATTTACTGTTTTAGATTGCAGGAACAAACTTAGAGACTTAATAATGTTCTGTATTTTATATTTTGTCAGCATGTTTTTACGTTTTCAAATTTTCAGGGATTTTGTTTCTTGTTCTTCTGTAGTTTAGTCATATCATTATAGATGTTGTACAACGCTTAGAGCTTCTAAAGATTAGGCACTATACAAAGTCATGATTATTATTATTATTATTATTATTATTATTATTATTATTATTAGATCGGTTATGATTTCGTAACAGACATTCAAAGAGAGATCAAAGTTAATACAGCTAAAGAGTTTTATCCAGCTTAAATTCTGACGTGTTATATTCATGCACGACAACATTAACCGTTCAGCTCTGTTACAGGGATAAGAAATTTACAAGGAGACCTCACTCTCTTTTCGCTGGAACTGGAAGAATGCAGTAACGCGATCAAAAACAAAAGAAGCATGATGTAAACCGTGATATTACGGTAGTGATATTTAGCACACACACACATACACACACACACACACACACACACACACACACATACACATACTATATTTTTTTCTCGTATGACTTTATCAAATTAAAATAACATCCTAACTCATCCTCACGCTTGAAATGAAAACTATTCACAACTTTCAAATTAGCACTCGAAACTATTTAAAGAGAAATTAAAATGTTTCCTGCTTTGACACTGATATATGTGATCTTTATTCCACCCTTCGAATTTAAATGAGGAAAACAAGCATCATAACATTGCTTGCTACTATCGAATGACTAAATATGCAATATGTGTATTTATATACTATCTGCAAAATTAGTATAAAGTATGACCCAGTTTACAGGATAATTTGAAGAGTTATTACGCAGTCTACAATGTGTATATATGTACAAATTCAAATACAATCATACATCAAAAGTGTTACTCCATGACGATCAATTAAATAAATTTCTGTATAGAACCCAGTTTTGTCGTTCATTCGTACGTGCAATAATTATGAATAATGCACGACGCACATATTTGTAAATATCTCTTACAGCTCAAAAAAGAATTTGATTTCACACGAGTCATGTATATAAATATTACTTATAGATATGTAATTTGACATCCATACCATCTATTGTAACTCTCAAAATGTGTAAACGTAAACTTGCAATATCCAAGAATCTGTACTTTGAAGTAAACTAAAATATAGATAATCCATACACCCACGACAAAAGCGAAACCACAGAGAAACTCGATCTATGGTCTGTGAACGAATGGTACAATAACATAAACAGAAGGATCAGGATACAAATCATCGGAAGAAATAACCATACGTTAAATATCAAAAGAAACAAATCTAATTTAAACTATAAGTAAGACGCATTTTATTTTATGTATGTATGTATGACTTACTGACTGACTTTCTTTATTTCCTCTTCAAAGAAGATTTCATTCAGTTAACTTTTCGTAAATACAGAAAAAGTATCTATGTATGTATGTATATATGTATATATGTATGTATGTATGTATGTATGTATGTATGTATGTATGTATGTATGTATGTATGTCTGTCTGTCTGTCTGTCTGTCTGTCTGTCTGTGTGTGTGTGTGTGTGTGTGCGTGCGTGCGTGCGTGCGTGCGCGCGCGTGCGTGCGTGCGTGCATGGATGTATGTATGTATGTATGTATGTATGTTGACATATTAAACTTGATATGTTCAACCAGCATCGCAACCTTTGTAAGATGTAAATCTCTATATTCCTTAATCGATACCAGAAAATACTTTATGAATGATGGGAGAAGATAGGTTATTATACTGCAAACATATTTATATTTGTGTGTGTTATTGTGATCTTCATCAGAAAGTTTTTAACCGCAACCTGTATAGCCTACTTTATGACAATAAAAGTAACCCGTCATCAATTGCTACACACAGGTACGAAAATTGTTGTGTAAGCCACAATGGTATTTATTCGTTGGAAATATATCCTGCGAACACAAGTGGAGTTGCTTGCAATCGGGAATAAATGTTTCCGATTTCCAAGATAATTTCAAATTAAACATATTCTCTTATTTTATGACTTAGAAACATGTGACAGTATGGTAAGAATCATATGCGAAACTTTCAACGATGTGTAATACTGTACGATCTTATGTATCATGTCACGTAAAATACGTATTAACCCGCATACAAGTGTCGAGAACTGGTATGGGGGCTGTCTTATCGTTAGGCTTTGCTTTCCGTGACGTATTGACTCGCATGTAATGGCAGGAGTTATTATTCTGATTATATACATAGTTGTCATGTGAATAATTCAAAGAACTAATTACAATTTCAGTGAACATAAACGAAACAGTTCCGTGAACTTCTCATTAACAAAGAGAAGTTAAGGACGTAATCTGCAGTGTATTCGTTTTCCGGTTTAATACCGTAAACGACATTGGCTGCACTTTCGTTGGGCATACTACAGATGAGAACTTATGCGATCACATGCTCTATTTAAGTCAGTTTTGTACCTCAGTATGAAATCATTAATGACGTTAACAATGTTTCTTCCATGTAAGTTATCTAGGATTAAAGATATCATGCCGAAACAAGCCTAAGCACAGACAGACGAAGAGTCAATGGACATGATCCCTGTCATCATAAATGCTCCTGCTGGCGGCGAACACACCTGTAGCTGGTGAAAGTTAATTAATTTTACCACGGAAACAATCTTCATTAACATAAGTTTATTTTGATTATTTATTGCACGTTTAATGTTAGACCGAAGGAAAAAAGCACTAAAACACGAATAGACCTCCACCCCTCTTCATACAACAGTTACAAAAGCAACGACAATATTACTACCAAGGAAATAATCCCTTATCGGACCTATTTAATATTTAAACAAGCTTTCCAGATTGAGACTACTAATAATATGAAAACATAATGGAAATACACTCTGTTTCCTAGGAAATATATAGCAGTTAGATTTGAAAAATAAGGTAGGGACATTTCCATATCGAAAGTATTCATAATCTATCTAGGCATTGATTTTTTTTTAAATCTCTAGAAACAATTAACAACAACTTAAGTGATCATCCATTTACAATTTAAAACTATAAGCAATCACCCATTACATAAATAATTAAATTGATACAACGGACAGACATATAACTAAAACATGTGAAAAAATATAACCGTGTAAAACGTTCGACAGGGTGGAGGAAGACGTGATTATGGCGGGGTTAAAGCTAGAATATAGATTGAAACATATTGACAACGGCTTGTTTGAATTGGGTAAAAATAATCAGTAGCAGAATTTCGTGGTATCATTGGCAACATATATAAAACGCGCATGACAAAAAAGTGTTTAGTTTGTTTATCTGTTAGCTGATGCTATTTGTGAACTGTGTAAAAATTAACTGGTATATTATTGTCATTTGATTAAAGGCATAGGCATAGAGAAAAATAATTAAACGATTACATGATCCAAAATGTTTTTAGTTAACAGTACGCACAACGATTTCTACAACCATTCTAACAAAAACGGTTGCTAATTTGTCTCTTGATCTATTTCTTGTAAATCGTACACATATTCGGTTGAATGTTTGCAATATTTTAATTGTTGCTTGCTTCCTGTTCATTATATATTCCAAACGCGCATTTTCTTCATTTCAGTTGGTTTTTCTTTTGACGAATTCTTAGAGACATGATTGCCAGAACCAAATGTGTTACCACGTTAGTATTTATTAATTTGTTCATGGACTTAATGTATCTCATATGTTAAGTAAATGTTTATTGATGACTATTTTACCACCTAGTTTCATCAAAATATCACACTCCTATGCTATTAACAATCATGGTATAGATTTAGCTAACTTGCTGAAACCGTCTTGAACATTATTTCCACCTTAAAAATCACCATTTCATTTGGTTGTTTAGCAGTTTCTTTTACAGCTGAAACGTCCTAAAAGAAGATGGTCAATTTCTTACATTACCCATGCTTTGAAGTAGACTTGAAATTGTTTTCATTAGTTTATTACTATTTTGCAAAGGAATAAGTCAATCTGTAATTTCAATATTATAAAATATTGTAAATTATTATCAGCAGGTTTATTCAACAGAACTTAAGTGGTTCATATCCGAAATCATATTTAAGAATGTTGTCATCGTTTATATGACATCTTGCAAGCTACCCAATCACACACTGAACAGAATCAGGTTCTTTCGGACAAATAGCAATAAATAACAGGTTTTGCGTACGAATGACATGCTATAATTTTACAGTTTTTGTTTTGGATACTGATTTATTGACATCTGAAGTTTTGATTTACAAACTCTGCGGCTTTCAATGTTTCTATTTTGATGACAGTTTCGGTTTTAATCAGGCACGGACAATACGTGCTCGTGGTCATATGACAATATTATCCAAGGTTTTTGTTTTGACTTTCATTGAAAAAAAATGATTAATGAAATATCGCTTAAGTCCGGCATTTGTGACAAAAAGTCTTGCGGGAGATTTGTATAAATACCGCATTTGATTGCTACGAGATCAGAAAAAACGGCCTTTTCCTAAAGGTAAGCTCTATTCTCAACATTCGATCCTTATATTTACTTGAGTGAATAATAGACTAATGAAAAGCATCATATCTGTACTATGTGAATTTTTATTTGTTGTATTTAACTGCACATCAGCATACTATCAACTACATATAACTGAAACAGTTGTATTGTCCAGAGATGCATTTTGGTAGCGGGAAAAGTTGGTATCGTCATAATACGAATAAGTAACCCACTAACTATACATCTAGCACGTTGTCCAATCAGACACCATGGTTACCAAAGATGTAAAGGTACAGACAATATTTTGATTATTCGCAGCTACTTAAACTCAAAGCAGTCAAGACATAGTATGAGAATTAACTGGAAATCTCTGCAAGGATCACATGACCATGACAAATGCAAACGAATGGAATGTGGCTTCCAGGCATCAATCTATGTTGAACTGTAACATCGTATCGAGATATAACGCAAACACAAACCTTTTGAGGTGCACATTAAACCAACATAAAGTGAAATTATTAATACATTATATTCGACATCAAACTTCAAACTAAGTGCAAAGTGTATCCATTAATATAAATTGTTTTTGTGTGTAAAAGGTATTTGAAATTTGATGGAGATGCTTCACAACATATAATGCCATGAACATTGTAAGGCCCTGAACATTTCTTCTTCTAGTCATCCAAAATGAAGATCGTAGTTTTGCTGCTCGTTGTCATTTTGGCTTCCGCGAACGCCTTCTGGAAAATACATCCCCCAAAGAAATGGGGATTTGGCGGAGGTTCCGGAGGTGGATATGGTGAGGGGTATGGAGGTGGCTACGGTGGTGGGTATGGAGTCGGAGAGGGAGGTGGATACGGAGGTGGATACGGAATCGGATATGGCGGTGGATATGGTGGAGGTTCCGGAGTTGGATACGGAGGTGGATACGGAATGGGAATGGGCGGTGGATATGGAGGTGGATATGGTGGAGGTTATGGTGGTGGAATGGGAGGTGGATTTGGAATGAGTCATCATTTCAAATGGCCAAAGAAATGTAAGTCTTTGATATATTGGAAATTTAATACATGTTTGCAAGAGGTTAGACATTATTCATCTACATCTTATAGAATTATTCAAAGGTTATTTACTATAAATTCAATATATATCGTCTCTGAGAGAAAGTATCGATAATATCAAATCGAATATGTAGGATGCTCGTCTCAGTCTCTTGGCATGTCTTACTTTCAGAGTGGCACTTATTCGGAACACATATCATTCTGAACTTGCTTGCTGGTACAATCGCTTTTGATGTTTATTTAAGAGAAAGACAACTCAGATAGAAGAAAAATGCCAATCACAGAAGAAAACATAGACAAGGTGATTCAGTCTCGGAATAGTTCAACTCTGGTGCAATGTTTGTTTTGCACTAAGCATGGATTATATATATATATATATATATATATATATATATATATATATATATATATATATATATATATATATATAAATATATATATATATATATATATATATATATATATATATATATATATATATATATATATATATATATATTCAAATTTAATAGCAACGTAGAAGCTTCTACCTTAGTAAAATGTATTTTCAGTAAAAATGTCCTATCATATTATGTTTATATTTCTTTATCTTCAATAGCTGAATTAAAATTGATAATTCGGTTGAACCAATTACGACAAAATCCATAGTATAATTGAAATAAACAAAATAACCATCGAATGGTTTACAGATGCAATTCAAATTGATTGTCACGACCTTGTGGCTTAATTGGCTATGAAAATTGCATGTCGTATGCATTCTTGCTACTTTATTCTTATTCATTAAGTTATTGTTATAAGTTTTTCTTCATTTCAAATCAGCCACGTGCATATCTATGCATATAAAATATGCCTTGTTACATCAAAGGGTACATTTAGTTAAGTATTAGGGAATTGGTTATTTGGCTTATTAAGGAACAACATTACAATTTACGTTAACTGTGATAACGATTCCAAAAGACCTACACAAGTATTCTTATATAGTATAATGGAAAGGCAAGACACGAATGTTTACGTTGGTCATGAGTGTCCACTGTACGAATCTATCTATGCAACTTAGATCACATTTTTGCCGCATTTACCCTGACAATTGAAAGTACTGAATAGTTCTTAAGCATTTAACAGCAAAAAGTGCCCGATGAATGTTTACGTAAGAACAGATCTATGACAAAGACGAGACTGCAGGTAATTCTAGAGACTGACATAGAAATGAGGTACAATCAGAACCTAATAACAAACAATTCGTTTGATATTTTACATTTATATCGTGAAGTTATTTTCTAGTGGAATAATATATATATATATATATATATATATATATATATATATATATATATATATATATATATATATAAATAAACGAAATTCATGGCCATGGATACACATATTGTATCTTTCTTGTGGAGAGTTGAAGAGTGGTAGGGGTGGGGTTGTTTAGATTGACACGGTCTTGCACGTATTCTATTAATGAGTCCCAGGTTTCAACATATATAATTTTCATGTCGATCCACTCAGTATCATCATTCATTTTTATTCTTCTCGTTTTCAGGGCCTCCCAAGAAATATTAAAGTCCAATATGTGGATGGAAGTGTTATTGATATAAATCATAATGGACAGACGAGGCCTGAATGTTGGATGACTCGAGGAATAGAAACAATACCTAATGCATATTATGTCAATAAACTGTGATTTTTGTCGACATTTTCATGCACCGAATTATTGTCTATTAAATGCAAGCAATAAACAAGAGTATTTTTAATTAATCTGAATCGTTCTAGTGATTCCGGTGAAACAATGAGGGTTATTTACTTATTCAAGAAGTTGGCTACGGTTGTTTCAATACCATCTCAATCGTCCTAGAGATATGAAGTAAAGTGAGTTACGTCTCATCCGTACCACAGTTTCTGCAGATGGAAAGACGATAACTGGATTCCGAAAAGAACAGGCGAGAAATACATCTCCAAATTAGTCATTTGGGACGAGATGTTCACGTTATCAAAAAAGAGTTCTGAAAAAGTGTCTTCATTGGTTAGAAATTAAACAAACTGCTAATATATATGGAGATCAAAGGCAATCTCCTACATTCAAGAGAGAATCGATACATAGCTTGCTAAATGGTCATGTTGATTAGTATGAAGACATGTTTGTAGATCATAAAGATATTGACAAAGAATCAAAAATAAGTCTTCTATCTGGACCGCTTCAATGCAAGATAACACGCAGTGTAATTCCTGCAATAAATATTGACATGTTTCGGAATTTTTGGCTCCCTAACGATCATATAGTTGCATTCAGAAAAACTGTTCGCGATTCACTTCAGACAGCAATATTTAGGTTCCTAAAGGTATATTTTCCCGAGGGGCCACCTCCTCAGTGTTGCCGTCTAAATCTAGTAGGTCCAGTTCTCAACAAAACAACATGTTTTAAGGATATCGTTCCTACTAATATAGACGATGTTGAATCTGCTATAGTACCAATCCTGCTGGACACTAGGATAGGTAATAATAATGTATTCATCGCGGTGGGTAATAATCTCAGATACCAACAAGTGGATTGTAGATGACTACGCTGAATGATCAGATTTGGTATATTTAGCAGTATCAAGGGACAGAAGAATGTCTCAGCTTTAGTGGATAGTCTATACATGAAGCAAGCTGTCATTGCGACAATAATCAACCTCAGGCTATTACCGGTACTAATGTCCACGGCGCACCAACTCCTGGCATAGTGAAGAAACATTTATCTGGTTATCTGAAAGATTGCAAGAAACGTGAACGCGAATTTGATATTGATCCTGAATTCATGATGACGCTGCGACAACATGAAATTAATTACTGTCTCGATCTAAAACAATAATTGTATGGCAATATTTCACCTAATGACCTAAGTCAATTCACCGTACAGTAATCTGTGAATTACACACACACAAATGTAATGCTAACGTGTTCTGAAGGTAGCTGAGAGGAGGTGGGATAATCCGCCTGGCGACGCTACATTAACCTAGTAAACGTACAGGTGGGAATTGTATATGTTCAGTTATGGATTAATTGTTGACGGACAAATCAAAATTTTGAATGTAAATTGAAGGTTTACCATAGATGTTATCACACTGGAAATTGTATGTGTGTTCACACGAAAGATAGGATCAGTTGCTTTGTTACCACCTTCGAGTTTACCAGGTTCATATAAGTATCTGACTGTTACTTTGCTAACCAGCACGGTTTCTACGACACTTTATTCGCAATTGAATCGATGGGTTTCATAGACATTATTCGCGTGTCTTCGTTGCTAAACATGACTATTACGCCTGGTTGTCTTGAACCTCTTTCACGAGATCGAGTATACCAGGGCGTTCGTTCAACAAGGATTGCTGATCATACTGGTGTTAGAACGGTATTTAAGCAAGTGTTCCATTAAATCGTTTAACGATTCCTTGTTCACAGTTATTGTGGCGTGCCCATGTCTAATTTTACCATTATTTCTACATCATGATAAGGCACCATGAAATTGTTTTGCCATGATCAGCCTATAGTATTTGTGTCAAATTTAGATCACCATCTTGATGAATATTTTCAGACGCGGATGACATTCAGTTGCTGGTTTAGTTTATAATGTTTCTGCTTCTTTGTATCTATTCGCAACGTGTCCATCAGCGTAATTGTATGTGTTTGTGCGTGCCTTTTTGAGGAGCAAAAGCATGATATGTTAATTAGGAATGTTGACATTAACCTATTTATATTGACTCGTTTTAACATTGCCATATTGCCCGTCGAGACAACCAATCTGCGACAAAAAAAAACACGTTTTACACCTGGTACATTATTGTGTCTTTGCAGTATCCACTTGAAATAAAAGAATTGATTCCAGTATTAATTATTGGACAATTATTTGCCCGCAGGAATTCCACTTCTTAACAGCATACTTAACTCATGGAGTTACTGGCAATTTACCGAGTGCCGCGACTTTATCACCACCCTTAGTTCTAGAAGGAATAAACTTTATTATTGGTACTGCATTTAACGCACGTTCCTAACAGTGCTCGTCTACGATTCTCTGTCGTTGTTTTTAACCTACTGCTATCAGTGACCATCTTGCATAGAAATCAATAGAAACTCATTATTATAAATAATAGATTTCTCCAACATAAATATGACTGACATTTCAGCGAAAATAAAACTAGCATCCGTCCAGCATCATCCGCATTATTACCACATTATGTTATCGCCATTATTATTGAACAATCTAGGCCTGGTAAAATATAGTTGCTACTTAATTTGAAGACGGCTCAAATAGGGTTTTCAGATTATCTAGTAGCGCCTTCGACTGACGACCATTATTTTTATAATGTCCTGAAGGATTCATTATAATCAGTTTACATGGTCCATCAACAAGATATCGTACTGGTCTTGATAGGACTTTCTGTTGAGTAATCACATATATTATACTAAACTTTGCAACAGTAAATCTGGAAATGTGCGTGAGTAATTGTATGACGTTTTTATTGGATACTCATTAGCGGCTACAACATTGTTTTAAAAGAGAATCCATTTTACTACGGCCTAGGATAAGTCAGCTTATTTCTGAAAAATAGGTTCAATGTTGTGAATGACAGTTAAAATGTGAAGGGGGTTTTCAGCTGCCATACTGAAAATCGACCGTAGGAAAATCAGACGTGGGTGTCGGTTCGCCCTCATACTGCTTGAAAGGTGATTAAATATTTTACCTATTCATAATTTGTAATAAGGTAATATAAATACAGTTTTATTTGAATACAATGCTTAGTTTATGAAATTCTCCTATAAAGATACATGACCAAACTAGTTGGTGTATCCATCAATTTGGGTACATTAACACTATGTTAATTTCATTTCTTGGGGTTTATGGCCATATTGTACCTCATGATATAAGTGACTAAACCTAAAGAAAAAGGACAATCTACCCCCGGAAAGATGCTAGCAAGCGTTCTGACATGGTAAGGATGATCGAACCCAGACTTGAGCTAACGGGAAGAGAGGTGAGATGTAAGTGATTCGTAAAGGCAATGGGGTTAAACCACTCGACCGCTCGAGGCTATTAATGCTAATTTAATATCTTCCACGCTGACTCACACCCTTGCTCCATCGCTTGCTAGCTATGCTGAATAGAACGTTAAACCTACTCCAGACATTTACATGAAGTTCATTGACGGATATAACAACTTTGTATCGTTCCTCAACAAAGATGATTTAAACCTAGTGTCAATCATTACGTAATAACGAGGATGTGCATCACATATGCAATGAATATTCAGTCCTGGTCCTTACGCAACAGTTCACTGGTAGGACAGGAAAAGGGTGCTGTTGTTTTGGGAGGGGGCGGGTGATGTGAAAGATTTCCAATCGCTAGGTATTACAAAAGCAGCACTGCTTCAAATTCATTTCGCTCAGAATCAGATATCATTTATCTAAAATGATTCATTTGCTATTGTTGGACATGGATTTTTCTAATAGTCCCATTGATTACATGCAATAATCAGGTTGTCATCTTAATAAAACATTTAATAACAGACTTATTTTTACCGATTTCAGAACAATCATTTCGATCATGCAATTACAACTGTTGCTCTGTTCGTTGAAATACTTAAAGGAGACAAGAAAGCAAAGGAAATATAGAATAATAATAACAGCACTATAGAAGAAAACACTATTCTGAAGTAGCATATGCTCTATTAGCTGAATTTCCATGACCTAGTATGCAAACTTTCTGCATCTATTCAGTTACTCTCGTGATGTGACGTCATAGTAGCGACTCCAGCATCTCGACTGACCGTTTTGTGGACAACATTTGTTTTCTTTTTCCCAGACGATAAAGGCATAAAGAAAGGTTGTATACATAATTACAGTCGAGCCGATTTCAATGCAACACATACAGCACTCCGTGCTCATTATATTTATTAAAGGAATGTTACGAGAGAGATGCTAAACAAATTGCAGCTCTTGGATACGCTAATGTTAGGCCTAGATTAAACATTCAAATTGTTCGAGGCATACTCTTGGATATTATGAACCATGGGAAAAGTGTCAAACATGTGAGAAGGAAGCTTCTTAATGTTTAAAGTAATTACTTATAATCTCCGCTTTGCAGATTTATTTTCGGGGTGTTGTTTTGTGTGTGAAACACTAATGCTCCTTACACCTGCTCGATAATGGATATTGTAACACAGACAAGTCGGTCCCCGATCAAGTTTCTTCGCCCATAATAAAGTATTATATCTCATGGATGTATATATTTACAAGATATTAGTATTTAGGTGTGCGTGTGTGTGTGTCTGTGTTTGTGTGTGTGTGTGTGTGTGTGTGTGTGTATGTGTTGTGGGAAGGTAATGAATATGTTCTTTACCCATACTACGATTGAACCTCATACTTCTTAAATTAATTTTTGCATTGAGCACCATCACTTAATCATTATCACGTTTTTGCACAGCACACATTGCATCAGTATTTATTTATAACTTGCATTGTTTTGTTCTTTAATTGCAAAATATGAAATATGAGCACCTTTTTACTGCTGTTGTTGTCTTAAACACATTGTTAAAACATACTTCAATACATATAGTTATGAGCATATCTCGGAAGCAGATTCAACTTTTGAATGTACAACCCAAATCTGGCCTTCTTCTGTCTGTCTCGCTTGCTATGTTTTGTTTGTATTCAAGGTATTCAAGGAAGGCCTCGTATTGCTTCACGGGACCACGTGATCTGTTGTCTCATAAAATCTCGGCAATTTACGGAATCGTGGTATCTTCTGCGCAATACAATCACCACCCGCCTATGATATTAAATTTGGAAACATTGCAGTCTTATTAAACGTTATACAGAATTACATACATAAAAGGATTTTTTTTTCATTTCTGGTCACCTTTAAGTTTTCGAAATTTTCGATACAATGTGTGAAGTCCAAGTGGTTATTTTCAATAAGATTGAAGTTCATTAAAGTATTACAGTCTCTCGCTTTTCGTTTCTTTAGTACCATCTTGTTAACGCTATAAAGTAGGGAAATATGAAAGCTGTCAGACGCTTTTCCTAACGTAGCAGGAAAACTGCTCAACATAGCAATTAAAATGTTTGCGAAGTCGACTATTCAGTAAATATATTACAAACATTCCGATATTCAGCATCTTTAATCCCATCTGATTTTATAATATCTGGTGTAAAGGTTAATATTGATTTATATTGCACACTATGATATGTTATAGTCCTATAATGAGCCTAACCGACATCTTATACAACAGATTTATAAAATCGTTTGTTCTAAAACACGATGCCCATATATTGTCTGTGATGACGATTTTTAACGTTGCTTTAACAATGTTTCAGTCGTATCGTTACGGTGTCTTCAGTGTGGCAGTAGAAGGGATTTCTAGCACTGGGTCTTAATGACGCAGACATGTAGCATAATGTCCCACCCAGTGACATTAGCATGACACCAAGACGACCAATCATACCACTAGCATCTTAATGCTGTGGGCATAGTACCAACTTATAAGTCTTTGATATGACTCAGCCGGGTTTCGAACCCGCTTTGTCCCGCATCCGGAGCGGTCCAAGATTGTGTGTACCTCACAATTTCCTCTTTTCGCAAATAGGAATTAAATAAGTCAACGCAATAGAGTTTCTTATATTTCTTATGAATATTTTATTGTTTACCTGTTATGCTGACAGTCCTGAGATATCATGAGGTCAGTACACAGTACATTAAATCAAAGAGGTCTCACCTATAACGACGCCGATGACGAAAGATGATGCTCCAACAAGACCTATACATCTATTTCAAATGAAGAAGGGATGACACATTTTCCTCAGTTTCCATTGTTCTGTTATTATCTTATTTTTGCGTAGGCTCCTCCATGCTGGTTTATGCTTTCACATCGAGTCCAAAGTAACTAAACCTTTAAGTCGTTATCCACTTGGGAACTCGTGAATTTGACCTATATAGCGAAAACGTGCATTGCATTTTAATCTTTATCAACGCACCAAACAATGTAATTAGTAACATGATTATGCCTATACAACTAAGTAGTTATAATGTTTCCTGGGTTAAAGTCCGTCAGAGAATATATAGTAGCTCAATAGTTAGATATCACGAGTAGCATAGTTAAAGGAAGTCGTAGACGAAGTTGCACCGTTGTTAAATGAGCACAGCCGGTTTTTCAGTATATTTTGAGCCTCAACAATGATCATTTTCCTCCCTTTAGAGATGTTTATATTGTTGTATAGACACAAAATGACGTCAGATAATGAAATATAATAACTTTAGAGAAATATGATTACTAGTTGCACCAGTGTTACCACCCGTGTATTGAATGAAGCGTCACTCTTCGCACACAATCATTATTTTTGCTGCCAACATTCGTTTTCGGTAACACGTGAAATGCAAATTTTGTCAAAAGCAAACTTTACATGATTGCAATATGGCCAGTAAAAAAAAAGAAAGAGAGAGAGAGAGAGAGAGAGAGAGAGAGAGAGAGAGAGAGAGAGAGAGAGATACAATGACAGCGCGACAGTGTTTCTGTATTAGTGTGTGTTGAAAGATATTTTAGATATATTGTCTCTGGGTTGGCCACTCCTTCGTGGCTGGAATACAGCATGGATCACCAATCAGTTAGTGGTAACACACTTCTGAAATAAGCAAGGCCACAAAGGTCGCAGGAGTTTGAAAAGTTTATGAATTCCACGTCTGAAGCCGTTCACTCTGTCAGGTGCAGGTAGTACAATAACGACCAATACTGTTCTATAGCTTCTACGCAAGCGGAAAGATTCAGTATGCCGAACTTCCGGTATAAGCATAGGCCTTTTGCAAAAAATTAATTTGGTTTTGACGGCTCATAAATACCGCATATTCGTATGCTACCTGCGAAACGTCATCATATTTATGTTATCGTTTAGAAAACGATGTGCAATTCGACAGATACAATTCCTTATATATATTTTTGAAGTACATCAGAGCACAAACGTCAGGCACATCTTTCGTCGCAAAATTAACAAGAATGCAAAACATCAATTGCTGCATATTGTATTCTGATGGCAGTCTCTAAAACAAGACGATTGCAAAATGTTCTAAGTGTGTATAACTTTATTATGGGATGTTGGCATACAATCACACAAACGATATTGTCATAGGCCATATCAACCGCAATACGTTATACAAAGAAATCGAAACCATCAAGGTGTTATCACTGCAGACAAATAATTAACGTAATGTGGTTGGATTAGACGACAGCATTTACCAGTGCGTATTGATTCTGGTAATTACTGTTACGTACTTAGGCTCGAATAAGCAGCAACACAGAAAGAGTGAAAACTAACAAGCTTGTAAAACTTTAACAAACGATTTATTAAGTAGAAATGTTTTCATAAGAGAAAAAACTTACGGTTTTAGAGAATCAAGTGCAAAAATAATCTAATATAGAATTCACATAAAATAATCCACTAATGGAATTGCAAGAGTCATGTTAAATAAATGTCCTAATAGTTCCAGGTTCGAATATTGACGATGTAATGCAATATGGACGACGATGTCACGTGATTTAGTCAGTTCTTGTTTTTATAATAATCCAAATGAAAATCTATGAGCACATATTCTTTTCCAGATAAATAAAATAATTCTTCTTGCTCCAACGAATTGACACAATTTCCAATATAACTCAAAATTACAGCTATTAATTTATAGCTATGAGATTCTACTGAATAGCTCTCTCGTAAAACATGGTTTGTATCTCTGTTTTTTACGTAAAAAAGGGATCACGTGATTTTCTGGAAGGTCATAGAAGGTCATAGAACAAACTTCCGATCATTTGAACACGTACGCAAGGAAAGATCCAGATAAGAATCAGCCACCTGTCACCCCTAAGAACTAAAAATAAAAAGATATTCTTGGAAAACAACCAATCATTTCTAAGGCCTGTTTATCACTCTGAATCAAGGCCAGAAATGAGAATAACAAGTCAAGGTCAACACCTGTGTTTACAAATAAAGTATAGATCAATCTAATTTTCCAGAAAACACTTCCCAATTGAATGAATTATAAACCCCAAAGTAACAAATTTGAATTTGACATTTAAAAATAAATAATTAAAATCAAATATACGTAATAGTACAAACATATTTGCTTTAATGTTTCGCTCGAAAAACGCACTATGAAGTGTCATGAGTGTCATTTTAATTTAATACTCAGGGATACCAAATAAATCTTATTCGCAAATCCGCAATGTTCAAGATTCTTTTTATTTGATAATTCATGGCACCACTAGCAAATGATTTTTCATCACACAAGTCGCGCTGTAACTTATCAATAGTTTGTTGTAGAAAACGATGACTTTCCACATCACTGCATCTAACATCGCTGATTTTTCGAAAGGAAAAGTTTCTTTAATAAGTTCAAGATTTTAGCCAAGGATTTCGCAACATCTGTATTTCAAGACTGCCTTTGGATGGCACTGAAGTAATATTCAGAGGCAATTTCTTATCAGGATTTCTATGTAATTTCATTGTAGTTTCAAACAAGCTTCGCCAAGTAGACGTATGAAAAATAACTAATAGTATCTGTCACAATATTGAATTTAAAAATATATATGAAAAAGCTTATTTTCATTTTTCTTACATTATAACACAGTAACTCTGATATGAAATAAATTGGTGGGTTTAACCAACTAAATCTTTGACATATTGATCCGTTATGCTTGCAAGGACAAACACAACTTCTCAAGTTCAATTATGTCTTCAAAAATATTTTTCTGCTAGATATTCAAAAAGGCGCAGCGTATAAAAAGTAGTTAGCAAAATTGTTGGAAGAATGCAACGCAATTATTTCTCACCTTCTAAACGCATATGTAAAATAAATACAAGTTCTCTGCTAAACACATCACGTTTGTTAGTGTGCATACGTGATTGTTTACAAGGTACATATATCTTGTGTGTTGTCTGTGTGTCGGTAAGATATTGAAAATGATGCTATCTTCTACAATCATAGGAAGTGTCCTTAATATGTCTGACAATACAAAACGTTCTTTGGTTGAATATTCCAGATAAACTTTCTTATCTGTTTCCCTGCTTAAATCCAACTCGGTCATCATATGTTTATTCGATCGGTATTGTATGATTGACCTTTCTCGAGCTTTCTTGATATGTGAAAGTATAAGTTGCGCCTACCAGACCAATGTGTTTTGGTTAATAAACAGCATGATACATAGATAGTATTTATATACGAATGTGGATTATGTATTAAGATTTATGAATGTGATGAGAAAATGGCCATCATCCTTGTTCTTTTATTGTGTCGTTGATTTGTATATAAAGATATTCTGGAATATAATGATTTCTTCCATATCTCAGCAAACGTTTAGTGGAATCAAAATACGTTGTGTTTCATTTGTAAAAAATAATGATGGTACAATTACTGACAATATTCTTTTTAATTACAAAACGCTCTTTACTTTCAAACAAATCATTATTTAGGAATAATTTTAAATTAATTCAAGGACTGTTTGGATTGTACATTTGGATACATCGAGAATGTTGACACATTCTATCTAGGTCATTACGGGATTTCATTCGGAATGCTGTACACTTGTAGACTTGTTATATAACAGTTTAGACTCTTTCGGACTTACTTCAGCATATCTATAAGTTCTTTTTAAGTTTACACTTTGTATTCTTGGGAAATTAATTTTTTGTTGAATTTTACAAAACTTTCGTTTTCTGTCCTTTATCTGTTAGTTTAAAACATTTGTGTTCATGAGTACCTTCAAAACTGGACTTTTGTAACTCCGTTCTGTCTGGTTTGTCACAATATCTACTTCAGAAAATTCAAAAAGTTTAAAACACAGCTGCTCGGATCAATTTTAGAGTACCTCGATCAGAGCACATTTCACCACTGCTCTGTACCCTACACTGGTAATCAATTCGATAACAGAATCAAGCACAAAATTTGTTCTCTGTGTTTTGTTTCAGCGACAGACTCCAACCCAATATACTTATCCGGGATCACCCATGTTTTTACACCAGCAAGATACGTACGTTCCTCTTCTGACAATCTTATATTCATTGTTCTCACTATGATAACGAAGTCATATGGACAACGTTATTTTTGCATACCATGGCACGGCGATCTGGAGCGAATTTCCCATTGAAATTAGAAACAAAGACACAGTGGTCCCTTTTAAGAGTGCTCTCAAAACTTACTGTTTTCAATTGCAGGAACAAACTTAGAGACTTAATAATGTTTTGTATTTTATATTTTTTCAGCATGTTTTTGCGTTTTCAAATTTTCAAGGCTTTTGTGTTTTGTTTTTCTGTAGTGTAGTCATATCATTATAGATGTACAACACTTACAGCTTCTACTAAAGATTAGGCGCTATAGAATGTCCTGATTATTATTATTATTATTATTATTATTATTAGATCGGTTTCGTAACAGACATTCAAAGAGAGATCAAAGTTAATGCAACTAGACAGTTTTATCCAGCTTTAATTCTGACGTGTTATATTCGTGAACGACAACATTAAATGTTCAGCTCTGTTACAGGGATAAGAAATTCACAAGGAGACCTCACTCTCTTTTAGCTGGAACTGGAAGAATGCAGTAACGCGATCTAAACCAAAAGAAACATGAAGTATTACGTGATATTGCGGTAGTGATATTTACCACACACACACACACACACACAATATTTTTTTCTCGTATGACTTTATCAAATTACAATAACATCCTAACTCATCCTAACGCTTGAAATGAAAACTATTCACAACTTTCAAATTAGCACTCGAAACTATTTAAAGAGAAATTAAAATGTTTCCTGCTTTGACACTGATATATGTGATCTTTATTCCACCCTTCGAATATAAATTAGGGAAAACATACATCATAACATTGCTTGCTACTATCGAATGACTTAAAATGCAATATGTGTATTTATATACTATCTGCAAAATGTATATATATGTACCAATTCAAATACAATCATACATCAAATGTGTTACTCCATGACGACCAATTAAATAAATTTCTGTATAGAACCCAGTTTTTGTCGTTCATTCGTACGTGCAATAATTATGAATAATGCACGACGCACATATTTGTAAATATCTCTTACAGCTCAAAAAAGAATTTGATTTCACGCGAGTCATGTATATAAATATTACTTATAGATATGTAATTTGACATCCATACCATCTATTGTAACTCTCAAAATGTGTAAACGTAAACTTGCAATATCCAAGAATCTGTACTTTGAAGTAAACTAAAGGATAGATAATCCATACACCCACGACAAAAGCGAAACCACAGAGAAACTCGATCTATGGTCTGTGAACGAATGGTACAATAACATAAACAGATGGATCAGGATACAAATCATCGGAAGAAAAAACCATACGGTAAATATCAAAAGAAACAAATCTAATTTAAACTATAAGTAAGACGCGTATTATTTTATGTATGTATGTATGACTTACTGACTGACTTTCTTTATTTCCTCTTCAGAAAAGATTTCATTCAGTTAACTTTTCGTAAATACAGAAAAAGTATGTTTGTATGTATGTATGTATGTATGTATGTATGTATGTATGTATGTATGTATGTATGTATGTATGTATGTATGTATGTATGTATGTATGTATGTATGTATGCATGCATGCATGCATGCATGTATGTATGCATGTATGTATGTATGAATGCATGTACGTATGTATGTATGTATGTTGGCATATATTAAACTTGATATGTTCAACCAACATCGCAACCTTTGTAAGATGTAAATCGCTATATTCCTTACTCGATACCAGAAATTATTTTATGAATGATGGGAGAAGATAGGTTATTATACAGCAAACATATTTATATTTGTGTGTGCAATTGTGACCTTCATCAGAAAGTTTTTAAGCGCAAACTGTATAGCCTACTTTATTACAATCACAGTAACCCGTCATCAATGCTACACACAGGTACGAAAATTGTTATGTAAGCCACACTAGCATTTATTCACTGGAAATATATCCTGCGAACACAAGTGAAATTGCTTGCAATCGGGAATTTATGTTTCCAATTTCCAAGATAAATTCATTTTATTGACTTAGAATAAAGTCTCTTTTTTATGACTTAGAAACATGTGACAGTATGGTAAGAATCATATGCGAAACTTTCAACGATGTGCAATACTGTACGATTTTATGTATCATGTCACGTAAAATACGTATTAACCCGCATAAAAGTGTCGTGAAATGGTATGGGGGCTGTCTTATCGTTAGGCTTTGCTTTCCGTGACGTATCGACTCGCATGTAACGGCAGGTGTTATTATTCTGATTATATACATACTTGTCATGTGAATAATTCAAAGAACTAATTACAATTTCAGTGAACATAAACGAAACAGTTCCGTGAATTTCTCATTAACAAAGAGAAGTCGAAAACGTAATCTGCAGTATTGGTTTTCCGGTTTAATTCCGTAGATCACACTGGCTGCACTTTCGTTGGGCGTACTAGAAATAAGAACTTCTGCGATCACATTCTTTATTTAAGTCAGTTTTGTTATGAAATCGCTAATGGCGTTAACAATTATTTCTTCCATGTACGTTATCTAGGACTAAAGATATCAAGCCTAAACAAACTTAAGCACAGACAGACGAAGAGTCAATGGACATGATCCCTGTCATCATGAATGCTCCTGCTGGCGGAGAATACACCTGTAGTTGATGAAAATTAATTAATTTTACCACGGAAACAATCTTCATTAACATAAGTTTATTTTGATTATTTATTGCACGTTTAATGTTAGACCGATGCATGAAAGCACTAAAACACGAATAGGCCCCCACCCCTCTTCATACAACAGGTACAAAAGAAAAGACAATATTACTACCAAGGAAATAATCCCTTATCGGACCTATTTAATATTTAAACAATTTAAACAATGCCTTTCAGATCGACACTATTAAGAATACGATAACATAATGGAAATACATTTTGTTTCTTAGGAAATATATAGCAGTTAGATTTGAAAAATAAGGTAGGGACATTTTCATATAGAAAGTATTCATAATCTATCTAGGCATTGATTGTTTTTTTTTTAAATAAAATCTCTAGAAACAACAATTGATTGTTTTTTTTTTTTTAAAAATCTCTAGAAACAACAACTCAAGTGATCATCCATTTACAATTTAAAACTGTAAACAATCACCCATTCACATAAATAATTAAATTTATGCAAGTAAGAGACATAGAACCAAAACATGTCAAAAAATATAACCGTGGAAAACGTTCGACAGGGTGGAAGAAGACGTGATTATGGCGGAGATAAAGGTAGAACATATATTGAAACTTGTTGACAACCGCTTTTTTGAATTGGGTAAAAGTAATCAGGAGCAGAAGTTCGTGGTATCATTGGCAGCATATGTAAAACGCGCATAACAAATCAGCGTTTAGATTGTTTATCTGTTAGCTGATGCTTATTTGTGAACTGTGTAAACATTAACTGGTATATTATTGTCATTTGATTAAATACATAGGCAGAGAGAAAAATAATTAAACGATTACATGATACAAAATGTTTTAGTCAACAGTACGCACAACGATTTCTACAACCATTCTAACAAAAACGGTTGCTAATTTCTTTTTCGATCTATTTATTGTTAATCGTACTCATATTCGGTTGAAGGTTTGCGAGATTTTAATTTGTTTGCTTGATTTCTGGTCATTATATATTCCAAACGCGCATTTTCTTCATTTCAGTTGGTTATTCTTTTGACGAATTCTTAGAGACATGATTGCCAGAACCAAATTTGTTACCACGTTAGTATTTATTCATTTGTTCTTGGACTTAATGTATCTCACGAGTTAAGTAAATGTTTATTGATGACTATTTTATCACCTAGTTTCATCACCATATCACACAACTATGCTATTAACAATCATGGTATAGATTTAGCAAACGTGCTGAAACCGTCTTGAACATTATCCCCCACCTTAAACATGACCATTTTAATTGGTTGTTTAGAAGTTTCTTTTACAGCTGAAACGTACTAAAAAAGATGGTCAATTTCTTGCATTACACATGCTTTGAATTAGATTTGATATTAGTTTTTTTAGTTTGTTACTTTTTTGCAAAGGAAGAAGTCAATCTGTAATTTCAATATAATAAAATATTGTAATATAATTTTCAGCAGGTTTATTCATCAGAACTTATTTGGTTGAGGTCTGTAATCATATTTACGTATGTAATCGTTTATATGACATCTTGCAAGCTCCCCAATCACACACTGAATAGAAGCAGGTTATTTCGGACAAATAGCAATTAATAACAGGTTTTGAATACGAATGGCATGCTATAATTTTACAGTTTTTGTTTGGATATTGACATCTGATGTTTTGATTTACAAACTCTGCGGCTTTCAATGTTTTTATTTTGATGACAGTTTCGGATTTATTCAGGCTGCACAATACGTGCTCGTGGTCATATGACGATTTTATCCAAGTTTTTTGTTTTGACTATCATTGAAAATAAATGATTAATTAAATAACGCTTAATTCCGGCATTTGTGGCAAAAAGTCTTGCGGGAGATTTGTATAAATATCTAATTTGACTGCTACGAGATCAGAAAAGACGGCCCTTTCCTAAAGGTAAGCTCTATTCTCAACATTCGCTTCTTATATTTACTTGAGTGAATAATAGACTAATGAAAAGCATCATATCTGTACTATGTGAATTTTTATTTGTTGTATTTAACTGCACATCAGCTTACTATCAACTACATATAACTGAAAAAGTTGTATTATTATCCAGAGATGCATTCAGGTAGCGGGAAAAGTTTGTATCGTCATAATGCGAATAATTAACCCACTAACTATAAATCTGGCACGTTGTCCAATCAGACATCATGATTACCAAAGATGTAAAGGTACAGACCATATTTTGATTATTAGCAGCTACTTAAACTCAAAGCAGTCAAGACATAGTATGATAATTAACTGGAAATCTCTGCAAGGATCACATGTCCAAGATAAATGCAAACGACTTATGGAATGTGGCTTCCTGGCATCAATCTATGTTGAACTGTAACATCGTATCGAGATATAACGCAAACACAAGCCTTTTGAGGTGCACTTTAAACCAACATAAAAGTAAAATAATTAATACATTATATTCGTAATCAAACTTCAGACTAAAGGCAAAGTGTTTCCATTGATATAAATTGTTTTTGTGTGTAAAAGGTATCTGAAATTTGAAGAAGCCGCTTCACAAAATATAATGGCATGAACATTGTAAGGCCCTGAACATTTCTTCTTCTAGTCATCCAAAATGAAAATAGTAGTTTCGCTGCTCGTTGTCATTTTGGCTTCCGCCAACGCCTTCTGGAAAATACATCCCCCAAAGAAATGGGGATTTGGCGGAGGTTCCGGAGGTGGATATGGTGAGGGGTATGGAGGTGGCTACGGTGGTGGGTATGGAGGCGGAGAAGGAGGTGGATACGGAGGTGGATACGGAATGGGATATGGCGGTGGATATGGTGGAGGTTCCGGGGGTGGATACGGAGGTGGATACGGAATGGGAATGGGCGGTGGATATGGAGGTGGATATGGCGGAGGTTATGGTGGTGGAATGGGAGGTGGATTTGGAATGAGTCATCATTTCAAATGGCCAAAGAAATGTAAGTCTTTGATATATTGGAAATTTAATACATGTTTGCAAGAGGTTAAACATTATTCATCTACATCTTACCCAATTATTTTATTATTATCCCCCAAAGAAATGGGGCTTTGGCGGAGGTGGATATTGTGAGGGATATGGCGGTGGAGAGGGAGGTAGATACGGAATGGAAATGGGCGGAGGTTATGGTGGTGGAATGGGAGGTGGATTTGGAATGAGTCATCATTTCAAATGGCCAAAGAAATGTAAGTCTTTGATATATTGGAAATATAATAAATGTTTACATGCGGTTGAAAACTATTCATCTACATCGTACCGAGTCAGTATAAAGGTTATTTACTATAAATGCAATATATATCGTCTCTGAGAGAAACTATCTATAATATGAACTCGAATATGTAGAATGTACATCTCAGTCTCTTCGCATGTCTTAATTTCAGTTTGCTAATTGTTCGGTACACCTATCATTCCGAACTTTCTTGCTGGTACAATCGCTTTTGATGTTAATTTAAGAGAAAGACAACTCAGATACATGGAAAAATGTCAATCATAGAAGAAAACATAGACAAGGTGATTCAATATCGGAATAGTTCAACTCCGGTGCAATATTTGTTTTGCACTAGGCATTGATTATTATAATATATATATATATATATATATATATATATATATATATATATATATATATATATATATATATATATATATATATATATTGAACCCATTACGGCAAAATCCATAATATAATTAGAATAAACAAAATGACCATGGAAAGATTTACAGATGCAATTCGAATTGATTGTCACGTCTTGTGGCTTAAGTGGCTATGAAAATCGCATGTTGTATGCATTTTTGCTATTTTATTCTTATTCGTTAAGTTACTGTTTATAAGTTTGTTTCATTTCAAATCAACCACGTGCATATCTATGCATATAATATATGCCTTGTTACATCAAAGGGTACATTTATTTATGTATTAGGGTATTTGTTATTTGGCTTATAAGGAACAACATTACAATTTACGTGAATGTGATAACGATTCCAAAAGACCTACTCAAGTATTCTTATATAGTATAATGGAAAAGCAAGACCCGAATGTTTACGTTGGTCATGAATGTCCAATGTACGAATCTATCTATGCAGCTTAGATCACATATTCGCCACATTTCCCCTGACAAATGAAGGTACTAATTAGTCCTTAAGCCTTTAACAGCAAAGAGTGTCCGATGAATGTTTACGTAAGAACAGATCTATGACAAAGACGAGACTGCAGGTCATTCTAGAGACTGACATATAAATGATGTACAATCAGAACCTAATAACAAGCAATTCGTTTTATATTTTACATTTATATCGTGAAGTTATTTTTAGTGGGATAATATATATATATAATATGTATGTATGTATTTATGTATGTATGTATGTATGTACGTATGTATGTATGTATGTATGTATGTATGTATGTATGTATGTATGTATGTATGTATGTATGTATGTATGTATGTATGTATGTATGTATAAACGAAATTCCTGGCCATGGATGCACATATTGTATCTTTCGTGTGGAGAGTTGAAGAATGGTAGGGGTGGGGTATTGTTTAGATTGACACGGTCGTGCACGTATTCTATTAACGAGTCCCAGGATTCAACATATGTAATTTTCATGTCGATCCACTCAGTATCATCATTCATTTTTATTCTTCTCGTTTTCAGGGCCTCCCAAGAAATATTGAAGTCCAACATGTGGATGGAAGAGATATTGATATAAATCATAATGGACAGACGAGGCCTGAATGATGGATGACTCGAGGAATAGAAACAACAGCTAATGCATATTATATCAATAAACTGTGATTTATGTCGAGATTTTCATACACCGAATTATTGTTTATTAAATGCAAGCAATAAAGAAGAATATTTTCAACTAATTTTGTTTTAGTCTCCTATTATTATAAAGAGGAAGGATGTCAGAACTGTGATGAGATCATATTATTAAGAGTACATTTCTCGCTTTTGGTTCCTGCATTTGGATATTGTTTGAATATATCATTTCTTTCAAAGCCACGTTTCCTGTTGTATAAGATTGATCAAGGTTTATTCCCTATACGTAGCCACTGGGAATAAATTACTATCTTTTGCGACAAAGTGATATTCTATGGCATAAAAGATACAATATTAGAAAGTCGTATCCAGTTGTTTTATTAAACCTAAAATGCAAAAAGACATAACTTTTATTTATTTGAAAAGTCTTTCGTTCTGAAATGGTGTCATTCTACACACACACACACACACACACGCACACACGCACGTGTATTCATATCCTTTCGAGGACCTTGACATATTACTACATTTCGAGGACCATAATAAGGAATGAAAGTATGTTAGAAATTTGAATGCAAGCTTAACTGTAAGATAGGGAATGGCTGTTTCACTTAATTTTTACTATATACTACTTTATGCATTATGAGCACTACTCTGACTTCGCCATCATTGTAAGGACGTCATTGTGCGGACTAATTTACATACAGTCAAAGACTACCATCAACCTGAAGACCTGATTTTTTTTTACTTCTTATTGTACCTATCCTGCTATCCTGGACAAAACATGAGAAGATATTTAAAAGTTTATGAACAAATTTATCTGCAATTAAAACTACAGGCAGACACGAGCTTAAATGTTCAAATCTTATTAAAATATAAGTTTTAAGTTCCTTTGCAAAAATCTAAATCTCAGGCACTGTTTCGCAATTTTGTAACCTCTTTTATTGACACAATGAAAACTGCCATCCAGAATAGCAATTATATCAAAATTGTCAATTCATCTATTTAAAAAAATGTGATTTCTGTAAATGTAATTTGACACCAAAGCAACTCAAATGCCATAAGGCAGTTTGACCAATGCAAATTCACTGGAATTGAAATTGCCTTTGGGAAATCTGCACATGACTCATTATATGATATTAAATCGCTACAAAAGTTTAAATATTATGCAGCATTAAACGGGATATTAAGGAAATTTACTGTCATTTTTTCTTAATTTTTTTATTTGTTTATGCCTTAAAATCATACACCATTAATTAAAGTTATCAAAAAGTGTAAATAATAAATTAAGATAAAATATGTATGTGAGAAGGAAAGGAAGGGTTAGAATGCATATGTATGCATCTGTATATACATACATAAATAGTATGGTTTTTAAATATTTAGAAATGTGAGAGTACAGATGGAAAGCGGGTTAAAATACATTAAACTGAAACATTAAATATTTTGTATTCTAACGGCTTCATCTAACTTGCTTTTGGAACCGTTATTAAATTCACTTATATACGCCATGATATGCTACCATATCAACATGTGCAGTAATGAAAGCTAGACATTAGGAAAAAATATTTTGTTCTAAATACTAATTGTTTTCAGAACACTGGCTTATTCATTTGCTTAAAAATAATCATCTAGTCACCATGAAGTCTGCGGTATCCATTTGCATTCTCTATGACGAGTTGAATTCGGAGGAATTAAGTACACTTTTATTAATTTACTTCTTTTTCAAACAATAAAGATTTATCAGCCTTCTGTAATTTGCAGGTAAACAGTCATAAAATAGATAATAAACACTGATTAAGTTGCAAGTGTTTAGGTTGATTGATTAGGCATCTAAAGAAAAATAAATAGAGCTTCCTTACTGCATATCCTAATAATATCAGTTTTTGAAGATTCAATTTGGGTTGCATTTTAGTTAACATATTAACCCCTGGAGGTTTTTGCTGTTTTCGCATGCAATGCGAGTTGGAAACACATGTTTGGGAATATTTCTGAATACATCCTAATACATCGACTTCCAAGCAATTTTCCATAAGACAAATGGCTAGTTGTGCTAAAGAAAAAGTTTGTCTTTGGTTAGTTTGCTGTCGTATATGCAGAAGGTAAAAGAATGGATTTCTTTTTTTGTGCTTAACGGACCCATAATTTTCGTACGGAGAAGACTCTTTATTCAAAATGTCCACCTTATCCTACCTTATGCACAGGTTTACCTGTCTGTGTGCGCTTCAGATTTGTCTGCCGTAGATCTTTGGCAATAAGGTCTAAAACATGGACACAAATTCGGAATCCGACCATGGGCGATTTTTGGGTGAGAAAAACAAAATCGGGTCCAAAAACTTAGATCTTTTTTCTCTGTATTTTGTAGTGCAATTAAAAGGTCCAGATTATTTGCTATCATTGTAGAGCTACATCTGTCTACCTTTCTATAATACCACCCACTTTAGTGTATCATGCATGACCTTGACACTGGAGACATTGGAAGTAGGCTACTACTTTCTGCCCCTTAAAGTCGTCCCAAGAGGTTAATGTGTTAATATTTAAGAAATGAATTTATTTTAATTATGAACTGGAATTTCAAGGTTCTTATTATTACATATTAGACTAAATTAATATTTTGGAATGGTACTGAACTGATTTAAGACGTTTGGATTATATCCCACCGAGACATGAAGAATGTTTGCACATTAGCACATTCTAAGCTATTTTCATATCTAGTTTAGTATTGGAATTTGGCTTGCATCACTAATGGATATCATTTGAAGAGAAAGTCAAGTGCAATTTCATAAAGAGAATGTTGCAGACAGAGGAGAGCGAGAAGATATGCAAGTTGAGTTATGTGCATGTGTGCGATTCGGATATTTATCATAGCTTTAACAATTTTTCAGTTATCACTATAAAGTCTGAAGCATTGCAGTATGTAGTGATGTCTAGCACTTGTGTATGATGCTGCTGTCCTACCAAGACACCTTTTCCTAACACCAGGATAAGCGGTGCCAACATTAAACTCTTACTGCTGAGCATCTATCGCGAAAGCTGCAATTTTTATGTCTTTGGTATATTACTTGACCTGGGTTAAAACCAACACCCTCACCCCCTCCTAGGACTGACACTCTTGCAACTAAACCACCGTAGTAGTCTATAAAGCAAATGGAAATAAAAAAGAAGAGATAAAATACAGAGAGAAAAGTCAAATGGAGAAATGCAGTTTAGATTAAATATTTATAACCGGAAAGTGAAAGAAAAAACAACAATTCTTCCTTTACATACATGATTGTGTTTTGATGCTATCATAAGTAATAGGTTAGTGTAAATTATTAGAGAAGTGGAAGTAGATTAATATGACCAAGACAGCATTTAAATATATTTGTACAAAGTATACTTATTGGCAAAACTAATACAATCTACACTTCATTGTCATTGCAACAAAGTGTTAATAATGATGTGCTTCAGGTACATATCTTGAGGCGTGAAGAGTTCGTACCTGATATATAACAACAGATTAGAAAATTTGAAAATGGAAACTGGATAAATCTATATTGCAACAAGAATGTGAATGCTATTTCTGATTGCTAAAGATTGAAAAATAAGCAACATAATTGAAACAGACTAGTCAAAGGCTCCTATATTAAGAGGCCAATGTCACAGACCTGTACTGAGAGCAATCAATTTGTTGGATCAAACAAATCAGTCTGACTTTATGATTGATAATTATAAGCCATTTATGTAGAAAGGTTCTTTATCACCTGTGAGCAATTCTACCAAACCTATCCCAATTAAAATATTATGGGACACATGAACTTTTCAGTCTTTTATTATCAGGTACATTGCCTGTCTCTGAGCACAACTCTGGTCACAGTGTTCTTATCTAGGATGTAAAATCAGGCTTTGCTTTGTCTCTCCAGTGTACTGAACTCATGACCATTGTATTACAAAACGCAGTATCCGCCACCTGAGCTGCTATGAACACCTATCTAATAATGTTTGAAACCAACAAAATAAAAATAAAAAGCAGTAGGAAGTTGAGAAGAAAGAGACAAAAACATTAAATGGTTCAATTGCATTATAATTTAATTGAGCCAGAGAAGCATGTACAAATATGACACTTTTTTCATTGCATAAATTAAATGCTCATCTCTACAAAAATGTTTAATATAAAAGATGCAACCCAAATAAAGTCATTACAGTCATTATGTATGTCATTATTGAATAAAAAGAAGCTGACCACAGCTTGCAAATTAAGTCCAGTCACAAACATTCCAAATGTTGGTTACAATGGTATTAAAGTGAAATAAATTAAAACAACTGTTTCATTGAAGGTAATTAAAGGGTGTTAACAGATGAATGAAAGGACATCAACTTCCATGCAAGGTGGAGGAGTCTTGACAAAAATAGCATCACAGGAAGACATTACATACTGCTGCATTTTTAAATGAAAACATCATCTTATTTATCATTAATATCTGCATTTGACAGTCTCTATTATATAAAGATAAGGTAATTCCTTCCAACCTTGATGAAACGTCACACTGTCAATTTGTTTTTGGAAGGAACATCAGGAAGCAAGACAATTTCCTTCGTAAAGTGTAAATGCATTTTAGTAATTCAAATAATTTCATCTTTACTTATTCAATGAAAGAAGCAAACACAATTTAAGTTAGCTATACCACAATTCGAGTTAGATTGTCCCCTTGAGTCCTAACTGCAGAATACTAATAATAAATGAGAAATGGCTGGCAGACCTTTGAACACATTCAAAACTAGTGATAAAATGCAAGTGAAAAAATGTTTCCTCTGACCCTTGCCACTCCATTCTTTTTATATTTAGAGATTATGCTGGGGTGCAGGGTCAAAGTCCATTTCCTATCGATAAAGTTGGAATTTGCCGACACCATTTGGTGTCAAAGTGGAGTAGGCTCTTACTAGCTGGCACAGCAAACTTGAAGGACCTTTCCTTGAGATATATCTGCTTGATATCGATAGGAAAATTATTTATTTTCTCAAACATCATGAACATAGCATTCGTCATGTCTTTAATCTGCTGACAGGCGAGATGAAAATGCGTTCTTGCAGAAATTTGACGTGGATCTGGCCTTTTGTGTCCCAATGACATGACTATACAAATATCGCCACCTACATGTCAATTAGGTTATATAATCACGTGACATGGACAATAAACAAATTTCCAAAGTAAAAGTGCGGTACCAGGGGTCAGAGAATATTGTGAAGACATTTTCAAGTTTAGTTGCAGGTACATGCGAGGAACAACATTTTGGTTGGGCACCAGTTTCTCTTAAAAGCGTTTGTTTTTGTTGAAGGGTATACTACTATTTTTAGCACACGATATGCTATACATTGCAGTCATTATTAATGGTGTAGGAAAAGCCTGGAGAAAACCCTTAGAAAGAACCACTGACCCACGAGAAGCTACTGACAAGCTTTCTCACATACCCACATTGGCCCAATCTGAGACTCGAACCCACGCAGACTGTAACATTTGCGCTACTAGTTTAGAGAGTATCCATTCCACTAGAAGAAGAAGAAGAAGAAGAAGAAGAAGAAGAAGAAGAAGAAGAAGAAGAAGAAGAAGAAGAAAAATAACACTTCCCTAAATCGGTTGACTTGTCACAAATCAAAATAAAATTATTAGAAGCTAAAATGTACCAAGCCTTCAGCACCTAAACTATCAAGTACATGTACCTTGAAAAACCCCAAAAACATAAACAAAACCATGTCCATACATTAGCCACTGTTGGAATTCCAATTTTATGTTCAGTGAGGATTTAAACTAAAATAGATACATAGAACAGTATATTCAAGAACAATGTTTGAAATCATCCACATAAATCCATACAACTTTAAAGCAAAGAAAGAAATAAGTAACTTTTGAAAAAAAGAGTATTTTTTAATACTGATGAAAATTATTGTGTACGGTTAACTGGAGGGTCAATTTAAAAAAAGGACGCACGTACAAAGATTGGTACTCTAAAGAAAAATGTATTAAGCTTCGAAAGGATATATCATTTCCAAACAAATCATTTAAAGGTAAACATTTTATTAGTCAATTAAGTCTTCTACTGCAGCAAGCCCAAAAAGCATAATATATTAAGAGCATTATATTTTCATGGCAGATATAGATTCATTTGTATTAATGCAGACCCGTAGAAACAGATGCACTTTAAAATGACCATGTTTTATGATACACGTAACTACAAAAAGATGATATTTTGGTGTTCCTCATAAGAAAAAAAAAAGATTCTCGGATCCGTGTAATTAGCTGAATACAAAAATACCGTGGTTTTAGAAGTAAGCTATATGCCTTTAGGACAAAACAAAGATGAATTGTAAGTATTCTATGGTATTTAATAAACAATCTGTAATCAAAAAGTATTGAAAGTAAGCAAGAATATTTAATCAACAACCTGTTATCGCAAAGTAGCAAAAGTATGCAGTGGATTTTGTTGAACAGTATGTACTCGCTAACTATTTAAAGTACTATTTAAAGTAATCAAGTATATTTATTAAACAACCTGATATCGCATATTATTTAAAGTGAGGAAGGTACAACATATCGTCTATTTAACCAAACAATAAATCTGCAAGAAGTAGAGACTAATGAACTTGTTAAAGTTAAACCAATATGGCGTTAGTGAAATCTGATGAAATATTGCAAAAACCAAAACATAGAAAACATATCAAACACATCCTCAGCGAAGCAGAAGAACTAAGATAAAATACAGACAAAAAATATTTAACTGAACATTTAACAGATTTAGAAAATACTTTTAAATACAAATTTTTAATAGCATAACAAAATTTACTTTTTGCGAAGGTTAAAATGATTTTCAACGAGCAACAAGCAACAAGCAAATAAATCTTTTTGTATAGCATCAGAAAATCCTTGGTCTAAACATAATACATTTGGTAAAATGTCTTACAGGAGGAAATGGACGGGTAAAGGTGACACATAAGCACCAGTTGGTGACACTTAGGCACCAGTTGGCAATGTAAACCAAGAGATCTAAATACTGACATTATTTGTTCGAGTTAGATTAAAAGCACAAGCATCACTCATTGTTTATTTCTGAAAGCGTTAAAAAGATGGCGTTTAAAATAAGCTGGGCAAATTATTCCTTAATTAACTGATGATGTAAGTCTGATTATTTTTGGCTAGAATTAACTTGTTGTATGCGATTCAAAACTCATGTTAACATTTGGCAACAAAAGGAATGAGCACAAAATAATAATATGGGTCAGAAAAAAGAAAAGAACTATTTTCAGAAGTAAATTCAGTCAGATCACGCAACCACATACGTAACCATAGACATTTGTTTATTTGCTTCGTGAATAAAGTAAATTAGTTCTGTTTTTTAATTATCAGCTGTTTTAACTGTAGACCAATTACAATCTCTCACCGTTTGTCCTTTTGTCGAGATTAGAATACACTACTTACAATCTCGCACCATTTTTTGACCTTTTGTCATCATAACTACTAATAACATTCTCTTCTTTACGAAATGTTACTGACTGCTTTTCAGTTTCTGGTATTGTATTATTTACCAGGTCCGTATGTAAGTGTGTCAAATAGCTATTGTATCCAATAATTCTACCAGTCTTCATTCCCATATCACGAGGTAAACAAAAATATTCCATTCCCATCATCAATGACAAAATTTACTTTTAACGTGTGGTTAGAGCGTCCGCCGTGGAAGTGGGAGGACGTGGGTTCGATCCCCGGCAGAGTCATAAGAAAGACTTATACAAATGGTACTAACAGCTGTCTAGCTTAACGCTCAGCATAAGGAGGTTAGTGTTAGGACTGTTTGGCCTGGTGTCAGGATAATGTGACTGTGTGAAACATGATGCTACATGTCTGCGGCATGATGTCCCAGTGACATCACTATAAACTGCCTCATTGAAGACATCGTAGCGATATGACTGAATTTTTTTTAAAGCTACATTAAAAATCCTAACCTTGCAAACAAAGAAACAAAGTAATATTGCTCATGCCTTACGGAGCACGTCAAATTGTTAGTTTCGGAGGTTCATAGATTGACTTTGAGTCAAGGTCTTTAATGTTGGAGGCAAGTAAATAAGTGATCAGTTTTGAGAAAAACTGGAACTTATGACGTCTGGTGATCGATTTACAAAATATGTTTGCTTTCAGTTTTCTGAATGCTGCATTTCCAATGGCTAATTCACGGGTCAACTAAACATGACCCCTGTGCGGTCGCGTCATATCTTTATATAGAACAATGGATATCTGATTTTCGTCAGATTGTTGTTGCTGTTGCATTTGTAAAACTAATCTTTTATATACAGTAGTCCCCCTCTTATACAGTCATCCCTTCTTTACCTTGATAGTGGCCTTATAAGAAAGGTGCCCTTTCCAGAGGGGCAAATAAATTTCTATGAGACGTATATGTAATGTACATAGTTTGAAAGCTATATACTTCAAAGCATTTAATATCTTAGTTTAAAAGTAACAATAATCATTAAATGTTCTTCTTGTTATTATAACAAACTTATTTCAACTGAATATATGTTAATAGTTCTATATCTAAACGTCAGTGTGATATGCGAGTGGGTATTGGTGTCATGCACATTGAAAATACATTCAAAAACGTCATTTTCATCTTTGTACATGCATCTCTGTTAACGTGATGACTTGTTAATGTTTGATAATGATTTATTCTTGAGTTGCTAACTGTATGTGATTTAATTATGCAGACAAAACTTGTGTCAAGTGGAAGAAATGAAGTTTTCATAAAGGAAGCCATAATTGTATTGTCACGTGATTTTTCGGTCTCTGTGTGGTACCCTGTTTTCTTCAAAATTCTGTGTGTGCCAATGCACAAAATCTATGTATAGACTATGCTGACCCTGTTATGATCTTAAGAATTACAACTAATCATAATTATCAGAGAAGAACTCGACATATGTGTTAAGCCCCAAACTCTATCAAAACATTAATGAGTCAATTTTGTGTAAACAAAACCTTTCATTGATAATGAACATGTACTATTAATCTTTAGTCAACACTTCTAACGGAAACTTGACGCTGGGAGACATGTATCGATGATAGAGATCATCAAATGCTTATCTTACGTCAAGATTTGAATTAATAATTGGTTCTGGATACATTTGAAGATACAGAAGTGGCCGCTCATGTGGGGACATTTTACATATTTTGTACTAAAATGCTGGCTGCGTTAGAGAACCGGCTGTTCTTGAGGGTTGCTTTTGAATACAAACTCGTTGGTACGAAAGTTTTCTGCCCGTAAGAAGCGGGTGGCTACTGGTCAGGGAGGGCCTTTCAAGAGTAGGACTACTATATATATATATATATATATATATATATATATATATATATATATATATATATATATATATATATATATATATATATATATATATTAAAATACCTTAACCTTGTACCACGAACAGTTGTACCGGACCGTTTCAGCAACTGCCGATATAATAAATAATAATAATAGTGATGACTTTGTATAGCGCCTAATCTTTCGAAGCTCTAAGCACCGTACACCATCTATAATGATATTACTACACTACAGAAACACATTGAAATTGGAAAACATAAAAACTTGCTGAAAACATATAAGATACATAACAAATGTTTCTGATATCATAACTCATAACTAGCGTTTAATGAGAAATCAGTTATTTATAAAAATATTTTAAATAATTGAAAATTGGGAAAATAATGAATTGTTTGCATCCGTCGTGAATTGGTGAATCACTGAAAAATGGCTGGAAGCTATGTGTATGTATTTTAGATTATCGCAACAGGAAAATTGTATCACTAATGCTAAAATATATTTTCCAGAGTTCTGTTTGGACGAGAGAGGGTATTTTATACGTTACTACTGTCCCATTCATATTAAGTTTTCTTGAAAGAGAAAACAGTAATAAACTAAATTGCCAATGTAAACTTAAATACAAACCAGAATTCTTCAGTTTCTAAGTTTAAGTAATCACAATATTTATATCCATACAGAATCAATTTAAATTCTGAAATGACCGTTTGGTCACATTGTGTAATTTTATTTTTATGCATAATGACCTCTCCATGCCCAACACATAAGAGTATTTGCACTTTCTGCAGTTAGGATGCACGTGGTTTCTATATTTGCTCATGTTAGTTGTTGCTCTAAATGACACTTCTGTACAAAATGCATCACTGGTTTAGAAACCAACACCATTTGGCACCTGGCATTACATGGTAACATATTCACAATATCCTATGGGTAGCCTAATTTTCCAATCTGATCTGGTCTGCCAAACATTAGGCTCATACCGGTTTGGACAAGAAGGACCTAACTAAATCATTACTATATTTAATGAGCATATAATTAACACTGCAAACGATTTTGTTTTTGAGACAATGGATACCATAATTTAGACTAGAAGGAATTGTTGACATCGATATCAAATGATAATGGAACGGTGCATTGCCTTTGTGCAAGGAGTATCATCACTATTATCATCTAACTTTAATGCAGGCTACAATTCTCCGGTAACCTCTCATATCAGCACATATTATATCACAAGGTACAAAAATAAAATGGATTGAATACCTATATTTGTCATGGATATTCATTTTCTAACTTGTTTAATCTATGTAATCAAATTACTATTACATGCTGCTTTCGCGCAATTACATATGATACACATAAATTTAATACTGAAAATCATGTAAATATTTTGAAATCCTTCAAATATAATCGATTTCTAACTATTTCAATGACAAATGAATGAAAAAAATATTTGAATAGCAAATTCCATATACAGCTTGATGAAGATTATAAGACAAATCCCAGACTTTATGATCGAACATTATGGATTTATATGCCAGCAAATATTTATTATCTCTGTGAAATTCTTAGGCAACTGTTTTAGTTCTTTAGCTTTAACATAGAAGGTTTATATTTTAAATATTTTATAAAAAATTTGATCTAAGTCCATGGACGCCTTGCCAGAATAGGAATCTTTCTCTTTGCCTCTGCGCATGCTGCTATTCCTAGTAGTGAAGATGTTCTGATTAATTGTCCAGGTTGTCTTTCTACAGCTGCCTTATCCTTCTTTAGCCATGATACTCTTGCTGTTTTTTTTCTCTGCCTTAACAATTGATTTGCAGCTTTTACCTACAAAACAATTAATCCCTTTTCATTTGGGATGATAGGTTCACCAGACATTGATACTATTTTAACTTCAAATTATTCAACTGTTTAGCATTTAAGAAATGTGAAGAAACCAATACTGCCAATAGGAAACATTGAAATTAGGATCTTGGGTTCACACTAACAAATATATTAGTTTGCCATACTATTTAGTTTGCTTTAACAGCAACAGCTACAAGTGAATATCATCTATAAACACAGTAAACATTAGGTAAAGGTTTAACCTCAGCATTACGGCCAATAGTATATGAAATCTAGCCAGTGAAAGAAAGAAACAAGTTTAGTATTTAACATTCTCTGGGTACACATCAAATCAGAAAAGGATTACTGTGCCATTAAAAATACATTTAATTACATTTACTGAAACAATGAGTTATGTCATAAAATAAAGTTAACTTGTTTGGGATCACTGATTTTATTAAACAATCTTTGTAGTACAGGTGTTAGTAATTGACAGTAATTGCTTTCATTATAATGTAAAAAGCTTGTGGTTTTGTAAAAATATATTTCTATCAGTGCTCTGAAATATAGTTTTCATCATACAGCAGCGGGTCAAAATATCGCAGTATGATACACTTACATAACATGTTACGATCATGTTTCAACTTATATATATTCCATAAGTGCATATACTTAATATGCAAGCATCTATTGTTTCCCGGTATGAATAATCATAGGATCTGGAAAGTCGTTGGGTGTGACAACCATAAAGATAGTGAATTCATAGTCTTAGTTGTTTGTCAGGATCATATCAGTATCTTTTATTTTGGTAAGCATTGGACATTAATTTATTTCCGGTGCTAAACTCCAAAAGCATCAACTGTAATACATTCCCTTCACCAACTTATGTCTTTTATTCTTCTTCCTCCGCTGAACAACCATCTTGAAGGTCTTCAATACTATCTGTAAAGATAATGTTCAAAATTATTTTATATTACATAAAATATATGAACTGGATACTTGCCAATTGTTTTCATTAATAACAAAATATTATAACAAGGTAATCAAACTATCTTCTGAAATTTAAAACTGGAACCTGACTATCAAATAAGTGACAATGTCCAGCTATCATTTTTATTTGCGAATACTTTCATCATATTTCCTGAAGTTACAAAAGCTACATATCAAATACATAGAACAAATTGCACAGAAAATGTTCGCTTCACATGACATACTGTCTAGGTATGATACATATCTGGGTTAAATATCAACAGAAGGACAAATCAATTGACAAACAACACTGCAGAATAATAGGACAGACTTTGGATAATGATGATGTTTGTAATGATAATGACAAATACTGGATTGCAAAAGAAACCGAAAATGAATGATTCTTAAGCTACAATAGGTCGGTAAAATCAAAGAGATTTTAATTAAACCAGCTATCTGAAAATTTAACACGCTGAATGTCATCTATACGATAACTTTGTGCTTTACGTCGTTTCTTTTTTTTCAGGACAATTTATCAAGTCCCATGTTGAGGAGTCATGATAATCAGTCTTTGGTTCTTTCAACAAACCATTCGCAATTTTACTATGCATCAGAAATTAGAAGCTTTATGAAAAAAAGACCCATAACTACCAAAGTCCTTCATATGAGTTACCTGCAATATCTGACAGAAATATCCCTGCTAAGTTATGTTCAGAAGAATCAAAACATTTCTTTACATATTTTGCAAAGGTTTGGTCACTGAATTAATGTAATATACAACTATTCACACTTGATAAAAATTCACATTGACCTACAATCATTATCAATCTGTATCTCGTCTAGACTTTGTCCTCATGTTCAGCATATTTAAAAGATATTTAAAATATATTTTCTTTGAAACAAATCAGGCTCCATGCTGTACACCGCGTTATAAAAGTGTTTGTAAGTTTTCGAGGGAGTAGTGTACTTGCCATTTTGATTATATAATGCACCATAAAGTACACATACCGTATCTTAAAAAAAACAGGAAACTTGCAGCTAATTTTTCCCTGTATTACTTTTCCCTCTGGCTACCTTCTTTGTATAGTATCATTTCTCCCTGATATTGTTAAAATGTAATCATTTTTCTTCTGGCCCTTTACAGCAAATACACCATGTCTGCAATATATAGAATGTTGTTTATGTCTCAGTTAATTAAAACAAATCATGGCCACTAATAAAGTCAATCTGTCAGATGAAATGTAGAGCTGTACCGATGTCACATTTTGCCAATTATGCCGATACCGCGTATGGCTGATTATTAAAATTGCCGATACCGATTGTGAGATTATCACAGAATAATCTTAATAATTTAGGGAGAAAAATATTGCCTGGAAGAAGGGGGGGGGGGGTGTCGGCTTTTCAGTGGGGCAATGTCTAAATTTTACCGTTTTTAGGTCTTTTTGTTTGCTACTGTAACGGCTATAAATCTTGGAACATGAAACATTAATTTTTTCCGTGTCTTAAGACAGGCATGTTAAAGAAGTAACTTTCGGTGACCCGACAATTATTAAACTGTTATAAAATACCATAATTCGTGGGTCGGGGAGACAATGTACTATGATATAGAGTACTTACACAGTGCAAAGCGTGCATAGCGCACGTTTGATTGTACAAGGCACATAACCATCATAATTTACATGCTCACGAAGAGAAGTAATAATAAAAGCTAAAATTCTCTTATAGATCGACTAAGATCACGTTCAATCAATTTTAGTTTGTCTTTTGGCTGAACAAACATTACAACTTTCCACACAATGAAAAGCTTGATATTTCGGTGCCTCCTTTGATAATAGTCGATGAATTTCTCTATAGTTTTGCGACAGCAGTACATGCCAGTAAATCATTAAAATGCCTGAAACTGGCTTGTGACAAGAGGAATTTTGAACGCTAACTATACCAGTACATTGATGCAGAGGCGTAGCTAGAGTGTTTGGAGCAAGATTCATTTATACGTTCCCGGGTTCTTCCTCCACCAATAATACTGGCCGCCACGTATAGCCTATCATGTGCTGAAAAATGGCGTTAAACTCTACAACAACAGCTACAACAACAGCATTTAACGATGGTAATTAACATTGGTATATACGGTTTAAAAATGCCAGATTTTAACTCGTGTAAGTTTCTTTTCTGGAATGGCATTGGAGTAAAGCATTCGTAGTGTGACATTCTATTTAATGAAGATGCGAATTCTTTATAGAAAAGTAATTATTTCGTTACAACAATAGCTCACAGGTGACGCAACAGAACATGTAGGACTTTTCTTGATTGGAAGAAAACGAAAATCGAGGATATAATGTAATAATTGGGAGTTCTCAGCAAAAATCAGCGGTAGTTTACAGCAAGTGTGTTAAAACAGTAATTACTTTTAAGAATATATTGTCTTTCAATTAATCCCCAAATAAAATGTTTCTTCTTTAGTTTCCACTATTTAATTCTGTTTTAAAAGTCAAGCCATGTCAAGATGACTGTTATAATTGAAATTATATTTTGGAAGTTTATTTGCATCGGCACCGATTATTTCTGCCGATACGGTTTATACCGATTGTTCTAATAATAGGCCCGATTATGAGTACAGGCGATTAATCGGTGCAGCTCTAATGAAATGCTGAATAATTATTTTAAATAACTGTACAGTCCATTATGATGCAGTGAATAGCACTGAATATAATGAAGAGATAGAACCAAATAAAGAAAACAAAAACAGAATCAATTCAGTTGGCATTACAATTGGTGTCCAGCAAATTATAAAAAATGTGCCCAGGACTAATTAGGACGACTTATCATCTGAAGAAAATAATGTGAATTGGAGGCCAGGTATATAGTGATGTTCTAAGTGCACCCATTGACTGGCCTGAGACTAGAGTAAATTATTACTGAGCCTGAAGACAGTTGTATGTAATGAACTATAAAAACTATAAAATTTGTTTGCATTTTTAAATTATTCTCTAACTTACCTCAACTAAATGCCAAAGTCAATTTCCACTATAAACTACACATTCTTTTGTTTTCAATTTACATGGCAACCAAAGTACTTGGCTTAGCAATGTAAACTTTTAAATGACAACTAAAATGTTCAAGTAGGTTGTTCTATGGTTATAAATGTTTCTAAGGTACTTAGAACGCACAAGAGTTTTTGATCTTCTGATCTCTGAATTACGCAGTCCATTGGCAACCTTCTATGCATAGTAGGAAAAAAGGATATAAATTTGTGGGGTCGTGTTGAGCTTCCAGTCAATTTTGTATGTTAGTCCCAGATAAACTCATAATTGGATCTTTCAATTATAAATTACAGATATAAATAACTGTACAAAGAAATACAGGGGGACTAGATGAAAGTAAAATATCAACCAATTACTAAATATAGTATTAGATGCATTTTCAAAATGTTACATACAAAAATGGTACTGATTAAATATTTTTGTTATTTCAGTTTAGAAATGATCTGTTTACTTTTGGGATATCATCCTCCATTAACTAAGACTTGATATATCCACACAAATTCTTGTGATCTAAACGAAAAGTAAATTAATTAAAAACGTTTTTGTAGGTGGGTTGTAAGTACAAATAAAACAATTCAAAAATAAATTCTCCAATGAAGTAAGGAAGACAAGAGATTTGAGATCAGTAATAATATTTAGGAATGACTTGATAGTCTTAAACTAACAGAAATGATCAAAACAACTTTTGTAAAACTCAGCAATCCCAAAAATATACTAAGTAAATTAAAAACAAATTAATTCTCTAAAAGTCTAGAAAGTTTTATCAAAAGAGCTAAATAATAATGTTCTAATTTAATTCCTGTAATCTCAAACTGACTGATGTGCCTGTAATAAAATAATCCAATATATCCTTTTTTAATTCACTACAACTACAAATTAATGTTTTAGACCAAGATTATTTAACACTTTGTAATGCCGGTAAATAATTTAAATAGTTACTTGCACCAAAACTAAAAACAGAACATGACAATAAGACTGATTCCACCATAGATACTAAAATAGGAATGAGTAATTTTTGAAATAACCAACATTGATATGTACAGCTAAGACACAATATTAGAGCCAGAATGTAGGTCAGTTTCTTTTGGAAACATTAAATTTGCATTACAGATCCAGCTGGGACTATGCCGACCTTATATGATTATGATGCTTTGTCTATTTCAGTTTGCGGCAGTTTTGTGTGTCCCCTAAAACAAAATATAGGAATCAATTAAACAATTGCAAGGATATTCCTCTAGATTCACCAGAAATTTGTATACAAGAAGAGCAAAGTGCAAAAATATCAACAGCAATAATAAATTGTCAGGGGTTAGTTTTTGTCTACTTTCTCTTGATCGAATGGGTAACACCTTGAAATATTTATAGCTTTTGAAAGTACATATAATGTCACTGTCAGCTTGGGAATAGCTTGGAGTTATTCCAGGTAAATCTAGCTCAAGTTAGGGTGCAGTCAATAATACAGATGTTTTACTGATTGAAATTTGAATGATTGATGGATGAGGACTATCCAAGGAAAGACCAACACGTCAAATATGATTTACCATCAGATACCATTTCAAGAATCAAGTGATCTTAACGTCCACTTATAATATAAAAGAAACATATCTCACGTTTTCTGAACATTTAGAGAAGTTGTATTTATTTTGCAATATGTATACTTTTAGTTTATTCAAAGAAAATCTGAATCAAATTACACACCGTAACGTGTAGACAACTGAATTCCAGTTGAATCCATTTAAAAAGAAGATAAACGAAAGACCATTCTGAATTGTCAAATCACATAATGACTTACATCATGAGGCTGAACATGCATACTTGATCAATAGTAACTAACTGTACCACACAGGACTGGCCATTCAATGAGGCAAGATTGTTTTTTCCTACCTAGTTTTTTTTAGAAACAATAAGCATCATTGCCCCAAATGTACACAAAATTGGTCCATTGGCACTTTCTTAATTTTTAGTTTTATGTTAAGAATGGGATTATGTAATAAGTATTAGCAAGCACTAAACCAATCGGAGATACATGTCAAGACCAAACTTGGTATTACTGGTACTAATATGTCTTTTAATTCTGTAAAGCCATGTTAGACAACTGCCAACTTGACACCAACCATAATGCTGATCGATCGAATGAGATATATGTTCCATTGAATCCTTTGTAGCTGCAAAGAAGTATATAAAAAATAGACAAGTCGGCTATATACTATTGAAAGAATCTGATTTTCATGTTTTATATGTACCGGTATTTCATTTCTTGGTCTCAATAGCCAAATGCCAAAATAATCACAAATAGGAACTTGTATTGATATACATGTACTTAAATGGTTCAGTTCTATATTATGATTAAGCTGTTGATGCATTTCCATGACCGCTAAGTATTTTGTCTTGTGTTTTATTAATAATTATAAAAATTGTTTTTATATTTTCTTTATATGAACCACTAATTATTAAGACATGTGGATCAAACCACACATAATTGCGTAAAGGTGAACATTTAAGATTTGACAATTTTCCACATTATTATTAATTTCAACAATAAGGTCAGATTAGTCAGAAACAGTTCCCAAATTTCTGTTGCTAATGACGGAAACTAAATTTGAGCTGTAAACTTCAATACATCAAATTGAATAGCTTTGAATGTTAGAAATGCATCTTTCCCTTGCTAAAATTGACATTGGTTTCTAATGCTAGTTTTATAAATGTGTACGATGGTTACTATCTGTATTATGTAAACATTTGTTCAATCTAATTCTTTAAAAGGAGATACAAATTAAATTCCAAAGGGTTATATGATCTAAACCAATTTTATCTTGTCATGCATGAGAAAAAAGAAAATGTTCCAGTTGGAAAAAAACCATAACTAAGAAGTCGCATACAGTAAAAATGCAGTCAGAATTGAGAGAAGGTTTATAATTGTGTACATGTATATTCAACCTTGTGAGTCATTACTTTTCAAGGACTGAACAGGTGGTTGCATTAAATGTAAATTGAGGTTGTTTATTGGGGCTATTTTGGGGTTGTTTGTTTTAAAAACAACCAGCTGTAATTGAGAATTGAAGTGTACATACCTGGACTGTTTAAAAGAAGACCAACAAGGTCTCGACGTCTGTGCGTACGTTTGTTAAGATTTTAAGTAATAAACTCGTTGCAAAATGGGTGCCTAGTAAGACCAGAACGCACATAAGTAATATCTTACATACCATAGTGTATATTGGTGGTGAATGTATAATTCATACTTGTGACATTTAATATTAGTTATATAATAAATTAATATGTAGTTTCTTTTCTGCAAGTGATGCAACATCAAACTAAAAAGAAGCTGGAAAACGCATTTTGGCGACAGTTCGTTCAGTAACAAAATTTAATATTAACAGCCTGTATATCAATTTATACACAAGTTTAATTTAACCGTTGTCTACGTAAGCAGTGTTTGATTATTATTAATATCAGACCATTAACATGTTATCTGTCTAATGTAAGAGAGTATGACGCGTTATATCGGCGATTAAATGAAAACTAATTGTAATTGTGCCAGCATAACCTCACTTCCATTGTGAACTATGTTTCTAAAAATGAGGACATTAGATACAGTTATTGACATTAGAAAATACTGCCTCACGTTCACGTGTTCGCCGTTTTACTTCATGAGTTGTTCTGAATTGGCATAGCATTTTAAAAATAGAAGCACTGAATTAGGGCATTTATTGTTTTGGTGAGATCTCTATATCTCAGTGAAGTAGATAACCAAGGCGTTCATAAACAGTCACCAGATAACGACATATAACGACATATATATTTTATCTGAAGTTTAACAAATTTGAAGTCTTTAATTTAATTGCAGGAAACTGCCTTCTCCTGATTCTCTGTTCTAGTCCGATTGAGTTGCTGGTCATTATCGAATGGGGAAACGACATTAATACTAAGCACAAGGTAGTGTGTCTAAGTAGATAACATGTTCAGAAGTGGTCATCGTATGTACATAATTCTCGGAATTAACCTAGGTTCATTTACTTCCATAATTTAGTAGAAATTATATTCACCTTAGTGAAAGTGATGTGTAATTGGTTGAATTCATCTTAATAGTAAGCAAGGCCTGGTTTATGTTAGAACCCGATGCCTCTACAAAATAATCGATTGATTTGAAAAAGAAAGAGATAATTCCGTCCGAGAAAGTCAAGGTATCTTAATCGAAAGTGTCGGCTTTAATATGTGAGAGGATGTAGATTGGTATGCATGTTTTGCAATGAATAATGGAATGCAAAAGCAATTAAAATGAATATGTAAAATTCGGTAATTTATCAACCCACAAATAGGAAGTGGCATTTAGAAATGCACGTCTCTTTTTCATTGAGGGAAGACGAAAAAATCATACTTATTATCAATGATTTATATCTTAACGCAATGCGTTGGAATTTTGACTTGTGTATTTTTATGAGGCATTATGGATGGATCTGGTGAAATTTAAATATCTTAAGATATAGAATGACGGCAATTGGATACAATCTGAAAGTAAGCGTTCATCGTGAATAAAACGAATATTTGATACACTTTTATAAATGATAGTATGATGCTGTCTTCAAGACATCACGGACCTTTACAATCACAATTATCAATCTTTAATTCATTTTCATTTCCATATTGAAAACTACTTTTTCTGCTAGCAATTGAACGATTGATATGTGGCAATCGATACTCATTGCTCCCGTATGCATGCACTGGTTTATATCAAGTTCAGAAACATCCATCTGTCATAATACTTGTATAAGATCTGTTCCTGAAAATATTTTATTTGTAATGGAATTCTTTTTTGATAGACATACCATTCTTTACTACAAAGGTAGGAACATATTCATATCAGTTTTTTATTACAAGAGAGCTAATTTAAAATACAGCAACTATATTCAGAAACCACATTCACCACTTGTATGTTTCTTCTATTTTATATTGTGACTTTAAAGTATTATTCAATCAATCAGTGTCGATATTGAAAACCAGAATGCATCATGGACATGATAACAACAAAATACAACATATAACGTGCTTTGTCTCTACATTGAATCAAGGCACAAAAACACAGGCATCGTTTATGAAGAACGTAAACGAATATAAACCCAACAAATGCAAGGTTAGCGCTAATGGTCATCTTACATAGATTCTGAATACGTGAATCGGAAATTAAAAAAAAACATGTTAAGGGTATGGGACTAATTATTTAGAATCTTAAAGGATATGATTCATAACAAAATTATTTTTAATTTATTTTAAAAGTATAGAGAAACCCAAAGAAAAAATGTATTTGATAAAAGATAAGATATAATTGTGTAAAACGCTCAGCTGCGTGGAAGAAAAAGTTCCTGCGGTGGTGATAAGTCGTGCAAACCCGTTCGTTGACAGAACGAAACATATTGACAACCGTTTGATTGAATTGGTTTAATAGAATTAGTCGCAGCAGTGCTTGGTATGACTGGCTGTCGTCGTAAGCAGATAAATTGTTTCATATATGCTTAGGATATTAGAGTGTTTATATAAACATTCATAAGTTTACTTCTTGATTTCATGATCAAAGATGAAGAGACAGCAACAACAATAATAAACGAAAAAGGCTTCAAAATGTTTACTATTTGAAAAGCTTCACCAACTAATACCATATTAATTAGTATTACCCTTGTTAAGATGTGTTTAACTATATTTGTTTTAAATCTTGCATATTATCGGTTATATGGATAACAGGATTTTCATTATTATCCTTCCTTTCTATATTGTTAATACTCACGTACTCTTTTTTTGGATGGGTTACATCTTACTGACTGTTTATCAAATGATTTAATTCAGTTTGTTACCACGTTAGTATTAATAGCAGTATCTGTTCCTGGACTAAATTTGTCTGATCTCGTATGAATAGTGTTATTGTAACCGGTTTTGCTACCTAATTTAATCACCATATCACTTGCTACCATAACCACATATTCAACAATAATAGCGTAGATTGACTTGCTGAAATTGTTTGAACTGTTTACATCCGAGTCATACCAATGATTTTGCAAAATGAACAGATCAAATAACTGTTTTATTGTGTGTCTTATATGGTTGAAACAGTCTACGTATATATGGTATTTTTCATCCAGAGCAACCCATACTTTGATATAGTGTAGATAGTCGTTCCTCTGTTACTCCGTTACTGTGTTTCAAAAGATAGCGCATATGTTATTTGATCAGACGTAATATAGAATCAGTTTGTTGTCACCAAGTTGTGTCGATTATTACTTAAATGATCCAGTTATGTGGTTATATTTACATATTTAAGAATATTGAATATGATTTGGTATATAAACTCCTCATTCCTCGATTCTACAGCATTCTGTTATGCAGGACCAATTGCAATACAATATTTTAGGTCCCAATAATATATATCTAGTGCATCATTGAGGAGTGGGTATGTTAGGGTATTTTTATTTCAAATTAAGTTAAATTATTTAGTCATATACTTGCCTGTTGTATTAAAGGACAGATCGTCATGTAATGCTAGTTTTCATTGAGACAAAAATCTTCTTAATACGTGGATGTAGTCGTATTGCGTTTACAAATTATGATATATAATATGTGTTAAAGAACATTAAATCAATCTTATATATGTAATTGTCTAAAATTACCAGTCAATTTGATATAAAATATGTGTATATTTTAATTGTTGGTATTTGTTTGCAATTATTCCTTAATGTAAACGTAAAACATTAAATATTAAGTTCATAATTTTGTTCTTAAAATTTAATATGTTTATAAATTTAAAGTATAACATAATGGCTGGTCGACATTTTTTAATGGTTTTAAGGGATAAAATTTCACCTCATTATTATTTAAATTAATGAGATACGTTAGTTTATGTTGCTACATGCCAAATTTGGGTATGCAGGTTTTGCAGTCTTTAAAGGTCATAAGCCATGTTTCGCATTATTTTCCACAATGAATTCTTTCAAAGGGTGAAAATACTTATAAAACGAATGAAAAGGAATCAATGGAAGAAATTTAAATAGACATGAAGGAGAAGGAACAAGATAGGAAAGAAAACTAAATATGAAGAAAAATTCTGACATTTTTATTTCGCCGATTTGTCGGCAAAATAGTCAGAATAAGAAGGATGGCATGTTACTTTGTTAAAAAAAATTGGAGAAGAAAATACAAACATGTGTGTGATTCCATAATCTTTAGAACATAACACCAGTACAATACCGCAACAGCAATAACACAAGCTTCAAGGTACAAGTATTTATCTGTAATTGTTACCTTAGTTTAAGTATTTTCTCCTTGTATGTTCTTCTTATACTGCTTGTGCTATAGTAACAACAACTGTCATTTCTGCTACTGCTACAACTGTAGCTTATGCCACGACTACGAACCAGTTGAAGAACAATTTAAAAAAATCATCATCTTTGATGCTTCTCCAATAAATACGTTTCACATTGGACTTTGTTCGTTCATCCAACGCTTTTCATATTATATGAATCGAAATATACATAACAACCACGAAATTAAGAAACTAAGACAATTATTTGTCATTACAAATAGCAATCATAAAAAATTTTTTCATGCAAATTTTATTTTATAATTGGAAATGTTTTGAGTTGGGTACTGATTTATTGATATCGGAAGTTGTGTTTAAATACGTTGAAAGTTTCAACGTCATTATTTTTCAGGGAGTTTCGGATTGATTCAGGCTGCACAATACGTGATAACGTCAAGTGACAGTTTTATGCACTTTCTGTTTCATAGAAATTAAATGATTAATACAAGAACGTAAAGTCTGACATTTATGGCTAAACATTTGCGAAAGATTTGTATAAATATCGCATTTGATTGCTACGAGATCAGACAAGACGGCCTTTTCCTAAAGGTAAGCTATATTCTCAACATTCGATCCTTATATTTACTTGTGTGAATAATAGACTAATGAAAAGCATCATATCTGTACTATGTGAATTTTTATTTGTTGTATTTAACTACACATCAGCTTGCTATAAACTACATATAACTGAAAAAGTTGTCTTATTGTCCAGAGATGCATTCTGGTAGCGGGAAAAGTTGGTATCGTCATAATACGAATAATTAACAAACTAACTATAAATCTGGCACATTGTCCAATCAGACACCATGGTTACCAAAGATGTAAAGGTACAGACAATATTTTGATTATTCTCAGCTTCTTAAACTCAAAGCAGTCAAGAAATCTCTGCAAAGGATCACATGTCCAAGATACATGCAAACGACTTATGAAATGTGGCTTCCAGGCATCAATCTATGTTAAACTGTAACATGTATCGAGATATAACGCAAACACAAGCCTTTTGAGGTGCACTTTAAACCAACATAAAGTAAAATAATTAATACATAATATTCGACATCAAACTTCAGACTAAACGCAAAGTGTTTCCATTAATATTAATGGTTTTTGTGTCTAAAATGTATCTGAAATTTACAGGAGTCGCTTCAAAAATATAATGCCATGAACAATGTAAGGCCCTGAACATTTCTTCTTCTAGTCATCCAAAATGAAGATAGTAGTTTTGCTGCTCGTTGTCATTTTGGCTTCCGCCAACGCCTTCTTGAGGAAACATCCCCCAAAGAAATGGGGATTTGGCGGAGGTTCCGGAGGTGGATATGGTGAGGGGTATGGAGGTGGCTACGGAGGTGGATACGGAATGGGATATGGCGGTGGATATGGTGGAGGTTCCGGGGGTGGCTACGGAGGTGGATACGGCATGGGATATGGCGGTGGATATGGTGGAGAATCCGGGGGTGGAGACGGAATGGGAATGGGTGGTGGATATGGAGGTGGATATGGCGGAGGTTATGGTGGTGGAATGGGAGGTGGATTTGGAATGAGTCATCATTTCAAATGGCCAAAGAAATGTAAGTCTTTGACATATTGCAAATATAATACATGTTTACGAACGGTTGAAAATTATTCATCTACATCTTACCGAGTCAGTATAAAGTTTATTTACTATAAATACAATATATATCGTCTCTGAGAGAAAGTATCTATTATATCAAATCGAATATGTAGGATGTATATCTCAGTCTCTTGGCATGTCTTACTTTCAGTTTGCTAATTGTTCGGAACACCTATCATTCCGAACTTTCTTGCTGGTACAATCGGTTTTGATGTTTATTTAAGAGAAAGACAACTCAGACAGAAGGAAAAATGTCAATCACAGAAGAAAACATAGACAATGTGATTCAATATCGGAATAGTTCAACTGCAGTGCAATTTTTGTTTTGCACTAGGCAAGGATTATTATGATGCATACACACGCACACACACGCACACACACACACACACACACACATATATATATATATATATATATATATATATATATATATATATATATATATATATATATATATATATATATATATATATATATATATATTCAAGTTTATATAGCAAACGTAATAGAAGCTTCTACCTTAGTGAAATGTATTTTTATCAAAAATGTCCTATCATATTATATTTATATTTCTTGGTCATCAATAGCTGAATTAAAATTGATAATTCGATTGAACCAATTACGGCAAAATCCATAATATAATTGGAATAAACGAAATGACCATCGATTGGTTTACGGATGCAATTCAAATTAATCGTCACGTCTTGTGGCTTAATTGGCTATGAAGATTGCATGTCGTATGCATTCTTGCTACTTTATTCTTATTCATTAAGTTATTGTTATAAGTTTTTCTTCATTTCAAATCAGCCACGTGCATATCTATGCATATAAAATATGCCTTGTTACATCAAAGGGTACCTTTAGTTAAGTAATAGGGTATGCGTTATTTGGCTTATAAGGAACAATATTACAATTTACGTTAATGTGATAACGATCCCAAAAGACCTACACAAGTATTCTTATACAGTATAATGGAAAAGCAAGACCCGAATATTTACGTTGGTCAGGAGTGTCCACTTTATTGCAGCTTAGATTACATTTTCGATACATTTCCCCAGACAATTGAAAGTACTGATTAGTCCTTAAGCTTTTAACAGCAAAAAGTGCCCGATGAATGTTTACGGAAGGACAGATCTATGAGAAAGACGAGACTGCAGGTCATTCTAGAGACTGACATAAATGAGGTACAATCAGAACCTAATAACAAACAATTCGTTTTATATTTTACATTGATATCGTGAAGTTATTTTCAAGTGGAATAATACATATATATTGCGTCCCAGGATTCAACATATATAATTTTCATGTCGATCCACTCAGTATCATCATTCATTTTTGTTCTTCTCGTTTGCAGTCCCTCCCAAGAAATATTAAAGTCCAACATGTGGATGGAAGAGTTATTGATATAAATCATAATGGACAGACGAGGCCTGAATATGGGATGACTCGAGGAATAGAAACAACAGCTAATATATCAATAAACTGTGATTTATGTCGAAATTTTCATGCACCGAATTATTGTTTATTAAATGCAAGCAATAAACAAGAATATTGTCAATTAATTTTGTTTTAGTCTCCCATTATTATAAAGAGAAAGGATGTCAGAACTGTGATAAGATCATATTATTAAGAGTACTTTTCTCGCTTTTGGTTCCTGCATTTGGATATTGTTTTAATATATTATTTCTTTCGAAGCCACGTTTCCTGTAGTATAAGATTGATCAAGGTTTATTAACTATACGTAACCACTGCGAATAAATTAATATCTTTTGCGAGAAAGTGATATTATATGACATTAAAGACTCAATATTACAACGTCGTATCCAGTTTTATTATTAAACTTAAATTGCAAAAAGGCATAACTTTTATTTATTTGAAAGTCTTTGGTCCTGAAAAGGTGTCATTCTACGCACACACACACACTCGTACAGACACACACGTGTATTCATATCCTTTTAAGGACCTTGACATATTACTACATTTCGAAGACAATACGAAGGAATGAACGTATATGTTAGAAATTTGAAAGTAAGCTTAACTGTAAGATAGGCAATATCTGCATTACTTGATTGCTGGCATATCCTTCTTTATGCATTATGAAGACTATTCTGACTTTGCCTTCATTGTGAGGACGTCATTGTGAGGACTAATTTACACACAATCAAAGACTACCATCAACCTGAGGACCTGATTTTTTTTTACTTCTTATAGCACCTATCATGGAAAAAAAACATGAGAAGACATTTAAAAGTTTATGAACAAATTTATCTGCAATTAAAACTACAGACATACAAATATATACACGAGCTTAAATGTTCGAATCTTATTAAAATATAAATTTTAAGTTCCTTTGCAAAAACCTAAATCTCAGGCACTGTTTTGCAACTTTGTAACCTCTTTTATTGAAACAATGAAAACTACCATCCAGAATAGCAATTATATCAAAATTGTTAATTCATCTATTAAAATAAACAATGTAATTTCTATAAATGTAATTGGACACCAAAGCAACTCAAATGCCATAAGGCAGTTTGCCCAATGCAAATTCACTGGAACTGAAGTTGCCTTTGGGAAATCTGCACTTGACTCATTATATATTAATATATCAATATAAAAGTTTAAATATTATTCATCATAAAACGGGAAGTGAAGGAAATTGCGTTCCTTTAATTATACATTTATTTTTTTCTTCATGTTTGTATTTGTTTATGCCTTAAAAGCATACGCCCATAATTAAAGTTATCAAAAAGTGTAAATAATAAATTAAGATAAAATATGTATGTGAGAAGGAAAGGAATGGTTAGAATGCATATATATGCATCTGTATATACACACATAAATAGTATGTTTTTTAAATATTTAGAAATGAGAGAGTATAGATAGAAAGGGGGTTAAAATACATTGAACGGAAACATTACATATTTTGTCTTCTAACGTCTTCATCTAACTTGCTTTTGAAACCTTTATTAAATTCACTTATATACGCCATGATATGCAACCATATCAACATGTGCAGTAATGAAAGCTAGACTTTAGGAAAAATATTTTGTTCTAAATACTAATTGTTTTCAGAACACTGGCTTATTCATTTGCTTAAAAATAATAATCTAGTCACCATGAAGTCTGCGATATGCATTTAAACTCTCACCGACGAGTTGAATTCGGAGGAGTTAAGTACACTTATTTTAATTTACTTCTTTTTCAAACGATAAAGACTTATCAGCCTTCTGTAATTTGGAAGTAAACAATCATACAATAGATAATAAACATTGATTCAGTTGCAAGTGATTAGATTGATTGATTAAGCATCTAAAGAAAAAGAAATAGAACTTCCTTATTGCATGTCTTAATAACATCAGTTTTAGAGGACTCAATTTGGGATGCATTTTAGATAACATATTAACCCCTGAAGGTTTTTGTTGTTTTCGCATGCAATGCAAGTTGGAAACACATTTTGGGGACTTTGTCTGAATACATCCTAATACATCAACTTCCAAGCAATATTCCATAAGACAAATGGCTAGTTGTGCTAAAGAAAATGTTTTTCTTTGGTTAGTTTGCTGGCGTATAGGCAGAAGGTAAAACAATGGATTTTTTGTTGTTGCTTAACGGACCCATAATTTTCGTACGGAGAAGACTCTTTATTCAAAATGTCCACCTTATCCTACCTTATGCACAGGTTTACCTGTCTGTGTGCGCTTTAGATTTGTCTGCCGTAGATCTTTGGCCATAAGGTCTAAAACACGGACACAAATTCGGAATCCGACCATGGGCGATTTTTGGGTGAGAAAAAAAAACCGGGTCCAAAAACTTAGATCTTTTTCTCTGTATTTTGTAGTGCAATTAAAAGGTCCAGATTATTTTCTATCATTGTAGAGCTACATCTCTCTACCTTTCTATAATACCACCCACTTTAGTGTATCATGCATGACCTTGACACTGGAGACATTGGAAGTATGCTACTACTTTCTGCCCCTTAAAGTCGTCCCAAGAGGTTAATGTGTTAATATTTAATAAATGAATTTATTTCGTATGGAGAAGACTCTTTATTCAAAATGTCCACCTTATCCTACCTTTTGCACAGGTTTACCTGTCTGTGTGCTCTTCAGATTTGTCTGCCGTAGATCTGTGGCCATAATGTCTAAAACATGGACACAAATTCAGAATCCTACCATTGGCGAAATTTGGATGAGAAAAAAAACCGGGTCCAAAAACTTAGTTTTTTTCTCTGTATTTTGTAGTGCAATTAAAAGGTCCAGATTATTTGCTATCGTTGTAGAGCTACATCTGTCTAGCTTTCTATAACAGCACCCACTTTAATTTATCATGCATGACCGTGACACTGCAGACATTGGAAGTAGGCTACTACCTTCTGCCCGTAAAGTCGTCACTAGAGGTTAAAATGTTAATATTTAAGAAATTAATTTCTTTAAATTATGAACTGGAATTTCAAGGTTCTTAGTATTACATATTAGACTAAATTACTATTTTGGAATGTTGGCACATTAGCACATTCTAAGCTATTTACATATATAGTTCAGTATTAGAATTTGGCTTGCATCACTAATTGATATCGTTTGAAGAGAAAGTCAGGTGCAATTTCATAAAAAAGTGTTGCAAAAAGAGGAGAGCGAGAGGATATGCAAACTGAGTTATGTGCATGTGTGCGATTTGGATATTTATCATAGCTTTAACAATTTTTCAGTCATATCACTATAAGGTTTGCATCGTGGCAGTAAATAGTGATGTCTAGCACTTGTGTTTCGTGCTGCTGTCCCACCTAGACACATTATCTTAACACCAGGATAAGAAGTGCCAACATTAAACTCTTACTAGTGAGCATCTATCGCGAAAGCTGCCATTTTTATGTCTTTGGTATATTACTCGACCAGGGTTAACACCAGCACCCCCCACCCCAATCTAGGACTGACACTCTTGCAACTAAACCACCGGAGTGGTCTATAAGGCAAATGGAAATAAAAAAGAAGAGATGAAATACAGAGAGAAAAGTCAAATGGAGAAATGCAATTTAGATTAAATATTTAGAACTGGAAACTGAAAAAACAACTATTCCTTCACATACATGATTGTATTTTGATGCTATTATAAATAATAGGTTAGTATAAATTATTAGAGAAGAGGAAGTATATCAAAATGGCCAAGAGTGCATTGAAATATATTTCACAAAGTGTACATATTGGTAAAACTAATACAATCTACTCTTCATTGCCATTCCAACAAAGTGTTAATAATGATGCGCTTCAGGTACATATCTTGAGGCGTGAAGAGTTGGTACCTGATGTATATCAACACATTAGAAAATTTCAAAATGGAAAATGTATAAAGCTATATTGTAACAAGAATGTGCATGGTATTTCTGACTGCTAAAGATTGAAAAAAAAAAGCAACATAATTGAAACAGACTAGTCAAAGGCTCCTATATTAAAAGGCCAAGGTCACAGAACTGTACTGAAAGCAATCAGTTTGTTGGATCAAACAAATCAGTCTGATTTTATGATTGATAATTATAAGCCATTTATGATGAAGGTTCTTTATCAACTTTGTGCAATTCTACTAAACCTATCCCAATTAAAATATTAAGGGACACAGGAGCTTTTAAGTCTTTTATTATCAGGTACATTGCCTGTCTCTGAGCACAACTCTGGTCACAGTGTTCGTATTTAGGATGTAAAATCAGGCTTTGCTTTTCTCTCCAGTGTACTGAACTCATGACCATTGGATTACAAAATGCAGTATCCGCCTACTGAGCTGCTATGGCCACCTATCTAATACTGTTTGAAACAATCAAATTAAAAATAAAAAACAGTAGGAAGTTGAGAAGAAAACAAATACATTAAATGGTTAAATTGCATTATAATTCAATTGAGCCAGAGAAACATGTACAAATATTATACATATTTCATTGCATAAAGTAAATGTTCATCCCCACAAAAATATTTAATAGAAAAGATGCAACCCAAATAAAGTCATTTCACTGATTATGTATGTCATTATTGAATAAATACAAGAAGCTGGCCACAGCCTGCATGATAAGTCCAGTCATAAACATTCAAAATGTTGGTTACAATGGTATTAAAGTAAAACAAAGTAAAACAACTCTTTCGTTGAAGGTAATTAAAGGGTGTTGACAGATGAATGAAAGGACATCAACTTCCATGTAAGGTGGAGGAGTCTTGACAAAACTGGCATCACAGGAAGACATGCAGTACTGCAGTATTGTTAAATGAAAACATCTTATTTATCATTAATATTAATAATGCCTTTGACAGTCTCTATTATATAAAGATAAGGTACATCCTCCCAACCTTGATGAAACGTCACACTGTCAATTTGTTTTTGGAAGGAACATCAGGAAGCAAGACAATTTCCTTCGTAAAGTGTAAATGCATTTTAGTAATTTAAATATTTTTATCTTTACTTGTTCAATGATAGAAGCAAACACAATTTAAGTTATCTGTACCATAATTCCAGTTAGATTGTCTCCTTGAGTCCAAACTGCAGAATATTAATAATAAATGAGAAATGGGTAGCAGACCTTTGAACACATTCAAAGCCTATAAGTCACTGTGAAGCTTAAGTCAACTTAGCCCGTTTCTGTCCTTCATTCACATACAAGTAGATGCCAAGCATAAGACAAGGCGAGAGCAATACCTCAACTTTGTCTGTTTCACTACTGTTTGATACACACATTAATTTTATCCTAGCTGTAACTACACAAATTTGCCAGTCATCATAGTTAAATGTAGCTTAAAAAAAACTTACCGGTAATTTGTTTCACACCAAATATCTAAAACAAATAGGATACTTTTAGCCATAAATGAACTGAAAATTTACAGAGTTACAGATAGGATAAAATTTGTAATGCTGCGTGAAATGTAGAATATCAACTTCTGTTTTCAGGAATATTAAACTGTATGCATAGCTGCCAACCCTCCAGACTCGCAATTTTGTGAAAATGGTGATAAAAAACAGTGAATTTTTACATGAATTCATGAAGTTATCTTCGAGTCTGCGAATATTTGTCAATACAAATAAATGCATGGCAAGTGTTTGGTATGTTTCAAACTAAACTTCACTGTATGTGTTATATATTTCCTTTCATTACTCCGAGTTTCCTCTGACCCTTGCCACACCATTTTTTTATATTTGGAGATTTATGCTGGGGTGCAGGGTCAAAGTCCATTCCCTATCGATAAAGTTGGAATTTGCCGACACCATTTGGTGTCAAAATGGGGTAGCCTCTTACTATCTGGCACAGCAAACTTGAAAGAACTTTCTTTTGAGATATACCTGCTTGAAATCGATAGGAAAATTATTTATTTTCTCAAACATCATGAACATAGCATTCGTCATTTATTTAATCTGCTGACAGTTGAGATGAAAATGCGTTCTTGCAGAAATTTGACCTGGATCTGGCCATTTTTGTTCCAATGACATGACTATACAAATCTCGCCACCTACTTGTCAATTAGGTCATATAGTCACGTGATATGGACAATAAACAAATTTCTAAAGTAAAAGTGGGGTAACAAGAGTCAGAAAAAATGGTGAAAACATTTTCAAGATTAGTTGCAGGTGCATGGGAGAAACAACATTTTGGTTGGGCACCAGTTTCTCTTAAAGGCATTTGTTGTTGTTGAAGGGTATAATACTATTTTTTAACACACGATATGATATACATTGCAGCCATTATTAATGGTGGAGGAAAAACCCGGGGAAAACCACTGGAAAGAACCGCTGACCCACGAGAAGCTACTGGCAAGCTTTCTCACATACCCACATTGGCCCAATCTGAGACTCGAACCTACGCAGACACTGACTGACACACTGAAGAAGAAGAAGAAGAAGAAGAAGAAGAAGAAGAAGAAGAAGAAGAAGAAGAGAAAGAAGAAGAAGAAGAGAAAGAAGAAGAAGAAGAAGAAGAAGAAGAAGAAGAAGAAGAAGAAGAAGAAGAAGATGATGAAGAAGAAGAAGAAGAAGAAGAAGAAGAAGAAGAAGAAGAAAGATAACACTTCCCTAAATCGGTTGACTTGTCACAAATCAAAATGAAATTATTAGAAGATAAAATGTACCAAGCCTTCAGCACCTAAACTATCGAGTACCTTATAAAACCACAAAAACATAAACAAAACCATGTCCATACGTTAGTCACTGTCGGAATTTCAATTTTATGTTCAGTGAGGATTTAAACTAAATAGATACATAGAACAGTATATTCAAGAACAATGTTTGACATCATCCACAGACATCCATACAACTTTAAAGCAAAGAAAGCAATACGTAAATTTTGAAGAAAAAAAAGTATTTCTTAAAACTCTTGAACATTGTTGTGTACGGTTAACTGGTGGGTCAATTTAAAAACAGGAAGCATGTACAAAGATTGGTACTCTAAAGAAAAATGCATTAAGCTTCGAAAGGATATATCATTTCCAAAGAAATCTATTAAAGGTAAACATTTTATTAGTCAATTAAGTCTTCTACTGCAGGAAGCCCAAACACCATAACATATTAAGAGCATTATATTTTCATGGCAGATATAGATTCCTTTGTATTAATGCAGACCTGTAGAAACAGATACACTTTAAAATGACCATGTTTTATGATACACGTAACTACAAAAAGATGATATTTTGTTGTTCCTCATATGAAAAATAAAGATACCCGGGTTGTGTAATTAGCTGAATACAAAAATAGCGTGGTTTTAGAAGTAAGCTATATGCCTTTAGGACAAAACAAAGATGAACAATAAGTATTATATGGTATTTAATAAACAATATGTAATCGCAAAGTATTGAATGTAAGAAAGAATCTTTATTCAACAACCTCTTGTTATCGCAAAGTAGCAAAAGTATGCAGTAGGATTTGTTGAACAGTCTGTAATCGCTAGCTATTTAAAGTAAGCAAGTATTTTTATTAAATAACCTGCTATCGCATATTATTTAAAGTGAGGAAGGTACAACATATCGTCTATTTAACCAAACTATAAATCTGCAACAAGTAGAAACGAATGAACTTGCTAGAGTTAAACCAAAATGGCATTAGTGAAATCTGATGAAATATTGCAAAACCAAACTATAGAAAACATATCAAACACATGAGCAGCGAAGCAGAGGAACTAAGAAAAGCTAATTGCGATACATTTTACGGACTGTTAAAATACAAACAAACAAAATACATTTAACCGAACATTTAACAGATTTAGAAAATACTTTTAAATACAAATTTTGAAGAACATACAAAAATTTACATTTTGGTGAAAGGTTAAAATGATTTTTCAACAACACGGTGTGACACCTGCAACAAGCAAATACATATTTTTGTATGGCATCAGAAAACCCTTGGTCTAAACATAATAACATAATAAATTTGGTAAAATGTCTTAAAGGAAGAACGGGTAAAAGTGACACATAAGCACCAGTTTGGTGACACATAGGCACCAGTTGACAATGTAAACCAAGAGATCTAGATACTGACATTATTTGTTCGAGTTAGATTAAAAGCACAAGCATCACTGATTGTTTATTTCTGAAAGAGTAAAAAATATGGCGTTTAAAATAAGCTGGGCAACATGTTCATTAATTAACTGATGATGTCATTCTGATTAGTTTTGGCCGTAATTAACTTGTTGTATGCGATTCAAAACTCATGTTAACATTTGGCAACAAAAGGAAAGAACAAAAAAAAATAATATGAGTAAGAAAAAAAAACTTTTTTCAGAAGTAAATTTAGTCAGATCAAGCAACCACATACGTAACCATATACACTTTTTTATTTGCTTCGTGAATAAAGTAAATTAGTTCTGTTTCTTAATCATCAGCTGTTTTAACTGTAGACCAATTAGAATCTCTCACCGTTTGTCTTTTTGTCGAGATTAGAATGGACCAAGTACAATCTTGCACCATTTGTTGACCTTTTGTCATCATAACTGCTAATCACATTCTCTTCATTACGAATTGTTACTGACTGCTTTTCGGTCGCTGGTATTGTATTATTTACCAAGTCCGTATGTAAGCGTGTCAAATGGCTGTTGTATCAAATAATACTACCAGTTTGCATTCCCATATCACGAGATAAACAAAAATATTCCATTCCCATCATCAATAACATAATCTAGTTTTAACTTGTGGTTATAGCGTCCGCCGCGGAAATTGGAGGACGTGGGTTCGATCCACGGCAGTCATAAAAAAGACATACAAATGGTACTAACAGCTGCCTCGCTTGACGCTCATAATTAAGAGGTTAGTGGTAGGACTGGTTTGTCTGGTGTCAGGATAATGTGACTGTGTGAAACATGATGCTACATGTCTGTGGCATGATGCCCCAGTGACATCACTATAAATTGCATCACTGCAGACATCGTAGCGATATGATTGAATTTATTTTTACAGCTACATTAAAAATCCTAACCAAGCAAAAAAAGAAACAAAGTAATATTGCTCATGAGTTAAGGAGCACGTCCGTTGTCAAATCGTTAGTTTCGGAGGCTCATAGATTGACATGTTTTCAAGCTCTTCAATTTTGGAGGAAAGTAAATATTGAATGCAGACCACAATCCCACAATACCATGCAATAAGTGATCGGTTTTGAGAAACACTGGAGCTTATGACGTCTGGTGATCGTTTTTCAAAATATGTTTGCTTTCCGTTTTCTGAAAGCTGCATTTCCAATGGCTAATTCACAGGTCAACAAAACATTACCCCTGTGCTGTCGCGTCATATCTTTATATAGAACGACGGTTATCTGATTTTCATCAGATTGTTGCTGCTGGTGTTGTTGTTGTAGTGTTTAACGCCATTTTTCACCACACGATAGTCTATACATGGCGGCCAGTATTAATGGTGGAGGAAGAACCGGGGAAATCCCCCAAAAGAACCACCGACCAACGAGAAGCTACTGGCAAGATTTCTCACCTACCCACATTGGCTGAATCTGAGACTCGAACTCACGCAGACAGAGGTGATATGGCAGTGATCCGTAATGGAGAGCGCTTGAGACCAATCGGGGCCACCTAAATCATTTATAAAACTAATCTTTTATATACAGTAGTCCCCCTCTTATACAGCCATCTCTTCTGTACCTTGAAAGTGGCCTTATAAGACGGGTGTCCTTTCCAGAGGGGCAAATAAATTTTTATGAGAAGTATATGTAATGTAAATAGTTTGAAAGCTATATACTTCAAAGCATTTAATATCTTAGTTTAAAAGTAACATTAATCATTAAATGTTCCTCTTGTTATAATAACAAACTTATTTCAACTTAATATATGTTAATAGTTCTATATCTTGACGTAAGTCTGATATGCGAGCGGGTATTGGTGTCATGCACATTGCAAATACATTCAAACACGTCATTATCATCTTTGTACATACGTCACTGTTAATGTGATGCCGTGTTAATATTTGATAATGATTTATTCTGGTGTTGCTAACTGCATGTGATTTAATTATGCAGACAAAACTTGTGTCAAGTGGAAGAAATGCAGTTTTCATAAAGGAAGCCATTTTTCGGTCTCTGTGTGGTACCCTGTTTTCCTCAAAATTCTAAGTGTGTGCCAATGCACAAAATCTATTTATAGCCTATGCTGACCCTGTTATGATCTTAACAATACTTATCAGAGAAAAACTCGACATATGTGTTAAGCCCCAAACTCTATCAATGATTAATGAGCCAATTTTGGGTAAACAAAGGATTTTATTGATAATGAACATGTACTATTAATCTTTAGTCAACACTTCTAACGAAAACTTGACACTGGGAGACATATATCGATGATAGAGATAATCAATTGCTTACCTTACGTAAAGATTTGAATTAATAATTGGTTCTGGATACATTTGAAGAAACATAAGTGGCCGCTCATGTGGGGGACATTTTACATATTTTGTACTAAAATGCTGGCTGCGTTAGAGAATCGGCTGTTCTTGAGGGTTGCTTTTGAATACAAACTCGTTCGTTCCAAGGGATTCTGCCTGTAAGAAGCGGATATATATATATATATATATATATAAATACCATAAAATGTTTGCTACTGGGGTAAAAACAGTACCTGTCAGCTATAGTTCACTTATACCAGGACCAGTTATACCGGACCGTTTCAGCAACTGCCGAAATAATAAATAATAATAATAATGAGGACTTTGTACAGCGCCTAATCTTTCGAAGCTCTAAGCACCTTACACCATCTATAATGATATTACTCCACTACAGAAAAACATGGAAATTGGAAAACATATAAAACATGCTGAAAACATATAAGATACAAAACAAATGTTTCTGATATCATAACTAGCGCTTAATGAGAAATCAGTTATTTTTTAAAATATTTTAAATAATTAAAAATTGGGGAATTAATGAATCTTTTGCATGTGGCGTGAATTGGTGAATCACTAAAAAATGGTTTTATAGCTAGGTGTATGTATTTCATATTATGGCAACAGGGAAATTATATCACTAATGCTAAAATATATTTTCCAGAGTTCTGTTTGGATGAGAGAGGTATTTTATACCTTACTACTGCCCCATTCATCTTAAGTTTTATTGAAAGAGAAAAGAGTATTAAACTAAATTACCAATGTAAACTTAAATACAAACCAGGATTCTTCAGTTTCTAAGTTTAAATAATCACACTATTTTTATCCATAAAGAATCAATTGAATTTCTGAAAGGACCATTTGGTCACATTGTGTAATTTTATTTTTATGCATAATAACCTCTCCATGCCCAACACATAAGAGTATTTGCACTTTCTGTAGTTAGGATGCACGTGGTTTCTTTTTTTGCTCATGTTAGTTGTTTCTCTAAATGACACTTCTGTACAAAATGCATCATTGGTTGAGAAACCAACACCATTAAGCACCTGGCATTACATTGCAACATATTCACAATATCCTATGGGTAGCCTAATTGTCCAATTTGATCAGGTCTGCCAAACATTAAGTTCACACCGGTTTTGACAAGAATGACCTGACTGAATCATTACTATATTTAATGAGCATATAATTAACACTGCAAACGATTTTGTTTTTGAGACAAGGGATACCATAATTTAGACTAGACGGAATTGTTGGCAGTGATATGAAATGATATTGGAACGGTGCATTGCCTTTGTACAAAGAGTATGATCACTATTATCATCGAACTTTAATGCAGGCTACAATTCTCCGGAAACCTCTCATATCAGGCCATGTTATATCACAAGGTACAAAAATACAAATGGATTGAATACCTGTCTTTGTCATGGATATTCATTCTCTAACTTATTTAATCTATGTAATCAAATTACTTGTACATGCTGCTTTCGCATAATTACATAAGATGCACATACATTTAATACTGAAAATCATGTATATATTTTGAAATCCTTCTAATATCATCGAGTTCTAACTTTTTGAATGAAAAATGAATGAAAAACTTATTTTAATGGCAAATTCCATATACAGCTTGATGAAGAGTTTAAGACAAAGCCCAGACTTTATGATCCAACATTGTGGACTTATATGCCAGCAAATATTTATTATCTCTGTGAAATTCTTAGGCAACTGTTTTAGTTCTTTAGCTTTAACATAGAAGGTTTATATTTTAAATATTTTATAAAATATTTGTTCTGGGTCCATGGACTCCTTGCCAGAATAGGCATCTTTCTCTTTGCCTCTTCGCATGCTGCTATTCCTAGTAGTGAAGATGTTCTGATTAATTGTCCAGGTTGTCTTTCTACAGCTGCCTTATCCTTCTTTAGCCGTGGTACTCTTGCTGTTTTTTTCTTCTCTGCCTTAACGATTGATTTGCAGCTTTTACCTTCAAAACAATTAATCCCTCTTCATTTGGGATGATAGATTCACCAAACATTGATACTATTTTAACTAGAAATTATTCAACTGTTTAGCATTTAAGAAATGTGAAGAAATCAATACTGCCAATAGGAAACATTCGAATTAGGATCTTGGGTTCACACTAACAAATATATTAGTTTACCATACTATTTAGTTTACTTTAACAGCAACAGCTCCAAGATGAATATCATCTACAAACACAGTAAACATTAGGTAAAAGTTTAACTTCAGCATTACGGCCAATAGTATATGAAATCTAGCCAGTGAAAGAAAGAAACAAGTTCAGTTGTTACCATTCTCTGGGTACACATCAAATGAGAAAAGGATTAATGGTTACTGTGCCATTAATAATACATTTAATTATATTTACTGAAACAATGAGTTATGACATAAGATAAAATTAAATTGTTTGGGATCACTGATTTTATTAAACAATCTTTATAGTACAGGTGTTAGTAATTGACAGTAATTGCTTTCATTATAATGTTAAAAGCTTGTGGTTTTGTAAAAATATATTTCTATCAGTGCTCCGAAATATAGTTTTCATCATACAGCAACGGGTCCAAACATTGCAGTATGATACACTTACATAACATGATACGCTCATGTCTCAACTTATAGATATTCCATACGTGCATATACTTAATATGCAAGCATCTATTGTTTCCGGTATCAATAATCATAGGATCTGGAAAGTCGTGCGTGACAACCATAAAGATAGTGAATTCATAGTCTTAGTGGTTTGTCAGGATCATATCAGTATCTTTTATTTTGGTACGCATTGCACATCAATTTATTTCCGGTGCTAATCTCCAAAAGCATCAACTGTAATGCATTACCTTCACAAAATTGTCTTTTATTCTTCTTCTTCCACTGAACAACCATTTTGAAGGTCTTCAATATTATCTGTAAAGATAATGTTCATATTTATTTTATATTACATAAAATATATGAACTGGATGCCTGCCAATTGTTTTCATTAAAAAAAAATATTATAACAAGTTAACCAAACTATCTTCTGAAATTTAAAACTGGAACCTTACTATCAAATATGTGACAATGTCCAGCTATCATTTTTTTTGCGAATATTTTCATAATATTTCCTGAAGTTACAAAAGCTACATATCAAATACATAGAACAAATTACACAGAAAGTGTTCGCTTCACATGACATACTGTATAGCAATGATACATAACTGGGTTCAAGATCAACAAAAGGACAAATCAACTGACAAGCAACACTGGAGAATAATAGGATAGACTTTGGATAATGCTGATGTTTGTAATGATAATGACAAATACTGGATTGCAAACGAAACCGAAAATGAATGATTCTTAAGCTACAATATTTCAGTAAAATCAAAGAGATTATATTTAAACCAGGTATCTGAAAATTTAACACGCTGAATGTCATCTATACGATAACCTTGTGCTTTACGTCGTTTCTTTATTTTGATGACAATTTATGAAGTCCAATGTTGAGGAGTCATGATAATCAGTCTTTGGTTCTTTCAACAATCCATTCGCAATTTTACTATGCATCAGAAATTAGAAGCTTTATGAAAAGGCCCCCAAACTACCAAAGCCCTTCATATGAATTACCCGCAATATCATCTGACAGAAATATACCTGTTAAGTTATGTTCAGAAGGATCAAAGAATTTCTTTACATATTTTGCAAAGTTTTGGTCACTGAATTAATGTAATATGCAACTATTCACACTTGATAAAAATTCACATTGACCTACCACCATTATCAATCTGTATATTGTTGAGACTTTGTCCTCATGTTCAGCATATTTAAAAGATATTTAAAATATATTTTCTTTGAAACAAATCAGGCTCCATGCTGTACACCGCGTTATAAAAGTGTTTGTAAGTTTTCGAGGGAGTGGTGTACTTGCCATTTTGATTATATAATGCACAATAAAGTACACATACCGTATCTTAAAAAAAAACAGGAAACTTGCAGCTAATTTTTCCCTGTATTACTTTTCCCTCTGGCTACCTTCTTTGTATAGTATCATATCTCCCTGATATTGATAAAATGTAATCATTTTTCTTCTGGCCCTTTACAGCAAATACACCATGTCTGCAATATATAGAATGTTGTTTATGTCTCAGTTAATAAAAACAAATCATGGCCACTAATAAAGTCAATCTGTCAGATGAAATGTAGAGCTGTACCGATGTCACATTTTGCCAATTATGCCGATACCGCGTATGGCTGATTATTAAAATTGCCGATACCGATTGTGAGATTATCATAGAATAATCTTAATAATTTAAGGAGAAAAATATTGCTTGGAAGAAGGGGGGGGGGGTCCGCTTTTCAGTGGGGCAATGTCTAAATTTTACCGTTTTTAGGTCTTTTTGTTTGCTACTGTAACGGCTATAAATCTTGGAACATGAAACATTAATTTTTTCCGTGTCTTAAGACAGGCATGTTAAAGAAGTAACTTTCGGTGACCCGACAATTATTAAACTGTTATAAAATACCATAATTCGTGGGTCGGGGAGACAATGTACTATGATATAGAGTACTTACACAGTGCAAAGCGTGCATAGCGCACGTTTGATTGTACAAGGCACATAACCATCATAATTTACATGCTCACGAAGAGAGGTAATAATAAAAGCTAAAATTCTCATATAGATCGACTAAGATCACGTTCAATCAATTTTAGTTTGTCTTTTGGCTGAACAAACATTACAACTTTCCACACAATGAAAAGCTTGATATTTCGGTGCCTCCTTTGATAATAGTCGATGAATTTCTCTATAGTTTTGCGACAGCAGTACATGCCAGTAAATCATTAAAATGCCTGAAACTGGCTTGTGACAAGAGGAATTTTGAACGCTAACTATACCAGTACATTGATGCAGAGGCGTAGCTAGAGTGTTTGGAGCCCGGGGACAAGATTCATTTATACGTTCCCGGGTTCTTCCTCCACCAATAATTCTGGCCGCCACGTATAGCCTATCGTGTGCTGAAAAATGGCGTTAAACTCTACAACAACAGCTACAACAACAGCATTTAACGATGGTAATTAACATTGGTATATACGGTTTAAAAATGCCAGATTTTAACTCGTGTAAGTTTCTTTTCTGGAATGGCATTGGAGTACAGCATTCGTAGTGTGACATTCTATTTAATGAAGATGCGAATTCTTTATAGAAAAGTAATTATTTCGTTACAACAATAGCTCACAGGTGACGCAACAGAACATTTAGGACTTTTCTTGATTGGAAGAAAACGAAAATCGAGGATATAATGTAATAATTGGGAGTTCTCAGCAAAAATCAGCGGTAGTTTACAGCAAGTGTGTTAAAACAGTAATTACTTTTAAGAATATATTGTCTTTCAATTAATCCCCAAATAAAATGTTTCTTCTTTAGTTTCCACTGTTTAATTCTGTTTTAAAATTCAAGCCATGTCAAGATGACTGTTATAATTGAAATTATATTTTGGAAATTTATTTGCATCGGCACCGATTATTTCTGCCGATACGGTTTATACCGATTGTTCTAATAATAGGCCCGATTATGAGTACAGGCGATTAATCGGTGCAGCTCTAATGAAATGCTGAATAATTATTTTAAATAACTGTACAGTCCATTATGATGCAGTGAATAGCACTGAATATAATGAAGAGATAGAACCAAATAAAGAAAACAAAAACAGAATCAATTCAGTTGGCATTACAATTGGTGTCCAGCAAATTATAAAAAATGTGCCCAGGACTAATTAGGACGACTTATCATCTGAAGAAAATAATGTGAATTGGAGGCCAGGTATATAGTGATGTTCTAAGTGCACCCATTGACTGGCCTGAGACTAGAGTAAATTATTACTGAGCCTGAAGACAGTTGTATGTAATGAACTATAAAAACTATAAAATTTGTTTGCATTTTTAAATTATTCTCTAACTTACCTCAACTAAATGCCAAAGTCAATTTCCACTATAAACTACACATTCTTTTGTTTTCAATTTACATGGCAACCAAAGTACTTGGCTTAGCAATGTAAACTTTTAAATGACAACTAAAATGTTCAAGTAGGTTGTTCTATGGTTATAAATGTTTCTAAGGTACTTAGAACGCACAAGAGTTTTTGATCTTCTGATCTCTGAATTACGCAGTCCATTGGCAACCTTCTATGCATAGTAGGAAAAAAAGGATATAAATTTGTGGGGTCGTGTTGAGCTTCCAGTCAATTTTGTATGTTAGTCCCAGATAAACTCATAATTGGGTCTTTCAATTATAAATTACAGATATAAATAACTGTACAAAGAAATACAGGGAGACTAGATGAAAGTAAAATATCAACCAATTACTAAATATAGTATTAGATGCATTTTCAAAATGTTACATACAAAAATGGTACTGATTAAATATTTTTGTTATTTCAGTTTAGAAATGATCTGTTTACTTTTGGGATATCATCCTCCATTAACTAAGACTTGATATATCCACACAAATTCTTGTGATCTAAACGAAAAATAAATGAATTAAAAACGTTTTTGTAGGTGGGTTGTAAGTACAAATAAAACAATTCAAAAAGAAATTCTCCAATGAAGTAAGGAAGACAAGAGATTTGAGATCAGTAATAATATTTAGGAATGACTTGATAGTCTTAAACTAACAGAAATGATCAAAACAACTTTTGTAAAACTCAGCAATCCCAAAAATATACTAAGTAAATTAAAAACAAATTAATTCTCTAAAAAGTCTAGAAAGTTTTATCAAAAGAGCTAAATAATAATGTTCTAATTTAATTCCTGTAATCTCAAACTGACTGATGTGCCTGTAATAAAATAATCCAATATATCCTTTTTTAATTCACTACAACTACAAATTAATGTTTTAGACCAAGATTATATAACACTTTGTAATGCCGGTAAATAATTTAAATAGTTACTTGCACCAAAACTAAAAACAGAACATGACAATAAGACTGATTCCACCATAGATACTAAAATAGGAATGAGTAATTTTTGAAATAACCAACATTGATATGTACAGCTAAGACACAATATTAGAGCCAGAATGTAGGTCAGTTTCTTTTGGAAACATTAAATTTGCATTACAGATCCAGCTGGGACTATGCCGACCTTATATGATTATGATGCTTTGTCTATTTCAGTTTGCGGCAGTTTTGTGTGTCCCCTAAAACAAAATATAGGAATCAATTAAACAATTGCAAGGATATTCCTCTAGATTCACCAGAAATTTGTATACAAGAAGAGCAAAGTGCAAAAATATCAACAGCAATAATAAATTGTCAGGGGTTAGTTTTTGTCTACTTTCTCTTGATCGAATGGGTAACACCTTGAAATATTTATAGCTTTTGAAAGTACATATAATGTCACTGTCAGCTTGGGAATAGCTTGGAGTTATTCCAGGTAAATCTAGCTCAAGTTAGGGTGCAGTCAATAATACAGATGTTTTACGGATTGAAATTTGAATGATTGATGAATGAGGACTATCCAAGGAAAGACCAACACGTCAAATATGATTTACCATCAGATACCATTTCAAGAATCAAGTGATCTTAACGTCCACTTATAATATAAAAGAAACATATCTCACCTTTTCTGAACATTTAGAGAAGTTGTATTTATTTTGCAATATGTATACTTTTAGTTTATTCAAAGAAAATCTGAATCAAATTACACACCGTAACGTGTAGACAACTGAATTCCAGTTGAATCCATTTAAAAAGAAGATAAACGAAAGACCATTCTGAATTGTCAAATCACATAATGACTTACATCATGAGGCTGAACATGCATACTTGATCAATAGTAACTAACTGTACCACACAGGACTGGCCATTCAATGAGGCAAGATTATTTTTTCCTACCTAGTTTTTTTTAGAAACAATAAGCATCATTGCCCCAAATGTACACAAAATTGGTCCATTGGCACTTTCTTAATTTTTAGTTTTATGTTAAGAATGGGATTATGTAATAAGTATTAGCAAGCACTAAACCAATCGGAGATACATGTCGAGACCAAACTTGGTATTACTGGTACTAATATGTCTTTTAATTCTGTAAGGCCATGTTAGACAACTGCCAACTTGACACCAACCATAATGTTGATCGATCGAATGAGATATATGTTCCATTGAATCCTTTGTAGCTGCAAAGAAGTATATAAAAAATAGACAAGTCGGCTATATACTATTGAAAGAATCTGATTTTCATGTTTTATATGTACCGGTATTTCATTTCTTGGTCTCAATAGCCACATGCCCAAATAATCACAAACAGGAACTTATATTGAAATACATGTACTTAAATGGTTCAGTTCTATATTATGATTAAGCTGTTGATGCATTTCCATGACCGCTAAGTATTTTGTCTTGTGTTTTATTAAAAATTATAAAAATTGTTTTTATATTTTCTTTATATGAACCACTAATTATTAAGACATGTGGATCAAACCACACATAATTGCTTAAAGGTGAACATTTAAGATTTGACAATTTTCCACATTATTATTAATTTCAACAATAAGGTAAGATTAGTTAGAAACAATTCCCAAATTTCTGTTGCTAATGACGGAAACTAAATTTGAGCTGTAAACTTCAATACATCAAATTGAATAGCTTTGAATGTTAGAAATGCATCTTTCCCTTGCTAAAATTGACATTGGTTTCTAATGCTAGTTTTATAAATGTGTACGATGGTTACTATCTTTATTATGTAAACATTTGTTCAATCTAATTCTTTAAAAGGAGATACAAATTAAATTCCAAAGGGTTATATGATCTAAACCAATTTTATCTTGTCATGCATGAGAAAAAAGAAAATGTTCCAGTTGGAAAAAAACCATAACTAAGAAGTCTCGTACAGTAAAAATGCAGTCAGAATTGAGAGAAGGTTTATAATTGTGTACATGTATATTCAACCTTGTGAGTCATTACTTTTCAAGGACTGAACAGGTGGTTGCATTAAATGTAAATTGAGGTTGTTTATTGGGGCTATTTTGGGGTTGTTTGTTTTAAAAACAACCAGCTGTAATTGAGAATTGAAGTGTACATACCTGGACTGTTTAAAAGAAGACCAACAAGGTCTCGACGTCTGTGCGTACGTTTGTTAAGATTTTAAGTAATAAACTCGTTGCAAAATAGGTGCCTAGTAAGACCAGAACGCACATAAGTAATATCTTACATACCATAGTGTATATTGGTGGTGAATGTATAATTCATACTTGTGACATTTAATATTAGTTATATAATAAATTAATATGCAGTTTCTTTTCTGCAAGTGATGCAACATCAAACTAAAAAGAAGCTGGAAAACGCATTTTGGCGACAGTTCTTTCAGTAACAAAATTTAATATTAACAGCCTGTATATCAATTTATACACAAGTTTAATTTAACCGTTGTCTACGTAAGCAGTGTTTGATTATTATTAATATCAGACCATTAACATGTTATCTGTCTAATGTAAGAGAGTATGACGCGTTATATCGGCGATTAAATGAAAACTAATTGTAATTGTGCCAGCATAACCTCACTTCCATTGTGAACTATGTTTCTAAAAATGAGGACATTAGATACAGTTATTGACATTAGAAAATACTGCCTTACGTTCACTTGTTCGCCGTTTTACTTCATGACTTGTTCTGAATTGGCATAGCATTTTAAAAATAGAAGCACTGAATTAGGGCACTTATTGTTTTGGTGAGATCTCTATATCTCAGTGAAGTAGATAACCAAGGCGTTCATAAACAGTCACCAGATAACGACATATAACGACATATATATTTTATCTGAAGTTTAACAAATTTGAAGTCTTTAATTTAATTGCAGGAAACTGCCTTCTCCTGATTCTCTGTTCTAGTCCGATTGAGTTGCTGGTCATTATCGAATGGGGAAACGACATTAATACTAAGCACAAGGTAGTGTGTCTAAGTAGATAACATGTTCAGAAGTGGTCATCGTATGTACATAATTCTCGGAATTAACCTAGGTTCATTTACTTCCATAATTTAGTAGAACTTATATTCACCTTAGTGAAAATGATGTGTAATTGGTTGAATTCATCTTAATAGTAAGCAAGGCCTGGTTTATGTTAGAACCCGATGCCTCTACAAAATAATCGATTGATTTGAAAAAGAAAGAGATAATTCCGTCCGAGAAAGTCAAGGTATCTTAATCGAATGTGTCGGCTTTAATATGTGAGAGGATGTAGATTGGTATGCATGTTTTGCAATGAATAATGGAATGCAAAAGCAATTAAAATGAATATGTAAAATTCGGTAATTTATCAACCCACAAATAGGAAGTGGCATTTAGAAATGCACGTCTCTTTTTCATTGAGGGAAGACGAACAAATCATACTTATTATCAATGATTTATATCTTAACGCAATGCGTTGGAATTTTGACTTGTGTATTTTTATGAGGCATTATGGATGGATCTGGTGAAATTTAAATATCTTAAGATATAGAATGACGGCAATTGGATACAATCTGAAAGTAAGCGTTCATCGTGAATAAAACGAATATTTGATACACTTTTATAAATGATAGTATGATGCTGTCTTCAAGAAATCACGGACCTTTACAATCACAATTATCAATCTTTAATTCATTTTCATTTCCATATTGAAAACTACTTTTTCTGCTAGCAATTGAACGATTGATATGTGGCACTCGATACTCATTGCTCCCGTATGCATGCACTGGTTTATATCAAGTTCAGAAACATCCATCTGTCATAATACTTGTATAAGATCTGTTCCTGAAAATATTTTATTTGTAATGGAATTCTTTTTTGATAGACATACCATTCTTTACTACAAAGGTAGGAACATATTCATATCAGTTTTTTATTACAAGAGAGCTAATTTAAAATACAGCAACTATATTCAGAAACCACATTCACCACTTGTATGTTTCTTCTATTTTATATTGTGACTTTAAAGTATTATTCAATCAATCAGTGTCGATATTGAAAACCAGAATGCATCATGGACATGATAACAACAAAATACAAGATATAACGTGCTTTGTCTCTACATTGAATCAAGGCACAAAACACAGGCATCGTTTATGAAGAACGTAAACGAATATAAACCCAACAAATGCAAGGTTAGCGCTAATGGTCATCTTACATAGATTCTGAATACGTGAATCGGAAATTAAAAAAAACATGTTAAGGGTTTTGGACTAATTATTTAGAATCTTAAAGGATATGATTCATAACAAAATTATTTTTAATTTATTTTAAAAGTATAGAGAAACCCAAAGAACAAATGTATTTGATAAAAGATAAGATATAATTGTGTAAAACGCTCAGCTGCGTGGAAGAAAAAGTTCCTGCGGTGGTGATAAGTCGTGCAAACCCGTTCGTTGACAGAACGAAACATATTGACAACCGTTTGATTGAATTGGTTTAATAGAATTAGTCGCAGCAGTGCTTGGTATGACTGGCTGTCGTCGTAAGCAGATAAATTGTTTCATATATGCTTAGGATATTAGAGTGTTTATATAAACATTCATAAGTTTACTACTTGATTTCATGATCAAAGATGAAGAGACAGCAACAACAATAATAAACGAAAAAGGCTTCAAAATGTTTACTATTTAAAACGCTACACCAACTAATACCATATTAATTAGTATTACCCTTGTTAAGATGTGTTTAACTATATTTGTTTTAAATCTTGCATATTATCGGTTATATGGATAACAGGATTTTCATTATTATCCTTCCTTTCTATATTGTTAATACTCACGTACTCTTTTTTTGGATGGGTTACATCTTACTGACTGTTTATCAAATGATTTAATTCAGTTTGTTACCACGTTAGTATTAATAGCAGTATCTGTTCCTGGACTAAATTTGTCTGATCTCGTATGAATAGCGTTATTGTAACCGGTTTTGCTACCTAATTTAATCACCATATCACTTGCTACCATAACCACTTATTCAACAATAATAGCGTAGATTGACTTGCTGAAATTGTTTGAACTGTTTACATCCGAGTCATACCAAAGATTTTGCAAAATGAACAGATCAAATAATTGTTTTATTGTGTGTCTTATATGGTTGAAACAGTCTACGTATATATGGTATTTTTCATCCAGAGCAACCCATACTTTGATATAGTGTAGATAGTCGTTCCTCTGTTACTCCGTTACTGTGTTTCAAAAGATAGCGCATATGTTATTTCATCAGACGTAATATAGAATCAGTTTGTTGTCACCAAGTTGTGTCGATTATTACTTAAATGATCCAGTTATGTGGTTATAATTACATATTTAAGAATATTGAATATGATTTGGTATATAAACTTCTCATTCCTCGATTCTACAGCATTCGGTTATGCAGGACCAATTGCAATACAATATTTTAGGTCCCAATAATATATATCTAGTGCATCATTGAGGAGTGGGTATGTTAGGGTATTTTTATTTCAAATTAAGTTAAATTATTTAGTCATATACTTGCCTGTTGTATTAAAGGACAGATCGTCATGTAATGCTAGTTTTCATTGAGACAAAAATCTTCTTAATACGTGGATGTAGTCGTATTGCGTTTACAAATTATGATATATAATATGTGTTAAAGAACATTAAATCAATCTTATATATGTAATTGTCTAAAATTACCAGTCAATTTGATATAAAATATGTGTATATTTTAATTGTTGGTATTTGTTTGCAATTATTCCTTAATGTAAACGTGAAACATTAAATATTAAGTTCATAATTTTGTTCTTAAAATGTAATATGTTTATAAATTTAAAGTATAACATAATGGCTGGTCGACATTTATTAATGGTTTTAAGGGATAAAATTTCACCTCATTATTATTTAAATTAATGAGATACGTTAGTTTATGTTGCTACATGCCAAATTTGGGTATGCAGGTTTTGCAGTCTTTAAAGGTCATAAGCCATGTTTCGCATTATTTTCCACAATGAATTCTTTCAAAGGGTGAAAATACTTATAAAACGAATGAAAAGGAATCAATGGAAGAAATTTAAATAGACATGAAGGAGAAGGAACAAGATAGGAAAGAAAACTAAATATGAAGAAAAATTCTGACATTTTTATTTCGCCGATTTGTAGGCAAATTAGTCAGAATAAGAAGGATGGCATGTTACTTTGTTTAAAAAATTGGAGAAGAAAATACAAACATGTGTGTGATTCCATAATCTTTAGAACATAACACCAGTACAATACCGCAACAGCAATAACACAAGCTTCAAGGTACAAGTATTTATCTGTAATTGTTACCTTAGTTTAAGTATTTTCTCCTTGTATGTTCTTCTTATACTGCTTGTGCTATAGTAACAACAACTGTCATTTCTGCTACTGCTACAACTGTAGCTTATGCCACGACTACGAACCAGTTGAAGAACAATTTAAAAAAATCATCATCTTTGATGCTTCTCCAATAAATACGTTTCACATTGGACTTTGTTCGTTCATCCAACGCTTTTCATATTATATGAATCGAAATATACATAACAACCACGAAATTAAGAAACTAAGACAATTATTTGTCATTACAGATAGCAATCATAAAAAATTTTTACATGCAAATTTTATTTTATAATTGGAAATGTTTTGAGTTGGGTACTGATTTATTGATATCGGAAGTTGTGTTTAAATACGTTAAAAGTTTCAACGTCATTGTTTTTCAGGGAGTTTCGGATTGATTCAGGCTGCACAATACGTGATAACGTCATGTGACAGTTTTATGCACTTTCTGTTTCATAGAAATTAAATGATTAATACAAGAACGTAAAGTCTGACATTTATGGCTAAACATTTGCGAAAGATTTGTATAAATATCGCATTTGATTGCTACGAGATCAGACAAGACGGCCTTTTCCTAAAGGTAAGCTATATTCTCAACATTCGATCCTTATATTTACTTGAGTGAATAGTAGACTAATGAAAAGCATCATATCTGTACTATGTGAATTTTTATTTGTTGTATTTAACTACACATCAGCTTGCTATAAACTACATATAACTGAAAAAGTTGTCTTATTGTCCAGAGATGCATTCTGGTAGCGGGAAAAGTTGGTATCGTCATAATACGAATAATTAACCCACTAACTATAAATCTGGCACATTGTCCAATCAGACACCATGGTTACCAAAGATGTAAAGGTACAGACAATATTTTGATTATTCTCAGCTTCTTAAACTCAAAGCAGTCAAGAAATCTCTGCAAAGGATCACATGTCCAAGATACATGCAAACGACTTATGAAATGTGGCTTCCAGGCATCAATCTATGTTAAACTGTAACATGTATCGAGATATAACGCAAACACAAGCCTTTTGAGGTGCACTTTAAACCAACATAAAGTAAAATAATTAATACATAATATTCGACATCAAACTTCAGACTAAACGCAAAGTGTTTCCATTAATATTAATGGTTTTTGTGTCTAGAATGTATCTGAAATTTACAGAAGTCGCTTCAAAAATATAATGCCATGAACAATGTAAGGCCCTGAACATTTCTTCATCTAGTCATCCAAAATGAAGATAGTAGTTTTGCTGCTCGTTGTCATTTTGGCTTCCGCCAACGCCTTCTTGAGAAAACATCCCCCAAAGAAATGGGGATTTGGCGGAGGTTCCGGAGGTGGATATGGTGAGGGGTATGGAGGTGGCTACGGAGGTGGATACGGAATGGGATATGGCGGTGGATATGGTGGAGGTTCCGGGGGTGGCTACGGAGGTGGATACGGCATGGGATATGGCGGTGGATATGGTGGAGAATCCGGGGTTGGATACGGAATGGCAATGGGCGGTGGATATGGAGGTGGATATGGCGGAGGTTATGGTGGTGGAATGGGAGGTGGATTTGGAATGAGTCATCATTTCAAATGGCCAAAGAAATGTAAGTTTTTGACATATTGCAAATATAATACATGTTTACGAGCGGTTGAAAATTATTCATCTACATCTTACCGAGTCAGTATAAAGTTTATTTACTATAAATACAATATATATCGTCTCTGAGAGAAAGTATCTATTATATCAAATCGAATATGTAGGATGTATATCTCAGTCTCTTGGCATGTCTTACTTTCAGTTTGCTAATTGTTCGGAACACCTATCATTCCGAACTTTCTTGCTGGTACAATCGGTTTTGATGTTTATTTAAGAGAAAGACAACTCAGACAGAAGGAAAAATGTCAATCACAGAAGAAAACATAGACAATGTGATTCAATATCGGAATAGTTCAACTCCAGTGCAATTTTTGTTTTGCACTAGGCATGGATTATTATGATGCATACACACACACAAACACGCACACACACACACACACACACACACACACATATATATATATATATATATATATATATATATATATATATATATATATATATATATATATATATTCAAGTTTATATAGCAAACGTAATAGAAACTTCTACCTTAGTGAAATGTATTTTTATCAAAAATGTCCTATCATATTATATTTATATTTCTTGGTCATCAATAGCTGAATTAAAATTGATAATTCGATTGAACCAATTACGGCAAAATCCATAATATAATTGGAATAAACGAAATGACCATCGATTGGTTTACGGATGCTATTCAAATTAATCGTCACGTCTTGTGGCTTAAATGGCTATGAAGATTGCATGTCGTATGCATTCTTGCTACTTTATTCTTATTCATTAAGTTATTGTTATAAGTTTTTCTTCATTTCAAATCAGCCACGTGCATATCTATGCATATAAAATATGCCTTGTTACATCAAAGGGTACCTTTAGTTAAGTAATAGGGTATGTGTTATTTGGCTTATAAGGAACAATATTACAATTTACGTTAATGTGATAACGATCCCAAGGACCTACACAAGTATTCTTATACAGTATAATGGAAAAGCAAGACCCGAATGTTTACGTTGGTCAGTAGTGTCCACTTTATTGCAGCTTAGATTACATTTTCGATACATTTCCCCTGACAATTGAAAGTACTGATTAGTCCTTAACCTTTTAACAGCAAAAAGTGCCCGATGAATGTTTACGGAAGGACAGATCTATGAGAAAGACGAGACTGCAGGTCATTCTAGAGACTGACATAAATGAGGTACAATCAGAACCTAATAACAAACAATTCGTTTTATATTTTACATTGATATCGTGAAGTTATTTTCAAGTGGAATAATACATATATATTGCGTCCCAGGATTCAACATATATAATTTTCATGTCGATCCACTCAGTATCATCATTCATTTTTGTTCTTCTCGTTTGCAGTCCCTCCCAAGAAATATTAAAGTCCAACATGTGGATGGAAGAGTTATTGATATAAATCATAATGGACAGACGAGGCCTGAATATGGGATGACTCGAGGAATAGAAACAACAGCTAATATATCAATAAACTGTGATTTATGTCGAAATTTTCATGCACCGAATTATTGTTTATTAAATGCAAGCAATAAACAAGAATATTGTCAATTAATTTTGTTTTAGTCTCCCATTATTATAAAGAGAAAGGATGTCAGAACTGTGATGAGATCATATTATTAAGAGTACTTTTCTCGCTTTTGGTTCCTGCATTTGGATATTGTTTTAATATATTTTTTCTTTCGAAGCCACGTTTCCTGTTGTATAAGATTGATCAAGGTTTATTAACTATACGTAACCACTGCGAATAAATTAATATCTTTTGCGAGAAAGTGATATTATATGACATTAAAGACTCAATATTACAACGTCGTATCCAGTTTTATTATTAAACTTAAATTGCAAAAAGGCATAACTTTTATTTATTTGAAAGTCTTTCGTCCTAAAAAGGTGTCATTCTACGCACACACACACACACACTCGTACAGACACACACGTGTATTCATATCCTTTTAAGGACCTTGACATATTAGTACATTTCGAAGACAATACGAAGGAATCAACGTATATGTTAGAAATTTGAAAGTAAGCTTAACTGTAAGATAGGCAATATCTGTATTACTTGATTGCTGGCATATCCTTCTTTATGCATTATGAGGACTATTCTGACTTTGCCTTCATTGTGAGGACGTCATTGTGAGGACTAATTTACACACAATCAAAGACTACCATCAACCTGAGGACCTGATTTTTTTTTACTTCTTATTGCACCTATCATGGAAAAAAAACATGAGAAGACATTTAAAAGTTTATGAACAAATTTATCTGCAATTAAAACTACAGACATACAAATATATACACGAGCTTAAATGTTCAAATCTTATTAAAATATAAATTTTAAGTTCCTTTGCAAAAACCTAAATCTCAGGCACTGTTTTGCAACTTTGTAACCTCTTTTATTGAAACAATGAAAACTACCATCCAGAATAGCAATTATATCAAAATTGTCAATTCATCTATTAAAATAAACAATGTAATTTCTATAAATGTAATTGGACACCAAAGCAACTCAAATGCCATAAGGCAGTTTGCCCAATGCAAATTCACTGGAACTGAAGTTGCCTTTGGGAAATCTGCACTTGACTCATTATATATTAATATATCAATACAAAAGTTTAAATATTATGCATCATAAAACGGGAAGTGAAGGAAATTGCGTTCCTTTAATTATACAGTTATTTTTTTCTTCATGTTTGTATTTGTTTATGCCTTAAAAGCATACGCCCATAATTAAAGTGATCAAAAAGTGTAAATAATAAATTAAGATAAAATATGTATGTGAGAAGGAAAGGAATGGTTAGAATGCATATATATGCATCTGTATATACACACATAAATAGTATGTTTTTTAAATATTTAGAAATGAGAGAGTATAGATAGAAAGGGGGTTAAAATACATTGAACGGAAACATTAAATATTTTGTCTTCTAACGTCTTCATCTAACTTGCTTTTGGAACCTTTATTAAATTCACTTATATACGCCATGATATGCTACCATATCAACATGTGCAGTAATGAAAGCTAGACTTTAGGAAAAATATTTTGTTCTAAATACTAATTGTTTTCAGAACACTGGCTTATTCATTTGCTTAAAAATAATAATCTAGTCACCATGAAGTCTGCGATATGCATTTAAACTCTCACCGACGAGTTGAATTCGGAGGAGTTAAGTACACTTATTTTAATTTACTTCTTTTTCAAACGATAAAGACTTATCAGCCTTCTGTAATTTGGAAGTAAACAATCATACAATAGATAATAAACATTGATTCAGTTGCAAGTGATTAGATTGATTGATTAAGCATCTAAAGAAAAAGAAATAGAACTTCCTTATTGCATGTCTTAATAACATCAGTTTTAGAGGACTCAATTTGGGATGCATTTTAGATAACATATTAACCCCTGAAGGTTTTTGTTGTTTTCGCATGCAATGCAAGTTGGAAACACATTTTGGGGACTTTGTCTGAATACATCCTAATACATCAACTTCCAAGCAATATTCCATAAGACAAATGGCTAGTTGCGCTAAAGAAAATGTTTTTCTTTGGTTAGTTTGCTGGCGTATAGGCAGAAGGTAAAACAATGGATTTTTTGTTGTTGCTTAACGGACCCATAATTTTCGTACGGAGAAGACTCTTTATTCAAAATGTCCACCTTATCCTACCTTATGCACAGGTTTACCTGTCTGTGTGCGCTTTAGATTTGTCTGCCGTAGATCTTTGGCCATAAGGTCTAAAACATGGACACAAATTCGGAATCCGACCATGGGCGATTTTTGGGTGAGAAAAAAAAAACCGGGTCCAAAAACTTAGATCTTTTTCTCTGTATTTTGTAGTGCAATTAAAAGGTCCAGATTATTTTCTATCATTGTAGAGCTACATCTCTCTACCTTTCTATAATACCACCCACTTTAGTGTATCATGCATGACCTTGACACTGGAGACATTGGAAGTATGCTACTACTTTCTGCCCCTTAAAGTCGTCCCAAGAGGTTAATGTGTTAATATTTAATAAATGAATTTATTTCGTATGGAGAAGACTCTTTATTCAAAATGTCCACCTTATCCTACCTTTTGCACAGGTTTACCTGTCTGTGTGCTCTTCAGATTTGTCTGCCGTAGATGTGTGGCCATAATATCTAAAACATGGACACAAATTCAGAATCCTACCATTGGCGAAATTTGGATGAGAAAAAAAAACCGGGTCCAAAAACTTAGTTTTTTTTCTCTGTATTTTGTAGTGCAATTAAAAGGTCCAGATTATTTGCTATCGTTGTAGAGCTACATCTGTCTAGCTTTCTATAACAGCACCCACTTTAATTTATCATGCATGACCGTGACACTGCAGACATTGGAAGTAGGCTACTACCTTCTGCCCGTAAAGTCGTCACTAGAGGTTAACATGTTAATATTTAAGAAATTAATTTCTTTAAATTATGAACTGGAATTTCAAGGTTCTTAGTATTACATATTAGACTAAATTACTATTTTGGAATGTTGGCACATTAGCACATTCTAAGCTATTTACATATATAGTTCAGTATTGGAATTTGGCTTGCATCACTAATTGATATCATTTGAAGAGAAAGTCAGGTGCAATTTCATAAAAAAAAGTGTTGCAAAAAGAGGAGAGCGAGAGGATATGCAAACTGAGTTATGTGCATGTGTGCGATTTGGATATTTATCATAGCTTTAACAATTTTTCAGTCATATCACTATAAGGTTTGCATCGTGGCAGTACATAGTGATGTCTTACACTTGTGTTTCGTGCTGCTGTCCCACCTAGACACATTATCTTAACACCAGGATAAGAAGTGCCAACATTAAACTCTTACTGCTCAGCATCTATCGCAAAAGCTGCCATTTTTATGTCTTAGGTATATTACTCGACCAGGGTTAACACCAGCACCCCCCCACCCCAATCTAGGACTGACACTCTTGCAACTAAACCACCGGAGTGGTCTATAAGGCAAATGGAAATAAAAAAGAAGAGATGAAATACAGAGAGAAAAGTCAAATGGAGAAATGCAATTTAGATTAAATATTTAGAACTGGAAACTGAAAAAACAACTATTCCTTCACATACATGATTGTATTTTGATGCTATTATAAATAATAGGTTAGTATAAATTATTAGAGAAGAGGAAGTATATCAAAATGGCCAAGAGTGCATTGAAATATATTTTCACAAAGTGTACATATTGGTAAAACTAATACAATCTACTCTTCATTGCCATTCCAACAAAGTGTTAATAATGATGCGCTTCAGGTACATATCTTGAGGCGTGAAGAGTTGGTACCTGATGTATATCAACACATTAGAAAATTTCAAAATGGAAAATGTATAAAGCTATATTGTAACAAGAATGTGCATGGTATTTCTGACTGCTAAAGATTGAAAAATAAGCAACATAATTGAAACAGACTAGTCAAAGGCTCCTATATTAAAAGGCCAAGGTCACAGAACTGTACTGAAAGAAATCAGTTTGTTGGATCAAAAAAATCAGTCTGATTTTATGATTGATAATTATAAGCCATTTATGATGAAGGTTCTTTATCAACTTTGTGCAATTCTACTAAACCTATCCCAATTAAAATATTAAGGGACACAGGAGCTTTTAAGTCTTTTATTATCAGGTACATTGCCTGTCTCTGAGCACAACTCTGGTCACAGTGTTCGTATTTAGGATGTAAAATCAGGCTTTGCTTTTCTCTCCAGTGTACTGAACTCATGACCATTGGATTACAAAATGCAGTATCCGCCTACTGAGCTGCTATGGCCACCTATCTAATACTGTTTGAAACCATCAAATTAAAAATAAAAAACAGTAGGAAGTCGAGAAGAAAACAAATACATTAAATGGTTAAATTGCATTATAATTCAATTGAGCCAGAGAAACATGTACAAATATTATACATATTTCATTGCATAAAGTAAATGTTCATCCCCACAAAAATATTTAATAGAAAAGATGCAACCCAAATAAAGTCATTTCACTGATTATGTATGTCATTATTGAATAAATACAAGAAGCTGGCCACAGCCTGCATGATAAGTCCAGTCATAAACATTCAAAATGTTGGTTACAATGGTATTAAAGTAAAACAAAGTAAAACAACTCTTTCATTGAAGGTAATTAAAGGGTGTTGACAGATGAATGAAAGGACATCAACTTCCATGTAAGGTGGAGGAGTCTTGACAAAACTGGCATCACAGGAAGACATGCAGTACTGCAGTATTGTTAAATGAAAACATCTTATTTATCATTAATATTAATAATGCATTTGACAGTCTCTATTATATAAAGATAAGGTACATCCTCCCAACCTTGATGAAACGTCACACTGTCAATTTGTTTTTGGAAGGAACATCAGGAAGCAAGACAATTTCCTTCGTAAAGTGTAAATGCATTTTAGTAATTTAAATATTTTTATCTTTACTTGTTCAATGATAGAAGCAAACACAATTTAAGTTATCTGTACCATAATTCCAGTTAGATTGTCTCCTTTAGTCCAAACTGCAGAATATTAATAATAAATGAGAAATGGGTAGCAGACCTTTGAACACATTCAAAGCCTATAAGTCACTGTGAAGCTTAAGTCAACTTAGCCCGTTTCTGTCCTTCATTCACATACAAGTAGATGCCAAGCATAAGACAAGGCGAGAGCAATACCTCAACTTTGTCTGTTTCACTACTGTTTGATACACACATTAATTTTATCCTAGCTGTAACTACACAAATTTGCCAGTCAGCATAGTTAAATGTAGCTAAAAAAACTTACCGGTAATTTGTTTCACACCAAATATCTAAAACAAATAGGATACTTTTAGCCATAAATGAACTGAAAATTTACAGAGTTACAGATAGGATAAAATTTGTAATGCTGCGTGAAATGTAGAATATCAACTTCTGTTTTCAGGAATATTAAACTGTAGGCATAGCTTCCAACCCTCCAGACTCGCAATTTTGTGAAAATGGTGATAAAAAACAGTGAATTTTTACATGAATTCATGAAGTTATCTTCGAGTTTGCGAATATTTGTCAATACAAATAAATGCATGGCAAGTGTTTGGTATGTTTCAAACTAAACTTCACTGTATGTGTTATATATTTCCTTTCATTACTCCGAGTTTCCTCTGACCCTTGCCACACCATTTTTTTATATTTGGAGATTTATGCTGGGGTGCAGGGTCAAAGTCCATTCCCTATCGATAAAGTTGGAATTTGCCGACACCATTTGGTGTCAAAATGGGGTAGCCTCTTACTATCTGGCACAGCAAACTTGAAAGAACTTTCCTTTGAGATATACCTGCTTGAAATCGATAGGAAAATTATTTATTTTCTCAAACATCATGAACATAGCATTCGTCATTTCTTTAATCTGCTGACAGTCGAGATGAAAATGCGTATTTGCAGAAATTTTACCTGGATCTGGCCATTTTTGTTCCAATGACATGACTATACAAATCTCGCCACCTACTTGTCAATTAGGTCATATAGTCACGTGTTATGGACAATAAACAAATTTCTAAAGTAAAAGTGGGGTAACAAGAGTCAGAAAAAATGGTGAAGACATTTTCGAGATTAGTTGCAGGTGCATGGGAGAAACAACATTTTGGTTGGGCACCAGTTTCTCTTAAAAGCATTTGTTGTTGTTGAAGGGTATAAGACTATTTTTTAGCACACGATATGATATACAATGCAGCCATTATTAATGGTGGAGGAAAAACCCGGGGAAAACCACTGGAAAGAACCGCTGACCCACGAGAAGCTACTGGCAAGCTTTCTCACATACCCACATTGGCCCAATCTGAGACTCGAACCCACGCAGACACTGACTGACACACTGAAGAAGAAGAAGAAGAAGAAGAAGAAGAAGAAGAAGAAGAAGAAGAAGAAGAGAAAGAAGAAGAAGAAGAAGAAGAAGAAGAAGAAGAAGAAGAAGAAGAAGAAGAAGATGATGAAGAAGAAGAAGAAGAAGAAGAAGAAGAAGAAGAAGAAGAAGAAGAAGAAGAAGAAGAAGAAGAAAGATAACACTTCCCTAAATCGGTTGACTTGTCACAAATCAAAATGAAATTATTAGAAGATAAAGTGTACCAAGCCTTCAGCACCTAAACTATCGAGTACCTTATAAAACCACAAAAACATAAACAAAACCATGTCCATACGTTAGTCACTGTCGGAATTTCAATTTTATGTTCAGTGAGGATTTAAACTAAATAGATACATAGAACAGTATATTCAAGAACAATGTTTGACATCATCCACAGACATCCATACAACTTTAAGGCAAAGAAAGCAATACGTAAATTTTGAAGAAAAAAAAATATTTTTTAAAACTCTTGAACATTGTTGTGTACGGTTAACTGGTGGGTCAATTTAAAAACAGGAAGCATGTACAAAGATTGGTACTCTAAAGAAAAATGCATTAAGCTTCGAAAGGATATATCATTTCCAAAGAAATCTATTAAAGGTAAACATTTTATTAGTCAATTAAGTCTTCTACTGCAGGAAGCCCAAACACCATAACATATTAAGAGCATTATATTTTCATGGCAGATATAGATTCCTTTGTATTAATGCAGACCTGTAGAAACAGATACACTTTAAAATGACCATGTTTTATGATACACGTAACTACAAAAATATGATATTTTGTTGTTCCTCATATGAAAAATAAAGATACTCGGGTCGTGTAATTAGCTGAATACAAAAATAGCGTGGTTTTAGAAGTAAGCTATATGCCTTTAGGACAAAACAAAGATGAACAATAAGTATTATATGGTATTTAATAAACAATATGTAATCGCAAAGTATTGAATGTAAGAAAGAATATTTATTCAACAACCTCCTGTTATCGCAAAGTAGCAAAAGTATGCAGTAGGATTTGTTGAACAGTCTGTAATCGCTAGCTATTTAAAGTAAGCAAGTATTTTTATTAAATAACCTGATATCGCATATTATTTAAAGTGAGGAAGGTACAACATATCGTCTATTTAACCAAACTATAAATCTGCAACAAGTAGAAACGAATGAACTTGCTAGAGTTAAACCAAAATGGCATTAGTGAAATCTGATGAAATATTGCAAAACCAAACTATAGAAAACATATCAAACACATGAGCAGCGAAGCAGAGGAACTAAGAAAAGCTAATTGCGATACATTTTACGGACTGTTAAAATACAAACAAACAAAATACATTTAACCGAACATTTAACAGATTTAGAAAATACTTTTAAATACAAATTTTTAATAACATAACAAAATTTACATTTTGGTGAAAGGTTAAAATGATTTTTCAACAAGACGGTGTGACACCTGCAACAAGCAAATACATATTTTTGTATGGCATCAGAAAACCCTTGGTCTAAACATAATAACATAATAAATTTGGTAAAATGTGTTGAAGGAAGAACGGGTAAAAGTGACACATAAGCACCAGTTTGGTGACACATAGGCACCAGTTGACAATGTAAACCAAGAGATCTAGATACTGACATTATTTGTTCGAATAAGATTAAAAGCACAAGCATCACTGATTGTTTATTTCTGAAAGAGTAAAAAATATGGCGTTTAAAATAAGCTGGGCAACATGTTCATTAATTAACTGATGATGTCATTCTGATTATTTTTGGCCGTAATTAACTTGTTGTATGCGATTCAAAACTCATGTTAACATTTGGCAACAAAAGGAAAGAACTAAAAATAATAATATGGGTAAGAAAAAAAAACTTTTTTCAGACGTAAATTTAGTCAGATCATGCAACCACATACGTAACCATATACACTTTTTTATTTGCTTCGTGAATAAAGTAAATTAGTTCTGTTTCTTAATCATCAGCTGTTTTAACTGTAGACCAATTAGAATCTCTCACCGTTTGTCTTTTTGTCGAGATTAGAATGGACCAAGTACAATCTTGCACCATTTGTTGACCTTTTGTCATCATAACTGCTAATCACATTCTCTTCATTACGAATTGTTACTGACTGCTTTTCGGTCGCTGGTATTGTATTATTTACCAAGTCCGTATGTAAGCGTGTCAAATGGCTGTTGTATCAAATAATACTACAAGTTTGCATTCCCATATCACGAGATAAACAAAAATATTCCATTCCCATCATCAACAACATAATCTAGTTTTAACTTGTGGTTATAGCGTCCGCCGCGGAAATTGGAGGACGTGGGTTCGATCCACGGCAGTCATAAAAAAGACTTATACAAATGGTACTAACAGCTGCCTCGCTTGACGCTCATAATTAAGAGGTTAGTGGTAGGACTGGTTTGTCTGGTGTCAGGATAATGTGACTGTGTGAAACATGATGCTACATGTCTGTGGCATGATGCCCCAGTGACATCACTATAAATTGCATCACTGCAGACATCGTAGCGATATGATTGAATTTATTTTTACAGCTACATTAAAAATCCTAACCAAGCAAAAAAAGAAACAAAGTAATATTGCTCATGAGTTAAGGAGCACGTCCGTTGTCAAATCGTTAGTTTCGGAGGCTCATAGATTGACATGTTTTCAAGCTCTTCAATTTTGGAGGAAAGTAAATATTGAATGCAGACCACAATCCCACAATACCATGCAATAAGTGATCGGTTTTGAGAAACACTGGAGCTTATGACGTCTGGTGATCGTTTTTCAAAATATGTTTGCTTTCCGTTTTCTGAAAGCTGCATTTCCAATGGCTAATTCACAGGTCAACAAGACATTACCCCTGTGCTGTCGCGTCATATCTTTATATAGAACGACGGTTATCTGATTTTCATCAGATTGTTGCTGCTGGTGTTGTTGTTGTAGTGTTTAACGCCATTTTTCACCACACGATAGTCTATACATGGCGGCCAGTATTAATGGTGGAGGAAGAACCGGGGAAATCCCCCAAAAGAACCACCGACCAACGAGAAGCTACTGGCAAGATTTCTCACCTACCCACATTGGCTGAATCTGAGACTCGAACTCACGCAGACAGAGGTGATATGGCAGTGATCCGTAATGGAGAGCGCTTGAGACCAATCGGGGCCACCTAAATCATTTATAAAACTAATCTTTTATATACAGTAGTCCCCCTCTTATACAGCCATCTCTTCTGTACCTTGAAAGTGGCCTTATAAGACGGGTGTCCTTTCCAGAGGCAAATAAATTTCTATGAGAAGTATATGTAATGTAAATAGTTTGAAAGCTATATACTTCAAAGCATTTAATATCTTAGTTTAAAAGTAACATTAATCATTAAATGTTCCTCTTGTTATAATAACAAACTTATTTCAACTTAATATATGTTAATAGTTCTATATCTTGACGTAAGTCTGATATGCGAGCGGGTATTGGTGTCATGCACATTGCAAATACATTCAAACACGTCATTATCATCTTTGTACATACGTCACTGTTAATGTGATGCCGTGTTAATATTAATAATGATTTATTTTGGTGTTGCTAACTGCATGTGATTTAATTATGCAGACAAAACTTGTGTCAAGTGGAAGAAATGCAGTTTTCATAAAGGAAGCCATTTTTCGGTCTCTGTGTGGTACCCTGTTTTCCTCAAAATTCTAAGTGTGTGCCAATGCACAAAATCTATTTATAGCCTATGCTGACCCTGTTATGATCTTAACAATACTTATCAGAGAAGAACTCGACATATGTGTTAAGCCCCAAACTCTATCAAAACATTAATGAGCCAATTTTGGGTAAACAAAGGATTTTATTGATAATGAACATGTACTATTAATCTTTAGTCAACACTTCTAACGAAAACTTGACACTGGGAGACATGTATCGATGATAGAGATAATCAATTGCTTACCTTACGTAAAGATTTGAATTAATAATTGGTTCTGGATACATTTGAAGAAACATAAGTGGCCGCTCATGTGGGGGACATTTTACATATTTTGTACTAAAATGCTGGCTGCGTTAGAGAATCGGCTGTTCTTGAGGGTTGCTTTTGAATACAAACTCGTTCGTTCCAAGGGATTCTGCCTGTAAGAAGCGGATATATATATATATATATATATATATATATATATATATATATATATATATATATATAAATACCATAAAATGTTTGCTACTGGGGTAAAAACAGTACCTGTCAGCTATAGTTCACTTATACCAGGACCAGTTATACCGGACCGTTTCAGCAACTGCCGAAATAATAAATAATAATAATAATGAGGACTTTGTACAGCGCCTAATCTTTCGAAGCTCTAAGCACCTTACACCATCTATAATGATATTACTCCACTACAGAAAAACATGGAAATTGGAAAACATATAAAACATGCTGAAAACATATAAGATACAAAACAAATGTTTCTGATATCATAACTAGCGCTTAATGAGAAATCAGTTATTTTTTAAAATATTTTAAATAATTAAAAATTGGGGAATTAATGAATCTTTTGCATGTGGCGTGAATTGGTGAATCACTAAAAAATGGTTTTATAGCTAGGTGTATGTATTTCAGATTATGGCAACAGGGAAATTATATCACTAATGCTAAAATATATTTTCCAGAGTTCTGTTTGGATTAGAGAGGTATTTTATACCTTACTACTGCCCCATTCATCTTAAGTTTTATTGAAAGAGAAAACAGTATTAAACTAAATTACCAATGTAAACTTAAATACAAACCGGAATTCTTCAGTTTCTAAGTTTAAATAATCACACTATTTTTATCCATAAAGAATCAATTGAATTTCTGAAAGGACCATTTGGTCACATTGTGTAATTTTATTTTTATGCATAATAACCTCTCCATGCCCAACACATAAGAGTATTTGCACTTTCTACAGTTAGGATGCACGTGGTTTCTTTTTTTGCTCATGCTAGTTGTTTCTCTAAATGACACTTCTGTACAAAATGCATCACTGGTTGAGAAACCAACACCATTAAGCACCTGGCATTACATTGTAACATATTCACAATATCCTATGGGTAGCCTAATTGTCCAATTTGATCAGGTCTGCCAAACATTAAGTTCACACCGGTTTTGACAAGAATGACCTGACTGAATCATTACTATATTTAATGAGCATATAATTAACACTGCAAACGATTTTGTTTTTGAGACAAGTGATACCATAATTTAGACTAGACTTAATTGTTGGCAGTGATATGAAATGATATTGGAACGGTGCATTGCCTTTGTACAAAGAGTATGATCACTATTATCATCTAACTTTAATGCAGGCTACAATTCTCCGGAAACCTCTCATATCAGGCCATGTTGTATCACAAGGTACAAAAATACAAATGGATTGAATACCTGTCTTTGTCATGGATATTCATTCTCTAACTTATTTAATCTATGTAATCAAATTACTTGTACATGCTGCTTTCGCACAATTACATAAGATGCACATACATTTAATACTGAAAATCATGTATATATTTTGAAATCCTTCTAATCTCATCGAGTTCTAACTTTTTGAATGAAAAATGAATGAAAAACTTATTTTAATGGCAAATTCCATATACAGCTTGATGAAGAGTATAAGACAAAGCCCAGACTTTATGATCCAACATTGTGGACTTATATGCCAGCAAATATTTATTATCTCTGTGAAATTCTTAGGCAACTGTTTTAGTTCTTTAGCTTTAACATAGAAGGTTTATATTTTAAATATTTTATAAAATATTTGATCTGGGTCCATGGACTCCTTGCCAGAATAGGCATCTTTCTCTTTGCCTCATCGCATGCTGCTATTCCTAGTAGTGAAGATGTTCTGATTAATTGTCCAGGTTGTCTTTCTACAGCTGCCTTATCCTTCTTTAGCCGTGGTACTCTTGCTGTTTTTTTCTTCTCTGCCTTAACGATTGATTTGCAGCTTTTACCTTCAAAACAATTAATCCCTCTTCATTTGGGATGATAGATTCACCAAACATTGATACTATTTTAACTACAAATTATTCAACTGTTTAGCATTTAAGAAATGTGAAGAAACCAATACTGCCAATAGGAAACATTCGAATTAGGATCTTGGGTTCACACTAACAAATATATTAGTTTACCATACTATTTAGTTTACTTCAACAGCAACAGCTCCAAGATGAATATCATCTACAAACACAGTAAACATTAGGTAAAAGTTTAACTTCAGCATTACGGCCGATAGTATATGAAATCTAGCCAGTGAAAGAAAGAAACAAGTTCAGTTGTTACCATTCTCTGGGTACACATCAAATGACAAAAGGATTAATGGTTACTGTGCCATTAATAATACATTTAATTATATTTACTGAAACAATGAGTTATGACATAAGATAAAATTAAATTGTTTGGGATCACTGATTTTATTATACAATCTTTATAGTGCAGATGTTAGTAATTGACAGTAATTGCTTTCATTATAATGTAAAAAGCTTGTGGTTTTGTAAAAATATATTTCTATCAGTGCTCCGAAATATAGTTTTCATCATACAGCAACGGGTCCAAACATTGCAGTATGATACACTTACATAACATGCTACGCTCATGTCTCAACTTATAGATATTCCATACGTGCATATACTTAATATGCAAGCATCTATTGTTTCCGGTATCAATAATCATAGGATCTGGAAAGTCGTGCGTGACATCCATAAAGATAGTGAATTCATAGTCTTAGTGGTTTGTCAGGATCATATCAGTATCTTTTATTTTGGTACGCATTGCACATCAATTTATTTCCGGTGCTAATCTCCGAAAGCATCAACTGTAATGCATTACCTTCACAAAATTGTCTTTTATTCTTCTTCTTCCACTGAACAACCATTTTGAAGGTCTTCAATATTATCTGTAAAGATAATGTTCATATTTATTTTATATTACATAAAATATATGAACTGGATGCCTGCCAATTGTTTTCATTAAAATAAAATATTATAACAAGTGAACCAAACTATCTTCTGAAATTTAAAACTGGAACCTTACTATCAAATATGTGACAATGTCCAGCTATCATTTTTTTTGCGAATATTTTCATAATATTTCCTGAAGTTACAAAAGCTACATATCAAATACATAGAACAAATTACACAGAAAATGTTCGCTTCACATGACATACTGTATAGCAATGATACATAACTGGGTTCAAGATCAACAAAAAGACAAATCAACTGACAAGCAACACTGGAGAATAATAGGATAGACTTTGGATAATGCTGATGTTTGTAATGATAATGACAAATACTGGATTGCAAACGAAACCGAAAATGAATGATTCTTAAGCTACAATATTTCAGTAAAATCAAAGAGATTATATTTAAACCAGGTATCTGAAAATTTAACACGCTGAATGTCATCTATACGATAACCTTGTGCTTTACGTCGTTTCTTTATTTTGATGACAATTTATGAAGTCCAATGTTGAGGAGTCATGATAATCAGTCTTTGGTTCTTTCAACAATCCATTCGCAATTTTACTATGCATCAGAAATTAGAAGCTTTATGAAAAGGCCCCCAAACTACCAAAGCCCTTCATATGAATTACCCGCAATATCATCTGACAGAAATATACCTGTTAAGTTATGTTCAGAAGGATCAAAGAATTTCTTTACATATTTTGCAAAGTTTTGGTCACTGAATTAATGTAATATGCAACTATTCACACTTGATAAAAATTCACATTGACCTACCACCATTATCAATCTGTATCTTAATGAGACTTTGTCCTCATGTTCAGCATATTTAAAAGATATTTAAAATATATTTTCTTTGAAACAAATCAGGCTCCATACTGTACATCGCGTTATAAGAGTGTTTGCAAGTTTTCGAGGGAGTGGTGTACTTTTCATTTTGATTACATAATGCACCATAAAGTACACATACCGTATCTTAGAAAAACAGGAAACTTGCAGCTAATTTTTCCCTGTATTACTTTTCTCTCTGGCTACCTTCTTTGTATAATATCAGTTCTCCTTGATATTGTAAAATGTAAATAAATTTCTTCGCGCTCTTTCCAGCAAATACACCTTGTCCTGCAATATAGAGACTGTTTGTCATGTCTCAGTTAATAAAGGCAAATCATGGCCACTAACAAAGTCAATCTGCCAGAAGAAATGTAGAGCTGTTCCGATCTCTTTTTTTTTGCTAATTATACCGATACCGCGTATGACTGATTATTAAAATTGCCGATACCGATTGTGAGATATCACAGTATGAATACTCGCGTATAAGCTTAATAATTTAGGGAGAACAAAAAATGCCTCAAAGAGGGTGTGTGTGTGTGTGTGTGTGTGTCTGCTTTTCTGTGGGACAATGTCCAAACATTATCGTTTCTAGGTCTCTTTGTTTACTACTGCAACTGCTGTAAATCTTCGAACATGAAACAATAATTTTTCCGTGTCTTAAGACATAGGCATGTTAACAAAGTAACTTTGGGTGACCCAACAATTATTAAACTGTTTTAAAATGCCATAATTCGTGGGCCGGGGAGACCATGTAATATAATGTACAGTACTTACACAGTGCAAAACGTCACTTAAATCCATATTTATTCCCAAACATATTGGATGCAGATTTTGCTTTATACGTTGTTTCGACCAAATTGCATTCTTCTAGACAACATTTCAGATAGTCCTTAATAGCTGTTTCATTTACAATGAACGTTTCAAGAGTTACTCATTTTCATTGATAAAAGCGATCCTACAAATTGAGGCAATATGTTTAAAAAGGTATGCACGTTTGATTGTACAAGGCACATAAACATCAATGTACATGCTCACGAAGAGGGGTAATAATAAAAGCTAAAATTCTCATATAGATCGACTAAGATCAAGTTGAATCAATTTTAGTTTTGTCTTTTGGCTGAACAAACATCACAACTTTCCACACAATGAAAAGCTTGATGTTTCGGTGTCTCCTTTGATGATAGTCGGTGAATTTCTCTACAGTTTTGCGACAGCAGTGCAGGCCAGTTAATCATTAAAATTCATGAAACTGGCTTGTGACAAGAGGAATTTTGAACCCTAACTATACCAGTACATTGATGCAGAAGAGTAGCTAGAGTGTTTGGAGCCCGGGGACAAGATTCATTTATACGTTCCCGGGTTCTTCCTCCACCATTAATACTGGCCGCCACGTATAGCCTATCGTGTGCTGAAAAATGGCGTCAAACTCTACAACAACAGCTACAACAACAGCATTTAACGATGGTAATTAACATAGGTATATACGGTCTAAGAATGCGAGATGTTAACTCGTTGAAGTTTCCTTCGTGGGAATGGCATTGGAGTTAAGCATTCGCGGTGTGACATTCTATTTAGTGAAGATGCGAATTCTTTATAGAAAAGTAATTATTTCGTCACAACAATAATTCACAGGTGATGCAACAGAACATGTAGGACTTTTCTTGTTTGGAAGAAAATGAAAATCGAGGACATAATGTAATAATTGGGAGTTCTCAGCAAAAGCAGCGGTAGTTTACAGCAGGTGTGTTAAAACAGTTGTTACTTTTAAGAGTATATTGTCTTTCAATTAATCCTCAAAAAAATATGTCTTCTTTAGTTTCCACAATTTAATCTATTTTAAAATTCAAGCCATGTCAAGATGAATGTTATAATTGAAATTATATTTTGGAAATTTATTTGCATCGGCACCGATTATTTTTGCCGATATCGATTATACCGATTGTTCTAATAATCGGCCCGATTATGAGTACAGGCAATTAATCGGTGCAGCTCTAACGAAATGCTTAATGATTATTTCAATTAACTGTACAGTTTATGATGATGAGGTGAATAGAACTGAACATAATGCAAAGAAAGAACCAAATAAAGAAAATATCAAAACCAAGTCAGTTGGCAGTACAATTGGTGTCCAGCAAGTTATACAAAATGTGCCCAGGACTGATTAAGATGACTTATCATCTGAAGAAAATGATGTTAATTGGAGGCCAGGTATATAGTGAGGTTCCAAGTGCACCCATTGACTTCCCTGAGACTAGAGTAGATTATTACTGAGGCTGAAGACAGTTGTAAGTAATGCAAAATAAAAACTATAAGAATTGTTTGCATTTTTTAATTATTCTCTAACTTACCTTAACTAAATGCCAAAGTCAATTTCCACTATAAACTACACTTTTCGTTTTCAATTTACATGGCAACCAAAGTACTGGGCATAGCAATGTAAACTTTGAAATGGCAACTAAAATGTTCATGTAGGCTGTCCTATGGTTATAAATGTTTCTGAGGTACTTAGAATGAACAAGTGTCTTTGATCTTCTGATGTCTGAATTACGCAGGCCATTGGCAACCTTCTATGCATAGTAGGAATAAAAAGGATATAAATTTTTGGGGCGTGTTGAGCTTCCAGTCACTGTTGTATGTTAGTCCCAGATAAACTCATGATTGGATCTTTCAATTATAAAATACAGATAAAAATAACTGTACAAAAAAAAATGAGCGGGACTAGATGAAAGTAAAAGAATAACCAATTACTAAATATACTATTACATGCATTTTCAAAATGTGGCATAAAAAATGGTACTCAATAAATATTTTTTTTTAATTCAGTTTAGAAATGACCTGTTTACTTTTGGGATATCATCTTCCATTAACTAAGAATTGATATATCCAAACAAAGTGTTGTGATCTACACAAAAAGTAAATGAATTCAAAACTTTTTTGTAGGTGGGTTGTAAGCACAAATAAAACAATTAAAAAAAACAATTCTAAATGAAGTAAGGAAGACAAGAGTTTTGAGATCAGTAATAATGTTTAGAAATGGTTTAATTTTCTTAAACTAACAGAAATGATCAAAACAACGTTTGTAAAACTCAGCAATCCCAAAAATATACTAAAGTAAATTTAAAACAAATTAATTCTCAAAAATTCTAAAATGTTTTATCCAAAGTCCTAAAAATAAATAATAAAGTTCTAATTGAATTCCTGTAATCGCAAAATGACTGATGTGCCAGTAATAAAATAATCCAAGATATCCTTCTCTTAATCCATAACTATAAATTAATTTTTCAGACCAAGATTATTTTTACACATTGTAATGCCAGTAAATAATTTAAATAGTTACTTGCACCAAAACTAAAAACAGAACATGACAATAGGACTGATTCCACCATATATACTAAAATAGGAATGAGTAAGTAAAGAAATAACCAGCGAGTATATGTACAGCTAAGAAACAATATTAGAGCCAAAATGTAGGTCAGTTTCTTTTGGAAACATTAAACTTGCAAACAAGTGAGTTTCCAAATTAAAAGCCAATGTCATAGACTAAATTTTTGTTATACCTTTATTGATATTAAGTCTAATATTTAATCCATATTCACTGAAAAGTACTAACTATGTATAATGTAGTTTACAAAATCAATCACAAAATACAATTACACAAATTAAAATCATCAAGAAAGTTAACAAATAACGCAAATTAACCGGTTACTAGAAAAACCGAAATATGCTGAAAAAACGAAATACACATGTCTTTACATGTTCCTTCAGTATATATCGTTTTCCACACATAAGTTATTATTTAGTTTTATTTGAATAATAACATAAAGCAAAAATAATATAAAGCAAAAAAAAAAATGATTAGTTATTTTGATATGAATTATTTACTTTTCTCCTTTTTATAGCAGAATTCATGTAATGATGTCACTAGGTCATACTTGATTTAATAGACCTGATACATGGTGAATTGTACAAATACATACGAAGTAAAAGGGAAGGGTATCGAAGTATCAAACGTACTTGCAGACACAATATATTATATATTTACTACAACTTTTAATAATATAGTTTTTGACAAAGAAATAACAATGAATTTAATTTTTGTTTAAAAGGTTTCCAAAATAGTTGGCATATATATATATATATATATATATATATATATATATATATATATATATATATATATATATATATATATATATATATATATACTGACTTACACTGTCCATACCGGTATCATCAGTAGTTATCATACCACCTTTGTTCTGGAACGATCAACCAGTCAAATAAAGTACGACCAGTTGACGTGTGCTACAACTAGGAAAAAGTAAATCATTCGCAGTAAAGAAACCTAAATCATGTTTTCTTTTTCTTTTTATTATTATTCAAATAAAAACAAAGCAAACTTTGTGCGTGGAAACCCAAAAAATATAAGCGTATTCATGTGTTTATAGTAACCCCAAATTAACAAATAACAAGCCTCAAAAAGATATTAGAGTTGTAACACAATAAAAATGTTTTAAACAGTTCAAATGTACAGACTAAACATAACAATAACAAAACCATTTATTTAATGTTATAAACGTATGATAATTACATACCCATATAATCATCTATATATTGCATTACAAATCCTGCTGGGTCTATGCCGACCTTGCATGATTCTGATGCTTTGTCTATTTCAGTTTGCGGCAGTTTTGTCTGTCCCCTAAAACAAAATATAGGAATAAGTTAAACAATTGCAAAGATATTCCTCTAGGTTCACCAGAAATTTGTATACAAGAAGAGCAAAGTGCGAAAATATCAACAGCAATAATAAATTGTCAGGGGTTAGTTTTTCTACTTTCTCTTGATCCAATAGGTAACACATTGAAATATTAATAGCTTTTTAAAGTACATATAATGTCACTGTCAGCTTGGGAATAGCTTGGAGTTATTCCAGGTAAATCTAGCTCAAGTTATGGTGCAGTCAATAATACAGACGTCTTACTGATTGAAATTTGAATGATTGATGGATGAGGACCATCCCAGGAAAGACAAAAACGTCAAATATGATTTACCATCAGATACCATTTCAAGAATCAAGTGATCTTAATGTCCAATTATAATATAAACGAAAAATGTCTCACCTATTCTGAACATTTAGAGAAGTTTAATTGTATATTGCAATATGTATACTTTTAGTTTATTCAAAGAAAATCTGAATCAACTTACACACCGTAACGTGTAGACAACTGAATTCCAGTTGAATCCATTTAAAAAAGAAAAACGAAAGCCCATTCTGAATTTTCAAATCACATAATGACTTACATCATGAGGCTGAACATGAATACTTGTTCAATAGTAAGTATCTGTACCACACAGGAGTAGCCATTCAATGAGGCAAGATTTTTTTTTTCCTACCTAGATATTTTTTCTTCGTTATTAAATTCATCATAAGATAAATTTATTTAAAATAAAAAAATAATGACAAGGTTGAATTTTATAATACAAAACTCAAATCTCACACCTCAATAATGCTATTATTGGATTTCAAAAGAAATAGGACATAATATTACCGAGGACTCATCTGGGCATCTACCAGCATTGCCCATAGCCAAGTAAGACTAAAAGCAAACGTAGTTACTTGTCACTTGAACATTGACTAGTCTTTTTCTTGCTCTTCTTATATACACTTCAGGTAAAGAGACACACAGGTTGAGACTCTGTAATTTTGGAAAACCCCTGCCCAACACTTGATCTGATCCTGCTGTGTTCGTGCATGGGGTAACTATCAAAACTTTTGCCGCAGTTTTGCATCAAATACAAATGCGATTTGTTGTAAACTGTTTGGCGTCTATTGTTCGTAATCGTTATTTTCACTACTGATTTTCACATGATACTTAACAAAGGATATTGTATGAACTGCAAAATAAGTCAGGAAATGGATGGATGTATATTCCGATAGCGTAGTATTGATATATTTTAAAAAAAAAACAATTAGCTAAATTGCAAGAAATATACACAAAATTGGTTCATTTGCACTTTCTTAATTTTTAGTTTTATGGCAAGAACAGGATTCTGTAATAAGCATTAGCAAGCACTAAACCAATCGGAGATACATGTAGAGACCAAACTTTGTATTACTGGTACTAATCTGTATTTTAATTCTGTAAAGCCATGCTAGACAACTGCCAACTTGACACCAACCATAATGCTGATCGATCGAAAGAGAGATATTGTCAATTGAATCCTTTGTAGCTGCAAAGAAGTATATCAAAAATAGACAAATCGGATATATACTATTGAAAGAATTTCATTTTCATATTTTATATGTACCGGTATTTCATTTCTTGGTCTCAGTAGCCAATTGCTCAAATAGTCACAGACAGGAAGCTGTATTGAAATACATGTACTTAAATATTTTAGTTCTATATTATGATTAGGTTGTTGATGCATTTCCATGACCGCTAAGTAGTTTTTCTTGTGTTTTATTAATAATTATAAAAATTGTTTTTATCTTTTCCTTATAAGAACCACTAATTATTAAGACAAGTGGATAAAACCACACATAATTGCTTAAATTTGGTGAACATTTAAGATTTGACAATCTTCCACATTATTATTAATTTCAACAATAAGTTCAGATTAGTCAGAATCAATTCCCAAATTTCTGCTGCTAATGACGGTAACTAAATATGAGCTGTAAACTACAACACTTCAACTTGAATAGCTTTGAATGTTAGAAATGCACCTTTCCCATGCTAAAATTGACATTGTTTTCTATTGCTAGTTTTATAACTGCGTACAATGGTTACTATCTTTATTCTGTAAACATTTTCTAAATCTAATTCTTTAATAGGAGATATCAATTAAGATCCAAAGGGTTATATGATCTAAACCAATTTTATCTTGTCATGCATAAGAAAATAAAAAATGCTCCAGCTGGAAAAAACCATAACTAAGAAGTCGCATACAGTAAAAATGCAGTCAGAATTGAGAGAAGGTTTATAATTGTGTACATGTATATTCAACCTTGTGAGTCATTACTTTTCAAGGACTGAACAGGTGGTTGCATTAAGCGTAAATTGAGGTTGTTCATTGGGGCAATTTTGGGGTTGTTTGTTTTAAAAAACAACCGGCTGTAATTGAGAAATTAATTGTTCATACCTGGACTGTTCAAAAGAAGAAAAACAAGGTATCGATGTCTGTGCGTACGTTTGTTAAGATTTTAAATAATAAACTCGTTGCAAAATAGGTGCTTAGAAACACCAGAACTCAAATCAGTAATATCTTATATACCCTAGTGTATATTGGTGGTGAATGTATAATTCTTACTTGTGACATTTAGTATTAGTTATACAATAAATTAATATGTAGTTTCTTTTCTGCAAGTGATGCAGCATCAACCTAAAAAGAAGCTGGAAAACGCATTTTGGCGACAGTTCGTACAGTGACAAAATCTAATATTAACAGCCTGTATATCAATTTATACACAAGTTTAATGCTTCAGCTATTAATAATAAAACAATATTACTATTGGTTTAATATTGATTTCTAAAGTTGGTTATTATGTTGTGGTTATTAATTATTACATTTGTCTTATTATTTTATGTTCCATGATGTGTGAGATTTGTGCAACGCAGCATGCGAAACAGCTGTATAGTTTGAGTGTAACTATCTTAAATTACACACGATAATGGTCTAAATGCAAGGATTCACCAGATCCATGCATACATACTACATTGATTGCCCCTAATTCGAGATCTATGAATAATACGCATTCATCAGAATACATTTTCTCTGTGACAAAAACATTTAAACATGTGTAATGGTTTAGACACCAACCATTTATTTAAGTTGAAACAATATGGCCAAGAGTTCATCATATAAGTACATAATCAAAGGTATATATTTTCAATATCTTTTTTAGATGACATGTGAATACGTTTAGGTCCAAACAATACTTTTAAAGATGCATAAATTATCCATGTAGCTGTTACTCAACATATCAAAAAACGTTAAATAAGAATAGTTCATGAAAAGATCCTGAATTTGAAATAAAAGTGTAAACGATGATAGATGAAATGTTATGAGTGAAGAGAACAATTATTAATACATCATTACTAATATGCATTTATTAGCTTAGATCCAGCATTAAAATTATGTTGCAATTGTATTAGACACTATTAATAGTAAATGTTGTTTTCTTTAAAAAATATCGCAAATTTCACAACATTCAGCAATGGTATACACAATATTGCGTTTCGGTGTTTCTATTCCGTTCTGGTGTTTCTATGCACCGTTGCAAAATGTGTTCATCAGCTTTTTGTAAAAAAAGAAAAATACAATAGTGTATTATCTACAATTTGATTTGGCATATCTATTAAATGGTGTTCATTAGAACTGGAAACTGTGTATACTCATCTGATAACGATGCAGATACATTGGCATCTCTCTCTCTCTCTCTCTCTCTCTCTCTCTCTCTCTCTCTCTCTCTCTCTCTCTCTCTCTCTCTCTCTCTCTCTCTCTCTCCAGGATCATACAAATGAACCACAGACACTTAATTCTGGGTAAATTAATGTATACACTCACCATATTACATGGTGAGTGTATACATTAATTTACCCAAATCAAGTGCGTGTGACATTAACTCACGCCCACTCTGCGGTGGTGTCATCCTGAATGACTACAACGATGGAGAGATGGCCACTCACCTCACCCCCTCTGTCTCTCGTTCTCTCTGCACCAACCACCACTGCATTGCGTGTAATTCCGAAAATATATGCGAGCTGTACTGACATCAATATAAGTAAAAGATGGTTTACGTATTATTATACAAATATATCTAACACCAATATATTTACAGGGCAAACCGTAAGCAATACACAGAGCTTCATCAATTTTGAGAAAACATATCTACTGACAATCTTATTAGATATAAACACCAAAAATACATTAGACAGAAACGGACACGATCTGGCAACTAAAGATATTGATTAACATATCATTTTGTAGTAGATGAACCAATTAGAATCACGCATTTCTACTTAATTATAAAACACGATATATATATATATATATATATATATATATATATATATATATATATATATATATATATATATATATATATATATATTTCATTTTAGACCCTTACCCATTCGATTTCCGATGAAACGCCAAACACTGAAACACGGAGGTTTAGCTAAGGATAGACCTAGTATATATCATGTTAATAAAATATTTGATAGCCATTCTTTTCACCTTATGCTTTTTTACCAGCCGCCAATCACTTATGCTATGTATTTGCCAAATTTGTAACTCACTAAGTTAAATACCAACCAATAGATTTTAACATCTTACAGTCAGCAAATAATACCAAGATATTCGACGTTAACAATCAAAGTTAAGTTGTACCTCTCGTCACTGTCCTCCAGTTATTATCGTTCAATCATTGATCACTCAACCGTTGTCTACGTAAGCAGTGTTTGAGAACTATTAGTATCAGACCATTAACATGTTATATGTCTAATGTAAGAGAGCCTGACGCGTTATATCGGGGATTAAATGAAAACTAACTGTAATGATGTCAGCATAACCTCACTTCCCGTTGTGTACTATGTTTTAAGAAACGAGAACATTAAATACAGTTATTGACATTAAAACATACTGCTTCACGTTCACATGTTCGCCGTTTAACTTTATGGGTTATTCCGAATCGGCATAGCATTTTAAAAATAGAAGCACTGAATTAGGGCACTTAGTGTTGAGGTGAAATCTATATATCTCAGTAAAGTAGGTAACCAAGGCTTTCATATACAGTCACCAGGAAACTGCCTTCTCCTGCCATATGATTCTCTTTACTAGTCTGATTGAGTTGCTGGTCATGCGCGAATGTGGAAAGGACATTAATACTAAGCACAAGGTATTGTGTCTAAGTAGATAACATGCTAAGAAGTGGTCATCGTATGCACATAATTCTCGGAATTAACCTAGGTTCATTTACTTCCATAATTTAGTAGAAATTATATTCACCTTAGTGAAAGTGGTGTGTCATTGGTTGAATTCATCTTAATAGTAATCAAGGCCTAATTTATGTTAGAATACGATGCCTCTACAAAATGCTCGATTGATTTAAGAAAGCAAGAGATAATTCCGCTTGAGAAAGTCAAGGTATCTTAACTGAATGTTCCAGCTTTAATATGTGAGAGGATGTAGATTGGTATGCATGTTTTGCAATGACTAATGGAATGCAAAAGCAATTAAAATGAATATGTAATATTCGGTAATTTATCAAACCACAAATAGGAAGTGGCATTTAGAAATGCACGTCTCTTTTTCATCGAGGGAATACGAAAACATCATACTTATCAATGATTTAAATCTTAACGCAATGCGTTGGAAATGTGACTTGTGTATTTTTATGAGGCGTTATGGATGGATCTTGTGAAATTTAAATATCTTAAGATATAGAATGACAGTAATGGTTTCCATCCTAGTCATACCAATGAATTTTCAAAATGAACAGATCCAATAACTGTTTTATAGTGTCTTATATGGTTGAAACAGTCTAGGTATATGTGGTATTTTTCATCCAGAGCAATCCATACTTTACTATAGTCTAGATATTCGTTACCCATTTACTCCGTTACTATGTTTCAAAAGAAAGCGCATATGTTATTTCATCAGATGTAATATTGAATAAGTTTGTTTTCAGCAAGTTGTTACGATTTTTACTTAACTGATCCAGTTATGTGGTTATATTTACATATTTAAGAATATTGTATATGATTTGGTGTAAACTCCTCAATCCTCGATTGTACAGCATTATTTTATGCAGGACCAATTGCAATACAGTCTTTTAGTTCCCAATAATATATATCTAGTGCATCCTTGAGGAGTGGGTATGTTAGGGAATTTTTATTTCAAATTAAGTTAAATTATTTAGTCATATACTTGCCTGTTGTATTAAAGGACAGATCGTCATGTAATGCTAGTTTTCATTGAGACAAAAATCTTCTTAATATGTGGATGTAGTCGTATTGCGTTTACAAATTATGATAGATAATATGTGTTAAAGAACATTACATCAATCTTATATATGTAATTGTCTAAAATTACCAGTCAATTGTATATGAAATATGTGTATATTTTAATTGTTGGTATTTGTTTGCAATTATTCCTTAAAGTAATCGTGATACGTCTGGTGGAGACCTACCAAGATAATCCAATCGCTAGATGTTAATTATTAAGTTCATAATTTTGTTCTCAAAATGTAATATGTTTATAAATTTAAAGTATAACATAATGGCTGGTCGACATTTATAAATGGTTTTAAGTGATAAAATTTCACCTCATTATTATCTAAATTAATGAAATACGTTAGTTTGTGTTGCTACATGCCAATTTGGGTATACTGGTTTTGCATTCTTTAAAGGTCATAAGCCATGTTTCGCATTATTTTCCACAATGAATTATTTCAAAGGGTGAAAATGCTTATCAAACCAATCAAAAATGAATCAATGGAAGAAAATTAAATAGACATGAAGGAGAGGGAACAAGATAGGAAAGAAAACTAAATATGAAGAAAAATTCTGACATTTTTATTTCGCCGATTTGTAGTCAAAAAGGTCAGAATAAGAAGGATGGCACGTTTTTAGTTTGAAATTTGGATAAGAAAATACAAACTTGTATGTGATTCCATTATCTTTAGAACATAACACCAGTACAATACCGCAACAGCAATAACACAAGCTTCAAGGTACAAGTATTTATCTGTAATTGTTACCTTAGTTTAAGTATTTTCTCCTTGTATGTTCTTCTTATACTGCTTGTACTATATTAACAACTGTCATTTCTGCTACTGATACAACTGTATCTTATGCCACGACTACGAATCAGTTGAAGAACAATTTTAAAAAAAAAAAAACATCATATCTGATGCTTCTCCAATAAATACGTTTCATATTGGACTTTGTTCGTTCATCCAACGCTTTTCATATTATATGAATCGAAATATACATAACAACCACGAAATTAAAAAACTAAGACAATTTTTTGCCATTACACATAGCAATCATAAAATTTTTTTACATGCAAATTTTGTTTTATATTTTGAAATGTTTTGAGTCGGGTACTGATTTATTGATATCGGAAGTTGTGTTTAAATACTTTGAAAGTTTCAGCGTCGTTGTTTTTTCAAGGAGTTTTGGATTGATTCAGGCTGCACAATACGTGATATCGTCATGTGACAGTTTTATGCACTTTCTGTTTCATAGAAATTAAATGATTAATACAAGAACGTAAAGTCTGACATTTATGGCTAAACATTTGCGAAAGATTTGTATAAATACCGCATTTGATTGCAGCGAGAGTAGAGTTGACGACCCTCTCCTAAAGGTAAGTTATTCTCTGATTCCATCTTTATGTTTACTGCCAAAAAATTAACACCTGATAAAAAAGATTTACTGGTTGATGTTTTGGATGCCTAAATTGTATTTAATTCCATTGAGCTCAGGAAAGACGGAGATGATTGTATTATGGTTCAACTCAAAGCTGTTATAAGTATAATTTGAAATTGTAACGCACTGATATCCGGTGCTGATACATTATTCTGAAAACGACGCAGTAAATGAACTACATTTTTAATGTTTCTGCTTTGTGAGGTCGTGGTCGATTTTAAATTACCTTTAATTCTCTTATCATTGTATTTTATCAGTTATGGTATACTCAAATACAAAAAAACAGGATATTAATTTTCAAAACGATATACTTCTTTTTCAATGCTTGGAACAAATAATACCTTGCATCATTTATTTGCCAATATGTAAAGTGACTGCAACATTCCACTAACAATCTAACAAAAATGCAAAGTATCAACATACATGTAGAGGTTCTCGCAAATTATTTTCTTATAACACAAAGTATGGGAACAAATGAAGCTTGTAAATATTGTAATCTGCATTTCAGTGCAGCCTATTCTATTTGAAACTGATTCCATAAACACCAGTCGAAAAAGTAAATGCAGAAGCAGATGGATTGCACACAATAATACCAACAACGAGGAGATGCTCTGAACACGCTTTTTTTGCAGTGATCCAAAATGAAGGTAATAGTTTTGCTACTCGCTGCTATGTTGGCGTCCGCTAATGCCTTCTGGAAAATACGTCCTCCAAAGAAATGGGGCTTCGGCGGAGGTTTCGGAGGTGGATATGGTGGCGGATACGGAGGTGGGTACGGTGATGGATACGGCGGGGGAGAAGGTTGTGGTTGCGGAGGCGGATACGGAATGTGATATGGCGGTGGATATGGAGGAGGATTTGGGGGTGGATTCGGGGGTGGATATGGAGGAGGATATGGCGGCGGTTATGGTGGTGGAATTGGAGGTGGATCTGGAATGGGTCAACATTTTAAATGGCCAAAGAAAAGTAAGTTTTTTTACATATTGGAAATATAGTACACATTTACCATCTGTTGCAATTGTTTATCCGCATCTTACCGCGTAAATATAAAGGTTATTTACGGTAACAGTATTTTAATGAAGGCGAATTTACCTATGACGCCAGATGTAATAGATGCATGTGATTATCTTTAATAGTGTTTAAATTTCCGTTTGTCAATCATTCGAAAGAATGTTAATATCAAACTGGTCTGTTGGCGCAGTGACAACTGGTATTTTTGCAAGAGAAAGGCATAAAAATGAAAAAAAACGTCAATAAGTGTACATACACAGAATCTTTTCCTTGAATATTCAGCATCAATGTAGTTCACCTCCACTTCCAAACCGGTTTTGAATTATATAAGATTTATTACTATATTATTTATATTTTGTGCAGATTTTGTCGGAAAATATGTTACATGAGCAGAGTGTATTTGTCATGTGATTAAATTAGATAGACGGACAAATAAAACAGAACAAACACATAATTTTTCATCGTAACTATAGCTTGAACTCTTAATGTTCTTAAGAAGAAAGAACGTATTGGTTATGGCGTAATAAGTTTCGTTGTGAATATCTGAATTAAGAAAGTAACGTATTATGTTCTCAAATAAGTATGTAATATTGTTTTTTTAATCTCATGTCTCCGTTCGTTAAATGGAAAGGTGGAATAAGACAAATTGCATTGTTTATTTGAAGAAATATAAGAAGCATCGAAAGGATTACAGATGCAATTGAAATTATTTTTAACTTATGTTATTATTTCAGTAATCCTTTTTACAATGCAATATGCAGACGTTAGTTGTTTGTTGTTTCTGCGTCAATCATTAAATAAGCTGATAATTTATTTCTAATTATCCATTATTTATCTATGTATATGACATATGCCTTGAAGGATTATGATATTTGCTTTTCTGCGAAACGGTATTAACGATTTTTTACATATATAATTAACTTAACTTTAATAAGACCATCTCCTATACACAAACTATATATCTATTAAAATGAACTGGCAGAACCTGAACTTTATATTACCTTACGGAATCAAGTTTACGTTCGTCACAGGGCGGCTACCATTACAATTGAGGATATTTTCATAATTTGCAAATATGATGTCATCTTTCAGCTAACTATTGAAGGTAGTTATTTTTCAAAGACATTAATCAGTACAATATGCAACAAGAATATATGAAAATCTATGGATAATACACACACACACACACACACACACATACATACAAACATACATACATATATATATATATATATATATATATATATATACACACGCACGCATATATATATATATATATATATATATATATATATATATATATATATATATATATATATATATATATATATATATACATATCTGATGTTGTTTTCTTGCGTAGAATGGTAGTGGGGATGCACATGAGAGTGTATTCTATTAAGGTCCCACTATTTCAAGGTATATCATTTTCCTTTCGTTGTATGTTGATCCCTTCAATATCAGTATCTACTTTTTTCTTCTCGTTTTCAGTCCTTCCTAAGAAATATTAAAATTCCCATTGAAGTGAATAGAAGGATTATACATACCTGTTATAATGGATTGACAAGATCTGGATGCTGGATGATAAGGAGGTTGGAAACTACTACAACGATACTATTCAATGTATATATATAGTTTTTTTTTCGACTCGTTTATGATTGAATTACATTTTTGTTTATTAAATGCAAACAAGGAAACAAGCATCCTTCTATTTAATTTTGAATTTGATTTTCTCTCATTCTAGCTTAACTGGCGAAAGATGTAAGAAATTTGCTGACATTGAAAAGTAATATGTCACTTCTTAGATTATACTCGTGCTTATTACATCGTATTTAGTCTAACACACTAGTATTTTCGGGAGAAATTGTTATCGTAGGATATTATCCTATATTATAATTGACAATAAGCCATATCCATTATCCTATATAAAAGACTTTATCCTTAGAATGCTGTTTTAATGGACACAAAACAAAACAACAACAACATGAACGTATACATTTTAAACTATATTAATCTTTCAAATATATAATAATTCGAAAAAAAATAGTTTTTCGAAATGCAAACTAAAGTTAGACTCCAAAAACAAAGATTGTATTGTGTGTGTGTGATGTGGATGTGTTGAGGTTACATACATATGAAGAGAGAGAGAGAGAGAGAGAGAGAGAGAGAGAGAGAGAGAGAGAGAGAGAGAGAGAGAGAGACTATCATACATGTCAGATCTGGTTAAAGTCGTACTCAACGTAGATTTGAACCCAGGACCTCCCATCGCCTTGCCTGCATTTACGAGCCTTATTTCATCACGACTATCACCAAATCATGATGTTATGTAATCGTGCATAACAGACACTCGCATGACGACCTAGTACGTAATTTTTTTTATTTACACAGTCGTTACGGATTCATATTAAAGGTATAAAGAATTAAGTTTAGAGACGTATAAAATATACACCAGACTGAACGGAACGTACTATCCTTGGATTATATGGAAGAATGCTTGTGAATTGTAAGCATTATTAATACTTATTACAAATAACACTATCATACATGTTTTAAAAAGAATAATTCGTACTTTACGGTTATTCGGACCTAGGTTAGCGGTTAAACGGCGCCAATAGCTGCTTGCTCAGATGATTCCATATTCCCTCAGAACCACGCATACACCACCAAAATAATGCTATTTATACGGTGGCATATGCATTCGTGCGTGGCAGACACATACTCCTGACGACCGAGTAAATAATTATCATATATCTACGGTCATTCCGGATTCCCATAAAAGAATCTTAGGAATCCGGAATTACTGTGTAGATAGATGTGACTTACTTATTAGGTCGTCTTGAGCGTGTGTCTGCTACGCATGCGTGCATCATTTTGCATAGTGTAGCAGTGTGTCTTCTATGAAAGTGTCGGTTTTTCTTGTGCAACAGTCTTTACTCATAAAATCGTGGTTGAGACCACAATGCATATCACGGAAAGCATTACGCAAACACTAAGAACTAAGTTTGTCAGATCCCTGAAAAATGTAAATGGACCTTCGAAAGCCTGTAGCACTACGCAAGTCTCTTCTTACGGGACCAATCTGCTCAAGGACATAGACAGAACACCAAAAGGTGGCAGGAACAACCTAATGAACATGATTTTTACCGTACTCCTCAGCGTTCGATGTTATTGGGTGGTCATGCAAGTGTGTAGGATCGTTTTTTAATGTTGTGTGGTTGGTCGTGAGGGAATATGGGCTGGTGTTCATTTTTTTCTACGTGTAGCTCATTTTTATTTGCATAATCAAAAATATCATTTTATACTGATGAAAACGACGACCATTTTGGCGTTATTAAACATGTTTAACTTCTTTCATAATTTGTTTAATCCTTTTTCTCCTTGACAAGACGAATTAAAGTATGCCATACATTTATTTTATCCATAGTTGAACTCATAATTGAGATATTAGCATTAAAATTCAAAATTTAAACGACTTATTTCATTGGAAGCAATTATTTGTTATAAATGTTATGGAATTACGTCTAATGATTAAGTGGAAGATACATATTATAATTGCTGTAAATTGTGGTAATGAGTAATGAGAATATATTCTAAATTGTATTCTAGTTTAAGATATAACACAATTCTAAACACAGGCAATCAAACATTAAATCTGAGTGTGGATGAAGCTGTTAAAAGAGGTAATTCGTGTTATCATAAAAGCTTTGATTTAACACCAATGTTTTAAATAGGAAACCATATGCAACTCAAAAGGAATAAAACGCGTGCATACAATATTTTATTCAAAAAAAGAGTATTATGTGCATGACATAGAATTGCAAAGAAGTCAAAGTCGTAATAAAAATAAGTAATCGGAATGATCCTGGATACGCAGATTCCACTATTAGAGAGCAATGCAATGAAAATATCTATGCAATAAAGGATTTCCGATCTTTCGTCTAACGAATTAGCTATAGACATGATTGCAAATATTGAAAACGGAAATAAAAAAATCCGTATAGCTCGACAAAATATTTCGTCCGATGAACAAGAAGATATCACTCTTGTGATAGCTGCAGTAGACACTTCTATTGCAATAGCATATTTGAGCAACACTCAATATTTCCATCTAAAGGAGCCTTTAGTAATAAATTAATGAAATTGAGTCACAGAACAAGCAAATGAAAAGAATTTAGAAATTAATGTTTACGTAAACTTCAAATCTGCTCTTCCTATATATTAAAATGTAATATTTGAAACAAATACCATATATGAACACAAAATATGCTACATACCAAACTACTAAAGTATGACTATACTAAATTCGTATGTTACATTGACATCAAGAACTTATCACTTCAATTCAAATTCAAAATAGTTATAAATGATATACTCGAAAACAAGTTTCAAATTATCGTTTATAGTTTAAACGTATCCATTTGACTATATACATTCTTCAGAAACCTGTCATGCGTCTGTAATGTCACAATTAAAGACTATTCAACAGCACCCAGAATGCCGAAAGAACTTTCAGTATGTCAATTATAAATAGTTCATAGTGAATTAAGATCCTTATCCAACAGATTTGATGATGATTATATGACAACAAGCTACATCGTGCATTTTTGAGCACTGACATTATAAATGAAATAATGCGTCATATTGGGTAAAATACATGTATCTAAATTTTTTAATCAAAAGAAGATATTAAAGGAGTATATTGTTTTACAAAAGAGACGAAAAAGAGAACGAACAGACGATGTGAAGGAGTTTCACAAGCTGATGATTAATTCTGAGTCTGATTCTCGGATCGAAACGCACAGACGAATAAGAATTATGCATACATCTGTTGACAAGGGTAGAGTTGATTTAATAAGTATTACGTTCAACCAGATTAGAAGGAGAGAATGTAATATTGATCAAGATAGTGTGATGGTTGAACTTAACACAACAAATCTGCGGATAAGTTGTATATGGATTTGGATATGTAGAACTATTTTAACCATTGTTAAATGGCTTCTTCTACAATAATTTAAACCCCATTATGAAGATAGATTTAAACTAATAGTGACCGACACAAATTCATTACTATTCTAACACTAATATTCAAAGCTGAAACACTATTTGCAAACTAAAGATACGACTAAAGTGGTAGAAGTGAATATTCCCAAAATAATGAAAACAACATATGCAAATAAAACATTTGTGGCTAGCATAATGGTACTACAATAAAAAATAAAATAATGGATTAATTTCTAAATGTGTTCAACTCTGAAATCCAATAGTGACAATAACCAATACGTAGCAAGAAGAGAAGATATACTAACAAGGAATATTGTATTCAATATAACAATATGGTACTGAAGCATATCATCATTTAAACAGGAAATAATTTAAACACAATGTACTGAAATTTTCTAAACATTAACAAAGGAGTATAAATTGAATAGAAAAGGATCGTTTTGTTTATATCAACATCCACCTAAATGCATGCTTTGTTCATGGATGTTTGAGACACATTTTCTCACAAAATAGGTTCGTTAAAGAATTTTTTTCGTTCAAATAACCTTATAATTATGCACCATCACAACAATGTTTAACATTGTAAATCAGACTCAAATCTTAGCTTAACCTGCTAAGTAAGTTGGTGGTGCTGATTATATCTTTTTGCCAAGGGAAATGAAAATAAAAATGGGAAATACATCTGGTTACAATACAAGTTGAAAAATATGTTCGTATTCATTTTTATAAAGAATAAATGCTACTTTAAAAGATCATGTGACAAAGTGTTGAACTACGAAAGTTGCTGAAATGACTACAACATTCCGTGAAATGGCAAAACACAGAAAGGATACTACTACAATTACTACTACTACTATTACTACTACTATAATTATTCCTACTACTGCGAATAATAATTATAATAATAATAATGAGGATATTGTATAGAGCCTGATCTTTAGAAGATCTAAGCGCTATATAACATCTATATTGATATGATTACACACAAAAAAAACAACATGAAATTAGGAAACGTAACAAACTGATGACGGTATTTCAGGTAGCAAACATTATTAGGTCTTTAAGTTTGTTTTTCCAGTCGTAAAATAGTAGGTTTAACAGCACTCTTGAAAGGGATCACTGTGTTGTTTTGTCTAATGTCAATGGTCAATTAATCTACGTTGCTGGGCCCTGGTATGTAAAAAAAATGTGGTCCACGTGACTTCGTTTTTATAGTGGAAATAATGATTACACGATTGTAAGAAGAGGAGCACAAGTATCGTGATGGTGTTGACACATGGAATAGACCAAATAGACATGTTGGACTGGATTCCGTCAGTGAAACGTACCACAGATTATACATTTGGTGTTGGAATCTCTATTGAATGGATAGTTATACCACGATATTATAGTATACCAATAGTTGTAGAAACATTAACAATTTTGTTGGAAGTTTTTTAGAATTGCGTACGTGGCTTGAACAACGCTACAAAACGTGAATATGTGGAAAGCTTAATATTCTCGTTATAGAGAAATAAAAATTTGTGACGGAAGAAACATAACAAATGTAAATCTTAGTAGCATGTGCTTGATAAAACAAGCAACGAAACAAATAGAACTGCAAAAAGTGCAAAACAGCAAATAAAGAATTACAAACACTTGAATGACTGCGTGAATTCTTTTTATGAAATAGATAATATCATTGTAAAAGTAATGAAATGTGATGAAAGTAATCAATTAAATTTCTAAGGCTTCTAAATGAACAGACAACTTCGGAAAAGTAAAAAATTCTCGTGAGCTGACAATGAAACACATGTTTGGACTTATGGAAAGATGGCTGCTATCACTTGGAATCTTGACGTAAGCTCTTCCGTTTTTGTGCTATTTTTCATGAAATGTTTGTTTGATGTTTATCGTTGTTTAGATTATGTGCTTCATCATGTTTTGGCTGTTCAGTTCGTATATTTTTCTTCATCTCCTTATTTTGGAAACGAGAACTATTATAAATTTTCTCAGCTGTCTTGTTCCACTGTTTGTTTCAAAGCCGGCCGGCGTAGAACAGATAGAAGAATTCCAGTTATCTTTCTTGTGCCCGTAACAGATAAAATAATTTTAAAATTCAGCCGTTAAGTTTGGTAACCTGGTGCAAATACATGTTAAATAGTCAACTGTTTCAGAAATACCACTACGTATTGCATCATTCAAAGCCAAGTCAGTACGATAACCGGAAAAGCGCACATAATAGTTAATTTTATCAACGACCAGAATATCGACGTTTTATTCCTTATATAAACCAGGCTAAAAACATCAGGCGATGAGCCCAAGTGCGAGTATGTAACGCCCACTTCTTACTCCATTAAATCGTTACCCTGCAACAAACATGGAGGTGGCGTTGCTTTCATCACAAGGAATTACATGATAAAATGCCGTAAGTACAACATGACTTTCAATTTCTGCCGCACATCGTTTGCACTAGTCCAAACATCACTCACACTAGGAGAAAGGTCAGTCAATTTCTTCTGTCTCTACCACCCTCCTCCTAGTAGAAAACACAAGATGACTGTGTCTCTCTATTTGGAGTAGTATCCGAATCTTTTGGAGAATATAACTTCGATTGGTGGCAACGTTATTATGTTTGGAGATTTCAACTTTCACTTTGACTGTCCTGGAAAGCCATACACGTCATAACTCCCAGATTCCATTCATGTTTTCAACCTTAAACAGTCGTTAACCATCCCACCCGTAAACCAGGTCACGTTTTAGACTGGTTTCTTCATAGACCGGATAATAATATTCTGTAATCCACGCTTGTGTCCCATGAACTTGCATCAGATCACCTATGCATTATATGCCGTCTCGACGTAAAGGTCCCTAACCCTCCACATTTAATTGCTACTAAAAGAAACCTCCGTATGAATAATAGAACCATATTAATGTATGACATCTACGAAAAACATAACAACGTACTTACATCCTACAGCAGAACAACTTGATAACTTCCCGCGTTGATTGCTTGAAAACTATACCTCAGCCACCAAATGCAGATTATAACAAAGTGTTCTCCATGGTCTAGCAGTGTTAGGGACCAGCTTTCCACTACTATCTGAGATAGCCGAACATCAGAGAGGCTTTGGGTTCCCACCAGACTCACTGGTTATAAACAAATCTATAAAACAGCTAAGAAGAACGTCACAAACATAGTCCATTTAGCCAAAATATCCCACTACAGTACTATGATTACGGAGAGTTCCAGCTGCAAGGAGCTCCTCGACATAACTAACAAACTAATGTCAAGGAACAAATGTATACCACTTCCATCTACCATCTCTCCAGTAGACCTTCCAGACCTATTTGCAAATTTCCTCCGTGACAAAGTACAAACCATTAGCGATTCGCTTGACAACACAATTTGACAACCATTAGGAACTTTCGATCTTGTCTCTATTGATTTAGTACGGTCAATCATAATGAAGAAAGCACCAAAGTCTTGGTATCTTGATCCAATTCCAACATCACTGCTGCCTGAGTTTTTAGACCAAATATTGCCTTCATTAACTGATGGTATTTATATATATATATCTCATCGGTGGAATTCCCATTTTTTCCAAAACTTCCAAGTTCAAAACACAGCCGCTTGGATCTTAAGAGTACCTCGATCAGAGCACACCTCACCATTGTTCTGTACCCTACACTGGATTTCCTTTCGATATAGAATCAAACACAAAAGCTATTATTCACTGACAGACACGAGTCCAACATACCTATCCGGCGTCATGCATGTGTATACACCTTCAGGATAACTACGCCACTCTTCTGACAATCGTTGACCATTTTTCTCTCTATGAAAATGAAGTGATATTGACAACGTTCTTTTGCATACCAGGGCCCGGCGATGTGGAATGAATTGTCCATTGAAATTAGAGACAACGACTCAGTGGTCCCTTTTAAGAGTGCTCTTAAAACCCACCTATTTCGACTGCAGGATCAAACTTAGAGACCTAATAATGTGTTGTATCTTATATGTTTGTAGCATAGTTTTATGTTTTTCAATTTCTTGGTTTTTATTTGTGTTTTTTTTTCTGTACTATAGTCATATAATTATAGATGTTGTAAAGCGCGTAGAGCTTTTAACGATTAGGCGCTATTCAAAGTCCTCATAATTATTATTGATAGGAACCCAAAAAGCTAAAGGATAAAGTTTATAAAACAAATATGAATGATCAATAAAACTGGCGTGATCCTGGCATACACGTAGACGTTGGATGCTAAAACTGCCATAGGTTTCAAGAGGAATATGAATAAAACAAATACCATGCCAGAAATGTTGTAGCGAAACGCAAAAATAAAAGAAAAATATTAATTGATTTTACATTAAAATATGTCAAGAAAAATGAGCAGCATACTTAAAAATTCCGTCTTTTTTATTACGTTAATGTAGTACCATTTTGAAGAGAAAATACTTAAATTTAAACTACACTTCTCTAATAATATGTATATAAGAAACGCAATACAATTTTGTTTTCCTGCTTCTTTGAATACGTTTGTGATTGTTTACACAGTCTGACAATTTGTTATTATGTTCCTGGGTGGTGAATGCTTTTTATTAACCTTTTATGTCTAAAAAAGTAAAATATGGCTATTATTCTATACAAACTTTGCTTTTGTGACTAGGGCTGTGAAATTTGTAAATGTACCTATTTGTAAGAAGATTCCATATAGATTCATTGCTCAGTAAACTTGGAGTAACCTCTAGAACATTCAAGAACTTTCAGTTCTATTAATAGTAATATAAATGCAGGGGCCTTAAACCATTCAATTATGTTTAGTTCGAGGTGCCTATGTGGATACATATCTGTTTCTTGGATCAAGAGACTGGTAGCTTGAGTCAGACTCATTTTGCTATGTATGCAGCACGAATATCTAAACAAGAGCGACGATGTAATCCGTGGAAGCATCTGCAAAAATGTTAGAGGTCTATAAGGCATATTTCAGCATTCCTAATGGAGATTAAGACATGCCCTGGGCTCATCATTTCTCTTGCGAGAACTGTACACATACTTTGTACGGTGGGACAAACAATTGTTGATGGATATGTATGTCATACAAAAAATGTAAATTTTAAAAATGTGTAATTTTCAAATGTTTTAAAATTTTGAATGTTATTAAATGTATCATATATAAAAAAATATCGCGATAATCTCTTATTACATATGTATAGGACCGTAGGGATGGGAAAGGATGGCAATGGAGGTCGCTATCCCAATAATGTGGCGGGATCTCACTGATGACTCAATCTAATCTACAATTACATCTACATGACCATTAGAAACTACAAACTGGCAAGAATGCACATGGAATCACGTATCAGGAATTTCTTTCATGCACCATCCCTGTGTCACACTGCCCTGAGCTCCACTGTAGCCACTCAACCGGAGAGAGAGAGAGAGACCCCGTGATTAGAAGAGAGTAACAAGTTAGAGAGCGAGGAAAACGTTGAAGATCCATATATCTATTTCAGAGGTGGAGCTGAGGAGACATACCATATAACAACAACCAAAACGACCTCAATGACTGGATCAGAGATCTTAGTCTCACCATGTCCATTGCCGACCTTTTGACATCTATGGAAGTGGAACATGATAGACGAAAGTGAGCAAGTGGCAGATCAGAAGACGCGTCACAAAGCCTCTTCCAGTTTCATCGCCCATAACGCCCCTACCAAGGACCGTATACCGAGAACATGATGGGATAATACATTTACTGGCTGATATGTGAATGTGATATATAACAGTATAATATCAAGTCTCGAAAAACTATTTCTAAATCGTTTCTGGTAATGTTTGCATTACTTCGGTATAAATATATGCTAATTTTGATTCATTTCTTGTTTATATGAATTTCTATGAGTACATGGATACAAGTTCACTCGTGTTCGCAATGGAAAAAGATACATTTCAATATATCACTGTCCTGATAATATATACAGCGCTTGTGGAGAATAAAAACTATTTTTGATACTTGTTAGGCATATGAAATTATGGAGTAGCACTTATTACACGGGAAATAAAGTTACGTTAGATAGTGCTGTTATTAGTAACACAAACATTATTACAGACGTAAACTTAATCCATCCATCCATATATATATATATATATATATATATATATATATATATATATATATATATATATATATATATATATATATATATATGTATTATTAGTTATGTACATTATGTTACATGTCAAAATTATGGGGTTTGTTACAAATTTACTACGGTTTGTTGCATAGTATTAGTATTACGATGCATTCTGGCTCAATTATAAGCATCAAGAATAGTATTGCTGATATTGGGAGTTAACGAATATATGATAAAGAGGAAAATCACGACAAATGAATGTGACACGTGCTGAATACAGCTAGGCTGATTAACATAACGACAATAAGGTCATGGAAAGCAATAACATTTGAAGAATGCTCTTTTCGTAAAGTAGATATGCGTTATTTTCTCGCATATCCATATTGTCGCTCAAATCATAAAATCTCAAACAAATTAATTTAACATTCATTATGAACAATTTCATAAATTCTTAATGAAGTCCTAATGAGGTTTCAACAAATTCATTACGATTACGAAAAGAGAAGAATAATTAATTAGAACCGTTAAACAATGACACTTACCTAAACTTGAATAACCGTATTATCAAGATCATAGAAAAAATGTGATACATGCGTTAAACGTTTTGTACAAACACGGTATACATGTACGAATTCTAATGATAATAAATCAGAAGATATCAACGCATGAAGTAACGAGATAGTAATACCATACATGTATTGGAACAAACGATCATATACAAACTTCTCATTTATCAGAAATGCAAAAAAACTATATATGATTACGATAAAAATCCAAAACGATTTGAGATGCTAAAGATTTATTTAGCAAGTGATCAATTAATAATCATGTGACTTAAGGCTTTATACAACTGTTTAGTGAACCATTCAAGCGAGATATGAGGAACACACATTAATATTGGCCGATCAGTTAAACAAAGGATAAATGAAAACATATCGGCCGTATAGAGTGACGTAGAAAAAACAAATAAGTATCTAAAATGTCAAATCAAAACTTTAAAAGTTTCGGAAAGAATTATAAAATACGAATAGAACGAATGACGAGGTCAGCTAATTAGTTGATGTTTTCGATGGTATGAGGAACGTGGAATTTACATCAATTGAGACCAGTTATAGACAAATGATTTCGATGAGTTCAGTAGCAAACTATTTGACTTAGAGAATTTGTTTAAGGTCAGGGTAAACTATTATTAGTTATGACATCAACATGAAATGTGTCAATGCAAAGATTTAACAAGGAATCATTAACTCTCAAATCTGAAGTATCTGCTGGAGTAAGGAAAGCTCTAACAGTGTGCGATGTATCTGAATATTTTCAACATAGTATTGATCAGTGTAATGCAAGTAGGCATTTAAAAATTTAAGAAAGGGATAATCATTTAAAAGAGATATCGAATTTACATACCAACACCGCTCAATGATGCAATAAAAAAACAAGAAGACAGTAAATACGAAATAAAGGATTATTTTCAATGACAGGACGTTTCTAGTTTGTTTATATAATGGATAAATAATATATATATATATATATATATATATATATATATATATATATATATATATATATATATATAAAGTCTAATGTGAGTTAAACTATAATATTTATTGCTAATTTGTCATTCGAGTTCAAGGACAATGGCGTCCGAGTGACTTAAGGTTCGTGACATTAGCTATCACTGGCAGCTCACCTCTGTCCATGATTGATCGCGGTTCTTTCGGCCGATGAAATATAATGTAATATATTTACATGGAAAACCGTACACTACTCAATAGGAATGCAAAGTTCAAAGAGAATACTAAATTGCAAATGCCAGTTTGTAGTGAAGATTCGAAAAATAATACATCCATAATATGGAGGTAAGATAAACATCATTGCATTTTTTATTTTAAATTGTATACACATACACACACAGACACAGACACACACACAAACACAGACACAGATACATACACGCACACACACACAGAGCTCCATCAAATTTGAGAAAACATATCTACTGACAATCTTATTAGATACACACAATAATAATACATTAGACTGACACAGACACGATCTGGCAACTACAGATATTGAATAACATCCTTTTCTAGTAGATGAACCAATTACAATCACGCATTTCAACTTAATGATAAAACACGATATATATATATATATATATATATATATATATATATATATATATATATATATATATATATATATATATATATATATATATATATATCTATATATATATAGATATATATATATATATATAGATATATATATATATATATATATATATATATATATATATATATAGATATATATATATATATATATATATATATATAGATATATATATATATATAGATAGATAGATAGATAGATAGATAGATAGATAGATAGATAGATAGATATAATTTCATTTTAGACCATTACCCATTCGATTCCGATGAAACGCTAAACACTGAAACACGGAGGTTTAGCTAAGGATAGACCTAGTATATATCATGTTAATAAAATATTTGATAGCCATTCTTTTCACCTTATGCTTTTTTACCAGCCGCCAATCATTTATGCTATGTATTTGCCAAATTTGTAACTCACTAAGTTAAATACCAACCAATAGAATTTAACATCTTACAGTCAGCAAATAATACCAAGATATTCGACGTTAACAATCAAAGTAAAGTTGTACCTCTCGTCACTGTCCTCCAGTTATTATCGTTCAATCATTGATCACTCAACCGTTGTCTACGTAAGCAGTGTTTGAGAACTATTAGTATCAGACCATTAACATGTTATATGTCTAATGTAAGAGAGCCTGACGCGTTATATCGGGGATTAAATGAAAACTAATTGTAAGTGTGTCAGCATAACCTCATTTCCCGTTGTGTACTATGTTTTATAAAACGAGAACATTAAATACAGTTATTGACATTAAAACATACTTCTTCACGTTCACATATTCGCCGTTTAACTTTATGGGTTATTCCGAATTGGCATAGCATTTTAAAAATAGAAGCACTGAATTAGGGCACTTAGTGTTGAGGTGATATCTATATATCTCAGTGAAGTAGATAACCAAGGCTTTCATTATACAGTCACCAGATAACGACATATATATTCGATTTGAAATTTAACAAGTTTTGAAGTCTTTAATTTAATTGCAGGTCGCTGCCTTCTCCTGCCATATCATTCTCTGTACAAGTCCAGTCGAGTTGCTAATCATGCGCGACTGGGGAAACGACAATAATACTAAGCACAAGGTAGTGTGTCTAAGTAGATAACATGCTCAGAAGTTGTCATCGTATGTACATAATTCTCGTAATTAACCTAGGTTCATTTACTTCCATAATTTAGTAGAAATTATATTCACCTTAGTGAAAGTGGTGCTTAATTGATTGGATTCGTATTATTAGTAATCAAGGCCAGATTTATGTTAGAACCCAATGCCTTTACAAAATACTCGATTGATTTCAAAAAGCAAGAGATAATTCCCGAGAAAGTCAAGGTATCATAATTGAATGTACCGGCTTTAATATGTGAGAGGATGTAGATTGGTATGCATGTTTTGCAATGACTAATAGAATGCAAAAGCAATTAAAATGAATAGGTAATATTCGGTAATTTATCAAACCAACAATAGGAAGTGGCATTTAGAAACGCACGTCTCTTTTTCATTGAGCGAATACGAAAAAATCATACTTATTATCAATGATTTAAATCTTAAAGCAATGCGTTGGAATTATGACTTGTGTATTTCGATATAGAATGACGGCAATTGATTACAATCCGAAAGTAACCGTTCGTCGTGATTCAAACGAATGTTTGATACACGTTTTATCAATGTTAGTATGTTACTGTCATCAAGATATCACGAACCTTTACTATCTCAATTATCAATCTTTAATTCATTTCATTTCCATATTGAAAACTATTTTTCATGTTAGCAATTGAACGATTGATATGTGGTAATCGATTATCATTACTTCCGTATGCATGCACTGGTTTATATCAAGTTCAGAAATATCCATCTGTCATAATACCTGTATAAGATCTGTTCCTGAAAATATTTTATTTGTAATGGAATTCTTTTTTGATAGACATACCATTCTTTACTACAAAGGTAGGAACATATTCATATCAGTTTTTTATTACAAGAGAGCTAATTTAAAATACAGCAACTATATTCAGAAACCACATTCGCCACTTGTATGTTCCTTCTATTTTATATTGTGACTTTTAAGTATTATTCAACCAATCAGTGTCGATATTGAAAACCAGAATGAAGTGTGCACAATTTGCATGTTATCATCACCACCTGTTATGGAAATGTATATTATGATGTGTTTACACACATGGATGAATATCCACTGCAGTGCTGTCTTCAATGCAGTCTGTTGATAAATTTTGGATGGAGATAAATTATAAAATTTATTCCTTTCATGAATATATGTGACTCTATTTTTTCTGAACTACACCTGGTATAACACCAAAATTTACATTGTTACAGGTTTATGTAAACAATTAGGTTGAATTTATCATATCATATAAGCATTATACCTTTATTACTGGGCACCTTATAATTATATAAACAATACAAGGCCCAAAGCTTATTCACATCTGGGAGTATAGGTTGCTTTCTCTCCAGGTCAAAGTTCACAATTTAATAAAATAATTAAAATATCATTTTACCTAGTCAAAAGAGACATACAGTTGTCTCTGCTTTGCATAGCAAATGGCATAAACAGAATCATGCTATTTTTATTTTTGCTGCCTCCAAAGCTAAGTGCAGCAGAGATATTTTTGTTGTTTTGCAACATTTGTATAAATTGCAAGATTATTTTCATTTTTTCTTCAGTTTTAACTATCAATAAAAATATATCATGTCGAAATTTTGAAAATTGTATTGATCAGAATGGGTTGTAATGTAATAAAAAATCTGGATCAGTAAAACAATACTACATGTATTAATCTTATTTGATCTAATTTATTGTGATTACTATACAATGTGTGAAGACATAACATCCATGATAACTTAATTGATGATTAGTTTGCTATTATTATCAGTGATAATTCCCAACACATATTCATTTATCTAAATTCATCATGAAGGAATCACAGCCAGGATTGGTTGATAATGAAGTTGATCCTATTTGTAACTGAAAATTGTAGAGACAGTGTTTTATTGATGTAACGAAAATCTTTTACAGACCAGAGTTTAAAAAAACTGGTTACTGAAATTTGCACCTGATTCTTTGGTGCCAAATTTAAAACAGATTACAAATATTTAAACATCTAACATTATTGAAGTTATATTATTTTCTTAATTAAACATAGCCCACATCTACTCAAAGAGTATACTCATTATGATTTAGTATTAAATTTGGCATAGTTTTGAACATATATCTTCTAAAATTGACCCCGTAAGCATCTATTACATGTTATCAAATTTAAATGTAAAATTTTCTAAAGTATATGTTTTTAGCATTACATGTGATAATGGATTTCAGACCAGTATATTTACATATTTAGATTAGTGGATTCACTCCTAAACCATTAGATTTTTTATATGCAAAAATGTTTTTACAAGGGTCTGAACAGTTTTGTTTTCTATATGTTCTCTCTGCTTAATATAATAAAACAGCAATTTTTGAACATAAATTAGATTCAGATTCAGATTCGGATGGAAATTACTATAAAAAAGAGGGTTATTTATCTTACAGTTGACTGCAAAGATTTTAGAAATAATAAATTCAATACCATTTTTAGTTTTCTTCACAAGATCCCTGTCTGGTGACCACTGAAGACATTCGTTTTATCCAAACAAAAATCTGTTTACTAAGGTATTTATCATGAAACACTACAGCCAAATTTAATGGGCATTTGTTCCACACGGAACCTGTTTTCAGGAAAACATTTTCTTTTTGATATTTTATAAGAATCAAATACATAATTTTGTTTAACTTCTCTATATTAAATATGGTCATGTTCAACTTGAAACTACCAGTTATAACTGCACCAGTGCATATTTTAAAATGTTTGCTCTGAAGAATCTTACACTGAAACAATTGCATTGTAACAATGTAGATACAAGGAGTTAATGTTTAAACTAAAATGTACCAATAACTTGTCTTGGTATATGATGAGTTAATGAAAGTTTCTATAATGTGTGCAACAATTGCACACAGGAAGTTAAAAGTATTAAAGTTGAATCTAGACAAAGTTTCGAAATGTAACTTATATGTAAAAAGTCCCATATATTTTTTCAAGAAAGATATATTGAAAATATCATAGTTTATATTGCTGTTGAAATAACTTTCAATTTTAAATATTATAAGTTCACTTATTTTAAAAACACTGTTTAGTCAGCTAGTTTAAAAAGTTGACTTAACAAGAATTACTTAAGATCTAATGTAAAGCTCTCTCTTGAATCTCACATGGAATTATGACAACTATTATGCCATTTCTGTATTGTGTAAGTTCATTTTTTCTGCAGGTATGCATTCATTAATCTAATTCTGAGAGTGTTATCTGAACATTCTCTTGGAGAATTCAGCACTAATTAAAGGCCTTACATACATGGATGAAAATGTCCATAACATCTTTGTTCAATAGGCTAAAGCTACTGTAAAAATGTCCATTTTACCTATTGGACTTAATTTTCACTCCTCAGGCCATAAGGTTAAGTGAGATGAAGTTTTTGTCCTGTATAAGCCTTCATCCTTCCTTCCTTTAACAATTACATTTTTATCACTCTATCATCCATATATTTGATTTAATTTTAAGTAAAGCATGAAATGTGAGCTTATTTCAAAATTTCAGACTAATTCAATAAAAGCTAAAATAAAAGCACATTAATAAGACGTTCTTGCATCCGATTAGCTGAGCTTCTTACCAATATTAACGCAATATTTTTAGTTTTTACAAACCTTGCAGTACAGGTTTATGTAATGGACATTTCAACAGTTTAGTAAGATTGATATCCATTCATAGTAATTTTTTGATCTTGCATCTGACTGAACCAGTTATCACTCTAACGGTTGTATTTGTACATGTTTGTAAGTTTTATTAAACTTGGAATATAATCTTATATTACGAGATCTCAACTGAAGCGTCAACTAGTTGCATGAGTTTGTAACCACTTTATTTATGATCGGATTAGATTAGATCAATATTGAGAAATGGGTTAACATCATGAAAATGTCAAGTGAATTTTATTAAGGGTAAGGTCAAATTATATAGATATGAAGTGATCTGGCATCTGATTGGCTAACCTTCTTATAACTTTCAATAGAGTATTTCTAATCAAATTTGGATCTAACTTAGTAAATAGGTTTAAATCATCAAGATATGTTCTGACGTTTTGCAATAAATTAGGTGATTTTGTATCTCACAGACTGCGCTTCTTTGTATGACTTTATCAAACTTGACAAATATGTTTAACTAGTTAAGATATAAGACAAGATAGATTATGAGATATATCCAATCATATTAAAATTGCAACTCTTACATCTGCAGTGTGGCAGTTTATTGTGATGCCTAACACTGGGCCATCATGTCACAAACATGTAGCATGATGTGCCACCCAGTAATATTATTCTGACAAGAGGCTGACAAGTCCTAACACCAACCTCTTAATGCTGAGTGCCAGGCAGTACCAGTTTTATTAGTCTTTGGTATGAATCTGCCGGAGATCACACCCACGATCTTCCAAATCTGAAGCAGATGCTCTAACCACTAGGTCACCAAGGCAGTCTACCAAAGACTTGTAAAAGTGATGCAACATCGTAGTTCAAGTTAAGGAAATAATCTTGATTGTTAATGTTCAAGCTCAATTGCAATGTAATTTGAACATATTATTTTTATTAATAATTTCTTCTATTGTGACAGTAAAGCAATCATTCAAAAGACTTGCTTAATTTAGTTTAAAATAATTAAGTTTCATTTAAAATTTAGGACCAAACTTTTTCAGGTATACACAACCCAACAAGCATCAGGCGGACATCAAGTTGATCATGCAGACAGAAGAAAATATAAAGTTGGGAAATATTCTGTATATCTGACAGATGAACCGATCATTCAAATCAGTCAGGCCTAGGAAGTGGCTGCCACTGAGGTTACACTTGGAATATAATACGCAAAGTAATTTAAGGTGTCAGTTACATCGTTTAAACACCTAAGGACATCAGTCAATAATATTATACCTGGGACTTTGAACTTCCTTCTTCAAAAAAATTGTCATTAGCCATATCAAAAGATTTATATTTAAAAAATATTATTTATGCTATAGTAAAAATTATTTTGTTAAAAACGAAACATTCCACAGGCATTGTTCTTTCAAATAAAGTAGAAAACATGTTTTCATTTTACATTAAAAGAAAACACTTATTGGGCACCAAAAAATATTTCTGGTGTTTTTCATATGCACATAATATTATTAAATTTTTTATGTACAATTTACACCATTACAGTCATATGATAAATATAATAAATATGTTGTGTAATTTAATCATTTGTTTTAATATTTTGCTGTTCTCTTGATGTTCTATGCATCCATGCATCCATCGTCCTATTGGTCCATTTTTCTTCTTAAATACTTGGTATAAAATTTAGGTTTTACATTGTTTGAAAAACTTTTAGTATGATTATATCCCCCCTACCAATGTCAAAAATGAAAACTGTTAGTGTGATATAAAAAAGCACAAAAATAGTTATTTCATTTAGTGATTTATAATGTCTAACCAAACTCTGACCATTTTCTGTGGTTTCTGTTCTTTCCTTGCTAACACTGAGTCATGTTATGTATACTATGAGTGAGTCTATTTACCTCTGACAGCAGAGTGACATAGTTCATCCTGATTGGTAACTGCCAGATAATTCCACAAATTACCACAAGGTTAAGAGTTAGTTAAATCCATGTGAAATGCAAATGTGTAGTTGTCATTTTTTTCTCCATGATTTGACATTGTAAATATCAGAAGTAGATTGGCATAGTACATGTATGTACATTCTATGTACATATGCATGTAGTTGTGCATCCACCCCTTTGCGGAAAATAGACTTGTCGTGGAACTGGAAGTAACCAAACAAGCAAGGTAGTATTGTACACTGAAAATGTCTGTTTGAGATGAAACACGCAGTCCCTCTGGTCATAATATGTTTGAAATTATAAAACAATAGATTAAGTGACCAAGTTCTTATTTTTTTAAATTTAAGTTATAGTTGTTTTTAAACAAAATTGGAATGAGGGTACAAATAAATGGGGATGTATATTAAGACTACAGGAAGAGCAATATGAAGGGAAAGAAATCAGTTTAGGTGCTTCTGATGATTGTCTTGAAATTATTTATCAAATATTAACCAGCAGAGTAAAAAAACAGTTTTCATTACAAGAAAACAATTTAGTAGTAAGTAATATAAAACATTGTTTTGAAATGTGTCACTTTTTTTTACTTTGCTCTGGCTTAGCTGTGATTGTTATGACAAAAATTATTTTTTGCATTTTCTCATATTTCTAAACTCTTGTGATCATACAAATATAGTATACTAGATTTGTTTTTGAAAGCCGTCAATGGTGATCATGACCTGTGAACCTACATGCGTTTCCCAAACTTTTTTAAGCACATATTTAGCCAATACCGTATTTACTCCCAATGAATTATTTAGCCATACATGTAGCCAAATTTGTGTTTCTAAGAGTTATTACTATAGGCTATACAACAACAAAAATTGCAGGCAATGACCAACAATGTTATAAGCTTAAATTTACACAACAGTATGGAATGAAACACTGAGCAGGATGGCCCAACATGGCTAATTATAGAGCTTTTAAATTCTAACAGCCATACATGCAGCTGACTTGAAAAGCTGTTGCTGACACTAGCCAAATTTTGCTAAAAGGACATAGCTGTGCACCAACCTCACTGAGCATGGCAAAAGGAATCCTTAGCCAAATTTTGGCTAAGGATACATTCATCCAAAATTTGGTTTCTGTCTAAAGGTCCTACAATACATTATGGAAAGGGACAACAATGCAGTTATCCAAATTATGGCTAATCATAGTTACATGGAGTTTGGTCTTTTGCAGCCATACATGGGGGTTATACTAAAAGACACTAGCCAAATTTTGGCTAATCATACATTTATCCAAAATTTGGTTCCTACCTAAGGGTGCGCAGAACAACTTTGTAGGAATTAGCCTAATGTTTCCATGAGTCTTATTATTTGACTTTTCCACTTTGGTTTAAGAGATTGTAGTCCACAGCAGACGCCTGGTTTGAGTAAATGGTAAAGCTCAAGTGAAATCGGAAGCTGTTCTCTGATGAGTGTTACACTCCTTTAAATACGCAAATATGTATACGTATATATTTAGTGCAGTTGTAAAAGGTTGTAGTGTGGTTTGTGGACAGCACATGGATTTAAATCAGGTATGCCTATATTTAGCTATGTAAATAACCACATAAACATTGGGACGCAAACAATTACAAAACGAAGAAATGCACAAAATGTGCAAAGCAGCCGAATACATTACTTTCACTCTATTACACACACTACAAGTAGTATTAAAATTTCATACAATGTAGAAAATTGTAATCCTTAATCTAGGTCATAATGTTTTATATGTACCTGACACATTGTTATCAATCTGGGTTAAGGTCAACACTACTGAAAATAATTGATCTGTAAAATCAAACGTGACTGTAAGAATGCAGATTAAACATATGCTCGTTTTAATGGTAGCATTGATAATTGTATGATCATCATTGTTTTGGATGATGAATGCACTGAGCAGGACTTTGATACTTCAGAAATGGAGACTGGTCTTCAGTCCTACTTTCATACATTACAATAAAACCGTCTTACGCTGGGTGTAACGCGAAATGCTATTTATCAGGGAAGTGTAATTATTAAAACACACTATAATTTCATACGCAAGTTAAACTAACACCGCATAACAATGCACAAAAACAAACATACTTCAACGGTTTCTAATCCGTAGTTATGATACAAGTAGCTGAACCCCCATTAAGTGCATAACTAAAACATTTACCCATTTAGCGGTCGCGAATCCCGGAATTAATTGTATGCAAATGTAAATGTATAAAGGAAAGTAAATCTATTCTGCGTGAACATGTGTATGACGTATGGAATCATGCCCGTTACAAATAGGAGTTCACGAGTTTACCGTCACCGACAGAGAGTAAAATGAATATTAAAAAATGTCACTGGGACTATTAAGCAAGGTGTGAAGGATATACATGTGCTACAACTTTACCTTCAGGCTGATACGGAAGTAAAAAGGTACGGAATAAATGATGACCTTGTGATAAATATTACATCCGCGTGCGACGGAGTATGTTCGAGTGAAAGGACTTGTTATAAGGGCATCACAGTGCAATTAATTTATAGATATACATCAACACAGAACTAACAATACAAGCCAACAGTATTCTGTAAACGCTGATTATATTTATTGTAGGTAACCAATTCAAAATTTCAGTAATTCTTTCTTAGGTCAATGCACTCCCGATGAGTGACCAACTCAAGCATGACACTTGCAAACGTTCTGAATTATTAAAAATTCGAAGGCAAAGAAGAAGTTCTTAATTGTCTAGCGGAAATGAATATTTCAGTTATTTAAATAAATGTATTATAATATATAAAGGGCAAGGTATTATAGATGAATATTTTCTCAGTGACCATTTTGTGCACTTGCTGTACATCCATGGCGTAGCAATAAAGTTAAATGCACACATAAATCTTCGGCTTTAGAGCAGCCGTGGCATTTACCTTTTTTCACGTCACTATTTTGACTCTGTTCTAAACGTATGTCATGCTTTATCATCTTACCTTTCTAGAATTATGACTACACATAATATAACCTATGGTATTTTTGAACCGCTTTTGTGGCTTAATGGTTAGAACATCCGCTTCGGAAGCGGGAGGTCGTAGGCTTGATCCTAGGCCGAGTCATACCAAAGTCTTACAAAAAATGGTACTAACAGTTGCCTCGCTTAGTTAGTGTTAGGACTGGTTGGGCCTGGTGTTAGGATAATGTGACTGGGTGGAATATCATGCTACATGTCAGATGCATGATGCCCCAGTGCTAGACTTTACTATAAACTGCCTCACTGCAGACATCGTAGCGATATGACTGAAAAATTGTTTAAAAGCTTTGTTTAAAATCCTAATCAAACTAACAAACGAACAAAACACACAGATGGTATTTCATTCACGAACCATATGTCGATAGATAACATGTTATTAACGCCAGTCTTTATTTTATTTTCTTTAGAATTCCGTACTACACGATTATTAACAAAAGAGCTTAATCATGTAATGAACGAGATAAACAAGGATACCATTTTGGCCTAACATCGCTCACCTGTTCTAAGTCACGTTACAATGACATGCAAAGTCTGGTGGTCAATGGGTACACATCTATATTAATATGCTGGTCTCTGACAGTAATACTTTAGACTGATGGCGGCAGCAATATATACTGCACATCATCATCTTTCGTGAAACTTGAAAGGCCTTAAGCATTATGTTTCTGGTACATTGAGTCAACTTCCGTTTCCCGGGTTGCTTAAAAGTAGTAGTGTCAAATGTTTCTCTGTTTTCATTAAAAGTTGCAGTATATATTACATTTTGGAGCCGGAATAATTGCGAATAATTGAAAAGACTATTTTTGGCGTCCGTTTGTCAAATTTATTTACATTCCATTCAACAGATTTTAGAAAAGGTTCTTTAAGGTTTGTATTTAGTAATTTTCATTTTTGAAAGCAACCTATATATATTTCTGTATATGCCACTATTATAGTAATCGAATATATCCAGATTTATTTCATCGGCTATGAAAGAGATATTTTAGGTCATGCTGTTGTCTTTTTTCTTTTTAGCAACTGTTGCCACAATGTACGTATCAGGCATAATTTTCACAGATCAGAAAGGATTTAGTAATTCGGTCTGTTAAATATTGCCAAATCTGTTTGGGTATGGACGTGAACAGCTCTTTTAAAAGTTGCATTATTGTCTGTAATGATCGCCGTATTTAATAGTGGATTGCCATAATCTCTTAAACCCAGAATGCATTGCAAGAAATTAGGTCATGTTCTATGAGGCGGTATTACAGAAAGAGTTGCTTAAAGTCATAATCGATATCGGATCGGTTTTATTTGTGAAAATAAAAATCTTTTATTTTCCTGGTAATTATTTGTCAACAATGAAAAACATACTTATTTTTATTCAGAAGATGTGTTTTTAAAGTGCTAGTAATTTTAATATAGACCAAATGTGATGGCAGTTAACATAATTCATATTATATCAATAAATACTTTTTTAAGGGAGCTCAATATTGTTTGGGAACAGTTTCTGAAGAATACATATTGAAGAAATTATTTAAAGGAAGTTTTTTGTGTGACAAATCTAAATAGAATGCTGAAGAATCTTGCTGGAGTATCGTGTCTATAAATTTGAATGTTGATGCCTCTCCTCACCACAACTCAAACGTAGGGCTTACTCAGTGAAGGCATTTATTGATGATCGTTAGACAACGAATGATAACGAAAAAGAACGCATGACGATATTATATGTTATCTTAGATATACGGCCAGGCAACATAAACCTTTAAACAAAGATAAATAATTGCAAAGTATCTGCATGTTATCTAAACTATAAGGATACATAAATATAAATTGGGTATACCGTAATAATATCACAAGTTGTAGTGTATCCAACTACACAGAGACTACCCAAAAGCTTTTTTGTTGTCATAAACTAATATCATTATCTCAACTACATTTATTTTACAGCTGTTTATACTAGAGACAGACTTCCCTAAGGTAGAATATTATGGACTACACTCTCATCAACTGAAAAGGTGTAACAATAGCTGGTCAATAAATGACATATGTACAATTTAAGAGTGGTCCCACAATCACGAAAATCCATTTTGCTAGACATATCCATTGGCAAAACGTATCTAATGAATACTATTTATATAGTTGATTATCAGAAAAATAATGCGGTATTGCAAATTTCTTATCCATTTCAGTCTTGACCGTCTAATTAAAACAATTCCTATTCTGGATGTAGAACTAGTTTTGTGCGAATTCTAAAAGTGAATTCTTGTGAAGTTAGCATATGATTTGTCTCAAAGATGTTGAAAGTTTACACATGGTCAAACTGCCTTTGTATTATTAAAATTCGATAGCATCCTCTTTATATTGAAGTGTTATGTACTAAAATAGATGCTGGAAGGGGTACTGTGATATCAATGTTCATTTATGGTGTCCAGATCATGTGAAGTTGCTATGTTGTAATATTGTATTCCTTAATAGAAATTGAACGCTTCTGAAAAAAGAAAGTGATATTCACTTTTAATTATAGGTCTTGTGCAGTATACTGTATATATTTATAGGTTGGTTGATCGGAATTTAGTCACAACTAGATATATAATACATAACTTTAAATGCATCAGAACTAGATACTTAACGGAAGTATATATTGCACGAATTTGCAATGGTATGCGCTTGACATTGGCGTTGCATGTATGGACCATGTGGTTGGTATTTGTGTCATATTATGCGATGTTTTCTCGTTATGATTCCGATGTGTAAGTTTCCCAAACTTAACAACATAAAATATGTTCTCTGTAAACGTTTTTTCATACTTACACTTGTAGGATATATTTAAATGGTTTGTCAACTATGTCAAAATGATCGAACATCTAAGGGCTAATTTTACGTTTACCATCAATCAAGGCGAAATGATATTCCAATATCATTACATAAAATACACCTTTGTAAAAAGAATCCATTCATTTCCATTTACTTTTATGAGACTCGTAAATATTATAATGAAAAGAGAAAGATGAATTCCAGTTGACAAGCATGATAGATGCATGCCATACTGCTAAGAGTATATGTCACACACACACACACACACACACACACACACACACACACACAAACAAAAAATGCATTGAGATCTAAATTGTAGAAACGTATTGTGCTGTACCGATCCAGTCCATCGCATTGGGGAATACAACAATCTCTCCTATCGCTGCGTATGGTGATATTGACATCCCCGACGGATTAATGGACGTATTATGAACATAATGGATCGGTCAAATAACAAATATGTTTAATACAAGTGTTCATTATATGTGACAATCATGGACTAATATAACATTATCGTATTCTTAATGGCATCATGGTTATATGGATTCATTACATCATTTTGATCTCCACATGCGATCAAAAACACTACTAAATAATCACGTATAAGGCGGGGTAAAGGAACATTTTCCACTATCGCTGAATACTGCACAATAATTTCATCGGCTTATATGGACCAATTAGAATCACTTAAAGCGATATTTTAACGTGGGGTAATATCAGAACTATGAAACTGCACATACTATAGGAAAACTGTCCCTATTCTGTGATAAAATACAATATAGAGCAAAACGAACACAAGGAGAGAGGAACAGTCGTTTCAAATACGTTATTAGTGGAATGTAATCTTGTGTATGAATTAGCTCAACACAATAAATGCTATTACATTAATTCAATCAAGCATCCATTTCTTTATTTTACAATATATGATATATATAAAATATAAAATAGAATTCAAAGGACATATTGCTTTTAAATATCTTAATTTCCTTTCTGAGTAATCGTGCTAGTTTCACAATGTGTCACCACTTTAAATATAACACGAGGAAGCTTTATCATAAAAAGGTTATAGGTTCGGAGTCCCTCAATAATATCGCGCCGAGATTTCCTACAGAAAAGTAGTTAGCAAATTCGTTGCTAGAATTATTATAATTATACGAACAGAGAAGAATGTTAGAATTATTGTTATTATTAATATAAGACCAATTCCATTCAATAGCGTCATTGCAGCAATGACAATTGCTAAGTATCGTATGATAAGAAGTGATCAGAAATTTATTCAGGATTCCTACCAGTCTAAGATCCTTGGTTTGTCATGGAGTTACCACAAAATAGCAGGTATATATGTAAACCTTAGTAACACTCGTTACAATATTTGTTATGAAGTTATTATGCTTATATTGTTTAATAATACTGAATTATCGGGCATCAATTCCTTCCTAGAACTAAATATCAGATAGTGTACGCGAACAAAAATAAAGTCCTTTAAGTAGTAATTCTGGTGGATGTTTTATATAATGGAAATAAATATTTTTGTAATGCGATATGTGGAGCAAAAATGGTAAATAATCTTAATAAAACATGTTTATTTAGACAATGCAATCGGTCAGGCACAGGAAGATGATAAATACCAAACACTAAAAGAGATATCAGTTAGATAATAGTTAATTCCCAACTTTTCAATCCTTACTACAATCAGTTAGGTCGATATGGCATGCCTGATTATACCATATATTATTCACATTATGCGTTTTTGACTAATCGTACTAATGTCAGTTTCACTTCAGTTTAGTCGAGTGTGGTATTTATAAGCTCGTTGTTTTTAATGGACAACGTATGATGCCATTCCAAGTAAATGTATTAATAACATGATCAGACATTAGAATATATCACATTCTGGAATTTTGAATAAGCAGATAAGAAAAGAATATATTACCGAACACCATATTATTGTCTTTTAGATTGGTGTTTTCCATACCTAACATCATGTCATATTATGTATATTCTAACAGGCTTCGGATTATGCTTTCTGCGAAATAAAATGAAAATTATGTGCAGCAGAAGGTCTTACAATGCCCATTTTTATTTGAAGTAACTGCTTCCATATGAAATGTTAGCATCACTTTCATTGTATAAAGGTATGTATTTTATGATACTTATGTCAAAAAAACAAAAACAAAAAAAAACATTGCACAGTGAAGCCTTGATACCTTTAACGGTTGTCTTATTTAATTTGCTGACCTATTTATATAATTGGTAACAGTGTGAACATTCGTAATCAGGAATGGTTTCTTATCCACTTAGCCTAGCTATATTGACGGCAATGGTGGCAGTAGAATCGAAGATCACTTCTCTTAAAAACTGTCTGTCTAAAGTGATCAAATCTCCATTTTCAGTATCGGCGGTCATAAATCATGAAGAATGGCGTTATCTATAGAAACATGAGATACGTCTGTGCCAGAATATTACTCTATACTAGATCTCTTGCAAAGCGGATCACGCAGAGCGTTAATTTGTAGGAACATGAGATACTTCTGTAGCAGAATATTCCTCTATATCAGATCTCTTGGAAAGCGGATCACGCAGAACGTTCAGGTCTTACCTAGAGTTAATGTTAAATGTCTTTGCTTTCCTTGTAATTGTAGCGAGAGGAAGAGAATACTCCACCAAAATGAATCATACATTTTTTTGTATCAAAATGACTCAGTTAAAAACGTTAGTTTCAGCCTTTTCAAAGATTGAAGATAATTGGTAGATAAATCATATTTTTATCGAGACCCTGACAAAATAGACTCTTTAGCATATGTTTTGTCTTTCAATGGATAGCAGCTGACAAAAATAAATATTTACTATTTTGTAAGATGTGATTCTTTACTTGTAAAGAATATTCATTGGTGCGGTTTTCATCGTAATTATATGTATTTTTGCTTTTCGTTGATGTTCAAATAATATATTTTATGACTATTTCTCCTCCTTTGGCAATATTTATAACAAATGTGCAATTATTGTACAAAAAAGACAAACACGACTTTTAACTCAAACCAAATTGACTATCAATTTAAATCAAGGCATATAAAAATCCATTAACGTCAAGGGATAGTACTTGACCCTTGGATCATTAGCTATTTCGGTTCGAAAGGAACATGGAATAAGTATTAAACGCGCACTGTTTTATTTCAAGTTGGAGACACAGGTAATTAATATTTTACGGTCATCTTCATCTAGTAAGTAATAGTATTTTTTATCCAAACCAAAAAAAAAAAACCATTAGTCATCTGATCTGAGATTTGTCACAAAAAAGAGAAACAAAATGACAATTTTCGACAATAAACTCAAGACCATGGAACGTATATATACCAACGAATACGAACTAGTGAACAATCTGATCGTACTTGTGCCAAGTTCGACTGGTGGGCTGAAACGGTATGTACTGTTTTAATTTCCTAGCTAAAACCGAATAATTAATTTTGAGAGCTTTAATATAACGTTTTATTTACACGTATGTCTAAACGGTTTTGATGTTTAACTAAATTCTATATCTGAACCGATATGTCGCAAAATAACAGTCATCTTTGATAGTGTCCATTTAGATCCATATTAACAGGAGACAATCAAGTTGTATTTCTCATAATCAGTATTAATTTGTTAAACTGAAGACATATTTGATTACATATCACATTATACTGAAAACAGAAACTAAACCAGAGGCACATACATACACACAGACTCAAACAAACGAACATCTAGCATAACATTAATCAAAACAAACAAGCGTAAACTCATATAAGCACACACCTTATAATTATAACATAGCGATAACGACGATAACCGTGCGCACCAATATCATTTAGAGCTCACTTTCTGCTTTCCTTTGCCGAAATGATATAGCGTTTGCTATTTCTATGCATAATATAATTGAAAATATCTGAAGAAACGCGCACTTACCACATTTGTTACAGGATACAACCATGAAGCCAATTGCATTTACCATCGTTGTCATGTGTGGTATTGCTACCGCATTTAACACCGGTTCTATGTACGGCGGTATGTATCCTGGCGGGGGATTGTACGGCGGAGGATTATACGGTGGTAGCATGCTCGGAGGCTTAGGTGGAGGTGGACTATACGGCGGATATCCTGGATATTATGGAGGGGGTGGTGGCATGTACGGAGGATACCCTAATTATTACGGTGGCGGTGGTATGTACGGAGGATACCCAAATTATTACGGTGGCGGTGGCATGTACGGTGGATACCCTTACGGCGGAATGTACGGTGGTGGTATGTATGGTGGCCTCGGTGGGATGTCCGGTGGACTTGGAGGATTATATGGAGGATACCCAGGATATTACGGTGGAGGTGGAATGTATAGTAAGTAATCGTTTGAGACGTGGCTATTGTGTATGACTTTAGATTAGAAAGTAACGTAGTACATTACATATCACTATAATTTCTTTCCTTAGTTCTGGTCGTATCATTATCATTTTATGTCTGGCTAATATATATATATATATATATATATATATATATATATATATATATATATATATATATATATATATATATATATATATGTATGCTTTACTTGTCATTAATTCAGTTTATCGTCCCCGATGATGATTAGGTGTTGGAACGCGACCTTTTACAGTGTTTACTTTTCATGATTCATGTCAAACCTGCTGCATTAAAAGAGCGCACACATTAAAGTATTACTCCTATAAAATCATTCACTTAAGTAAGGGGTATTGATGCAATACAACCAGGAATATACCTTTGAAAAACCACGTATTTCAGGTTAATGTTCTATTTAATTTGACATAATCGATTTGACCATACTCAACATGTTCTAAAACAAAGTTGAACAAATGCAACTGTGTGATAAAATACAGACAATTCTCACCATCTGAAATGCCATTAAATTCGGAAGAAAACATTGAAAACATTGCATCTCGTCTCACGGATATAAAATTGGGGAAATGGTTGGTTACAGCAAATTCGTTTCTAACCTTTCCTCTTACATAACATGTTTCTTAAAAATATATACGTTATTTTGTAAACGTAGATGCATGTACTATATAATGGTATAACTGTGGTATGCTTTATTTTTGACGGGATGAAGAGTAAGGTAAATTTCCATGTTCTTTGTAATGTTTGTCATAATTTTCAATCACTTGATGATGTCTGTTAATAATCAATGCGGACGTTTATCGCACATATTAATTCAATGCATTGATCATATTCCATATATATATATATATAATGTGTGTAGCTAATTAATATCTCAGAGATGCAATAAAACCGCTTATAAACCAGTGAGACAAGAACAAAATATACACATTGAATTACTTTACATACTTTACATAACGCTTTACATTGGTATGTACAGATATGTAACTAATCTACACAATAAAATCGGATACATAGATCACTGTTAAACACTCTACATCTAATGATACAAATCCACTGTACATTTGTTAACTTGGAAAGTGTACTAGAGCAAAGGAATCTAACTGGTGATGTAAGCAAGTCATTCTTTAATGACAATTTGAGGCATCTTTATAGTTGATCAAACATGGACAATTGAAACTATATTATCATGTATATGATAAATCATATGAAAGACTGCTAATGGATCCATAGGAAAACTATATGTAGTGGTTAATTGTTGATGAATAAACAATATACATCAGATCACGAATTATTATATTTGCACAATCTACACTGGAACATTGGCTCAGTTAATGATCCTAAATGACGCCACGTATAGTCTCAAATGCTACGTTTTTATCTCCAATTGAAATTAATGGCAGAGTGGTAATGTAGGTAAAATAGTGATTTCTTATACTTAGCTACAGGTTGTGAAGTTGCCCAACGCTTTACTTTCTTTCTCACTGTCTGATTGTATATATCTTACGGATTTATATTTATCGAAAGCTATATCTACATCTATATCTAAAAAAATATTTTCGTATTTTCTCTTTGCAGGTAAGAAGGGCTACTACTGAATACCTAATATGAATTCAACATAACCAGCTCTGCGGTGAATTTGAATACATCACTATGTTGTGGGGTATACAACGTAATCATTTTTGATTTTGTACATATCAAATAAATCTTTAATAAACATATTGCATCATATTTGCATTAATTTCTGCATAACTAATATTCAAATGAGCATAGATCTCTCTCTATCTATCTGTCTGTCTGTCTGTCTGTCTCTCTCTCTCTCTCCCTTTTTATGTATTTGTTTGTTTTGCACTCGAACCATTTTATTTGGTCACTCAAATTTACTTAAAGTATTTTCTTGTTAAGAGATAAAGATATAACTTTCAGTTTGTTTTAATATGAGACTTTGCAAGACTAACTAGCGCCTTTATTGAGGTTATGTAGATCTCCTGCCTAAATGGAACAATATAATTAATGTCAATAAATAATACACAGTTTGGTGAGGTTGAAATAATGTATCCACAGGTAACGTGATATCGTTGCTATTGATCACAATGAACATTACTCGATTCTTTGAGCATTTCAATTCTATGATGCATAGTCATGCATTAGCATAATTTGCCCTAATATGTTTATAACTGATTCAAAATTTGCCACGATGCATGCAGGTACAATAATTTGGACAATCAAACTAATGTATTGATATTTTTCTGGATGGTCTATCTCATCTTTCACCTTCAAGGACTTCAGAAATATATATTTCTGGCAAATTCGTCTTTTTCCCAATCCATTTTGTTCGAAATACTTCTATTTTAAAATTAAGACTTTACATAAATATTTTTGTAGAGATTTTATAATATCAAAATTTCACCTTGTAAAACTGCCATAGCAATTAGAAGAATTGTTTTAAGTGTTTACTCTGATTGCATAATTATTTTTACCACTCGGTTCCTCAACATGCTAATGCAAATTTGCAAAACGATCTAAAGCAAACTATTTATATGGAATTCACAAATGGGTCTAGCTGTTATTTGTTATGATGCCTATGATGGTGTCTTTGCTCATTTTAGTTTAGAAATAAACATGGCTTTGTTTTCATAAATAATTCATCTCCTATCCTCTAATCTAAGATTTTCATTTCTTTTTGTGTTGCTTCTCTCTGTAGTATTGCTTTATCGTTACTAATATTTTTGTTTAACCTCTCATACTATCACTATTTTGATCTTCGCAGCAAACTAAATCTTAGACGCTCAATAAAGTCTTCATAAAAAAGAAACCTTGCGATGAATCGCAGTCTTTTTTGAAATATTTCCTTCATTAAGAAATGTATGATGTATGTTAGTATGGAGTGAACATTTAAAAATTATTCATGGAATGATAGGATATATTGGATTCACTAATCACCAATATGTTACATATACTTGTATTTTTTTCTTTGGTTAGAATTGGAAAACAAAACTGACTGAAAAAAATATTTTACCTAGTATTTGGTTTTGGAAATACCACAAATAATTCAGTAGAATCAAATCATACATTATATCATCTCTCAATAAAATCCTTACGACACTACTGTAACAAAGAAACATTCACTCCACTCAGACACCAGAAACTAAACGTATATGTATTATTACTGTCCAGATCTAGAGGAAGTTAACGTGATATAAATAATAATTACGCAAGCTATCTCTACATACATACACACATATATATATATATATATATATATATATATATATATATATATATATATATATATATATATATATATATATATATATGAGAAGGACAAATGTATTGCTTCTAGTGCCATAAATAGTCAAGCAAATTAACATTTTGCTTTGAATAATAACATGAATGATTAAATTATGTTAATACAGCTTATCATTTAATTATAATATGGGGAATTACAGCCAGTTCTTAAGACAACTTTGCTCTTATTGAGTTCAATTGAGTTGAACTCAATATATTATTAATAATATTATTATTATTGTTATTATTATTAATCAACCCTTCATATATACATATTCCGATTTAAAGGATCATTCTTCTTTCCCATTTTCTTCTTCTTTTTCTTCTTCTTCATCCTCTTTTTATATTACTTCTTCTTCCTATTTTTGGCATTATTAAAAAACAATCCGTAGACACATATTTATTTTCGTTTAAGTCCCACATACAAAATCGGGTTTGTTTTCGCAAATATTCTTCTGTCTTGTAATAGTGAGGTCTACAATAGTGGGTATGGAGATGATACATTAGAAACAAAGTCAACTCTCAGTTCTGTCCTATGTATAATAATGATGTACATTTATATATAAAATACATAATTAAACTAGATTGTTAATGCTAATACTATTTGACTTGTGATTTAATAAATTATTTTGTATATTAATAGACACTTAAGTGATAATAACTTAAACTTTGTTGTCAGTATACATGTTACCACATCCGGACAATTTATTCAAAAGGAGTGGCCTTTGATTTGTATAGAAAATATATCTGTACCCAAATTATTTGTTGAACAACTCCCTAAAGTGTTGTCAATGTTCTTCGTGTTGTCGGAACATCCAGCCAACATGCGCACTGATATTGTCTGTCATTATTTTGCTACGGTGAACATGTCATAATGTATATATCCACTTTTGCTTCCATCCTTGTACATTCTTCAGTGTCTTGTCTTCTTCATTCGGTTCAACTTGTATACGGAATTTAGTATTAGTTAGAATTCTACATATATTGTTGCCTATTATTTTCAAGCCTACGTCACTAGTTGATTTCGTGAGACATTTAATAATTGTTGATGATCTTTGACCAGCATAAAAACTGGGGAGAAATTATTGCACAGACCAGGTCTACCTTATACTACAATAGTGGCACAGAATGGTTAAAACAACAATATGTGTTGAAGTTTAAAAAATAAATCCTAATATATACAGTAGATGATCAATTAAAATGCAATTAAAACAATTTTCAATAGTTTCCCCATGCTTAATTTGTCATTGGTGGTAAACAGACAGGCAATTATTACTGTTGTTCATCTACGATTGAGATGTGTATAAGTGGTACACAAGTCTTTTCAGCACGATATATGCAAGAAAAGCAGGACTAATCGATAGACATGCGTATCAAAGAAACCCTACATTGTCCGTGAAGACATCAGTAGATATAATGGAAGTGTATGATTCATTCTGAACTTTTAGACCAAACAAAAGGAGATGGCATAAATCACGAAAGGAATATTCACTATTTCAAATCAATTTGCAGTTACAGTGATCATTAATAAACGAATATATATATATATATATATATATATATATATATATATATATATATATATATATATATATATGTACATAAAAAAATTAACCACATGCAATCAACTCATTGATCTACTCAAACTATATGACCTACAAGACATTATTAGGTATTAGTGTATATTACATGTATTAGCAATACACATATTAATTATGCTAGTGTGATAGTGGAAACCTGCGTACAAAGAGATGCAATTTAGGCCAATACGTTCTTCCGGATTTGTGACCTAATTAATCAAAAGGAATTGCGTTGATCCACCAGTAATGTTTCAAACATTTAGAGGACATCAGGTTCACGAAACGAGAAGGATGACAGTTTAAAACACAATATGTAGAATGTAATATTGAGAGGTTTAAACAAGTTCGCTTTGTGTTGAGCAACATACATAACACTAAATTACAACAGGGTCACCAAATTTGGAAACATTGTGTAGCCGTGCATAATCTCCAGGAAGTATAAGGTTCATGAAGACTGACTTAATATGTGAATTCCTATTCATCAGTGTACGAACTATTTGAAAAATGGATTACAATATAGTTCAGGGTAAAACACATGTTCAAAATATTGAGTTTAAATAACACCTTTTTTGACTTGCGATTGTGTTCAACTGCTTGCGTATATTATGACTATATCTGATATTTATTACTTATCACTATCCAAGCTTACATACTTCAATATGAATATATGTTTACATACTTCAATATAAATATATATTTCATACACCCTACGTACCATGATATTTCACTCCTAAAGTATTGGAATATAAGCTACAAAGATCCATGCTTATTCCTCTGTTAATAAGAATGCAAGCACCTTATATGATCACTGACAAAAGGAACATTTAGAAATAGTATTACCTTATATTTTCTCTTTCAAACACTTGTATCAATATGTGCATTTATGTAATCAGTAAGTACATTTCTAACTGTTCTCAATTTACAATCCAGTTAGCTTCCCCATCTTCTAATTGCGAATGTTGGCGAAATTCTCATACAGTTCAATGAGGCAAAATACTATACATCAGATAAACAATCCACCCAAATATAAAATTGCTAGATTTTGCTATCACAGACAGACTCTTAATTTGTGTTGTTTGTATATCGTTTAACAAATCGTGAATTCAGTAACATTCTTCGTTTTTACAATGAGGAAACGCAATGTAGTTCCTAAATATATGAGCATTCTTCACTGCGCGAAATTCGCCAAACCATATTACTTATGGTCAATGTTGTATAATTTTGAGTTTTTATGTTTTGGGTAGGGTTCGTTAATATAGTTAACATACGTTGCAAAAGGCTGCAGGGTGGTTGACCATTGCAATTTTGTTTACTAAATGCCGTTATAACCATTGACTCAATAGTTTTGCCTAAATTAATGCTGGCCATTGTGATTTTCTTCGTAATGAGCAATCCGTGGAAAATATTAATGACCTGAAAGAAAAGTATCTGGTTTTCTTTGTACTAAGTTTCATTGCTCATTGATTTTGTTTTCTTGAAATAATAAGAAGTTGATGCATGGAAAAGATTTCTACTTCTGGAAGATATATTAACAAAGACATATGATACTGCAGCTATATAATTATGCGATCCAGAAAAGTATTACAAAATAGTATTATTCAAGGTGGATTTAGGAACGTACAGTAGTTTAATACAAACGCAACATTCTTGTCATATTGTGTCACTTTAAATGTGCACACAAGTTGTATCACGTGCTTATATTCCTATATGACAATGAAACCGGTAATTCTTCTGATGTCTTTTCGGTTTCAATAACCATAAATATATTGTACGTTACCATAATATGAAATGAATATGACATTGCAATGGCGTAATATCTGGTAACTGAAAATGGACTGTAAGCCCAAACATTCAGATATATATGAGACATTAAATTCTTTTGAGACACGTTGGAGGTGCATTTTAAAGAGGCATTTACCTAATAGACGATGTAAGCAATATGTACGATATTGAATAAGTTCATACCGGTTGTTATATTTGTGTTCCGAAATTGAAGTAAAAAACTTTACTTTGCATTGCATGTACAGTCAGGAGAGTTCACGTTACCAATTTCTCTAGATAAAGAACTCTATATATCATAGTTACGTTTCTTGTTTCCCTTCAAAGTTGGGAGGCAAGAAATAACTTTGCATATTCGTGAGTACAGTGGTTTTATGTTGTATTATCGGCAGATTTTCAACATGATATTGTCAGCGCTATGCAACTAGGCGTTTACAAATTAAAGAAAAGAATAATCAATTAAAAGAGATATCGGATTTCTTTGCCAAAAATCTCAATGATACAATAAAAAAGGCTTTAAAAAGGAAATGAAAAATTATGTTCAATAACAAGACGCCTATGGTTTAGTTAAATAAATAATAAATATAAAGTCTAGTGTAAGTAAAACTATTAAAACATATTGCTAATTTGTTTCGAGTTCGGGGCGAGTGGAGGCCAAGTGGCTTAAGATTCTCGCCATTAGGTATCACTAGCAGCTCCCGTCTGTCCATGCCTGATCAAGATTCTTTCGCCAATCCGGGTATTTTGCTTCTTGTTGGTCGGCGATTCTTCCAGGTATGGTCATGATTTCTTCGTCCATTAGATAAAACTGGCTGACGTGTAAAGCATATAATATAAATCGCAGTAAGCCAACAACAGCAGCAACAACAATACTCGTCGAATTCGAAGATGACCCTAATATCACAAAATCGTTTGTGAGTATGTGAGTACGTGAGTCGATTACCATCCCACTCAAGTATGGATGAGACTGCGCCAGGTGAATCGAATTCATGCGAGATCTTCCCAAATCATAGCATCAATGTTTCACGGATGACTTGAGGGATGCCTTGAACCATTTCTTATGGTGACCCTGAGCTGGATCTCATTTATTCAGGTCGCCATAAACTATCATCTATGCTTTTAGTTCTTCTGACACTAGTAGCGTTACCTACAGAACACACCTATAATTAAAACAACACAATGTGCAATCATGCATGCATGCTTGAGAACCACAGTGATTTTTACTGTTCTGCCATATTATCCTCATCAGTTTCATCAAGGCAGAAGATGTGAAAATATTTTAGCATCCTATTATAGTCTTAACGCAGTCCATGTTTCATGAACATTTAGCAACTCGTCCAATACAATGATTTTGCAGACTTAAATGCATTTTTGTTTTTAACAACATTCTGTTCTCTCTTGTCTCTTTGTGTGTGTGTGTGTGTGTGTGTGTGTGTGTGTGTTTGTGTGTGTATGTGTGTACAAGCTCTTTTTAACTATTCCTGAGAAATATATATTTGTTTTAGGCGTAATATGCGCTGAATGGGATTGATGTAGTTTTCTAAATATATATTTGTGTTTATGCTATGCAATAAACAGTCTCTACTAGTATGGATACGAGTATGCCAAATCACAGTTTGATGAATAGAAGTTTCAATCAAGGTAATCGAAACAATCTAAATATGATGAGTGTTACGCTCCTTTAAATACCCAGATATGTATACGTATATATTTATTGCAGTTGTCAAAGGTTATAGTGTGGTTTGTGGAGAGTACATGGATTTAAATCAGGTATACCTATATTTAGCTATGTAAATAACGACATAAACATTGGAACACAAAAAAAAAATACAAAACGAAGAAATAAGCAAAGAGTGCAAAGCAGCCGAATACATTGCTTCACTATATTACACACACTGCAAGTCTTATTATAGCTTCACACGATGTAGACAATTGTAATCCCTAAGCTGGGTCATAGTGTTTTATATGTACCTAATATATTGTGTGTTATCAAGCTGGGTAAAGGTTAATACTGCTGCAAATAATTGATCTGTAAACAATCGATACTGAAAGAATGCTGATTAAACACACGCTCATTTGATTGGTAGCATTGATAATGTTGTTATCATCACTGCTTTTAAAGACAAATGCGCTGAGCAGGACTTTTATACTTCCGAAATGGAGACTGGTCGTAAGAATTTATTACATACCTTACAATCAAACAGTCTTACGTTGGGTGTAGCGAGAAAAGCTTTTTACCAGGAAAGTATAATTATTAAAACACACCACAGTTTCATATGCACGTAAATATAACACCGCATAACATTACACAATAAAAACATATTTTCAACAGTTTATAGTCCTTAGATATGATACAACTAGCTGCACCTCCATTTAGGCCATAACTAAAACTTTTACCCATTTAGCGGTCGCGAATCCAGGAATTAATTTTATGCAAATGAAAATGTCTAAAGTAATTTAAATGTATTCTGCGCAAACATGTGCATGACATATGGAATCATTCCTGTAACAAATATGAGTGCACGGTCGGTTTACCTTCACCGACAGATAGTAAAATGAATACTAAGAAATGTCACTAGGACTATTAAGCAAGGTATGAAGGACGTACAGGTGCTACAACTTTACCTCCAGGCTTATACGGAAGTAAAATGTTATGGAACAAATGAGGACCTTATAATAAACATTACATCCACGTGCAACGGAATAAGTTCGAGTGAAATGACTTGTTCTAAGGCCATCAAAGTGCAATTAATTATTGATATACACTTAACCAGAACTTACAAAAAAGGTTAACAGCATTTTGTACAAGTTGCTTACATTTATTGTTGGGAAACAATATAGCTTTCCATTCAGACTTTTGTATGTCTATGCACTCCCGATGCGTGCTGGAGCATGCACAATGGACCTACTGCTGCATGTCGTTAGAGGTGGCTAATTGGGAGAAGAGATGGTGGTTCGGTGGATGCTATTCCTGGCTGGCGAACATCAAGAAGGGGAATATACTAACAGGCTCCTTAAAGGACTGAATAAAATGGTATGTCCTTGGCAAATAATTAATCAAATGTCTCGGAAGCAACTTGACCTAGGCGTTGTCAAGAAAGGACCAACTTAATCATTATACATGCAACGCTCTGAATAAGTATACATTCAGAAAGCAAAGAAGAAGGTGTTAATTGTCAAGCGGAAATGAATATTTCATTTATTTAAATAAATATATTATAATATTAAAATGGCAAGGTATTATAGATGAATATTTTCTCAGTCACCATATTGAGTACTTGCTTTACATCCATGGCGCAGCAATAATTTTGAACGCACAAAAAACCTTAGGCTGTACAGCAGCCATGTCGTTTACCTTTTATCATGTCACTTTTTTGACTCTGTTCTAAACGAATGTCATGCTTTATCATCTTACTTTTCTAGAATTATGACGACACAAAATACAACCTATTGTATTTCATTCACGAACAATATGTAGATAGATAACATATTATTAACACCAGTCTTTATTTTCGTCTTTTTACAATTCCATACGACACGATTGTTAACAAAAGAGCTTCATCATGTGTTGAACGAGATAAACAAAAATATAAATTTGGCCTAACATCGGTCATCTATTCAAAGTCTCCTTACAAAGAACGTTCTAGGTCTGGTGGTCATTGGGTATACATGTATATTAATATGCTGATCTCTGACAATAATACGTTAGACTGATGGCGGCAACAATATATGTTGCGCACCATTATTATTTATGAAACTTGAAAGGCCTTAAGCATTATTTTTATGCGACATTTTGTCAACTTATGTTTCCCGGTTTGCTTAGAAGCAGTAGCTTCAAATGTTTCTCCGTTTTCATTAAATGTTGCCGGATATATTAAATTTAGGAACCGCATTAATTGCGAATTATGGAAAAGCCTATTTCTGGCTTCCGTTTGTCAAATTTGTTTACATTGCGTTCAACAGATTTTGAAATAGGTTCTTTAAGCTTTGTATTTAGTAATAATTTTCATTTTTTAAAGCAAACTAAATATATATTTCTGCATATACCACAATTATATTACTGGACTATGTCCACATTTGTTTCATTGGCTGTTAAAAAAGGTATTGTAGGTGATGCTGTTTTCGTTTTCTTTGTATCAACTGTTGCCACAATGTACGTATCAGGCGTCATTTTCACATTTTTGGAAAGGATTTATTTCGGTGTGTATGTCAAATATTGCCAAATCTGTTTGGGTATGGACGTGAACAGCTCTTTTATAGGTCTCATTATTGCCTTTAGTGATCGATGTATTTAATAGTGTATTGCCATAATCTCTTAAACCCAGAATGCATTGCATGAAATTAGGTCATGTTCTATGAGGCGGTATTACAGAAAGAGTTGCTTGTAGTCATAATCGATATCGGATCGGTTTTATTTGCGAAAATAAAAATCTTTTTTTCCTGACAATTATTTGTCAAAAATCAATTAAGCTTGTACAGCGTCTTATATAGTATTATATTGTTCCGAGGATGTGGTTTGAAGGTGGTTGCAATTATAAAATGATCGAACAAATAGAAGGGCTTATTTTACGTTTACCTTAAATCAAGTCAAATGGATATCCCAATATCATTACATAAAATACACCTTTGTAAAAATTATTAATTCATTTCCATTTACTTTTATGAGACTCGTAAATAATATAATGAAAAGAAAAACACGAATACCGGTTAACAAGCATGATACGTACATGACATACTGCTAAGAGTATATGTCACACACACACACACACACACACACACACACACACACACACACATAAAGAGATAAGAGAGAAAAGAATGTCGTTAAAAACAAACATGCATTTAAATCTAAATGGTATTATCATGTGGCGCTTTACCGTTCCAGTCCAGCGAATTGGATAATACTAACAATATCTCATATTGCTGCTTATGGTGACACTGACATCCCCAGATGGACTAATGGACGTTTAATAATCATACTGGTTGGTCAAATTACGCATTCAGCATCCAATATAATCGTATGCTTGAACACAAGTGTTCATTATATGTGCCAATCACTGACCGAAAACGCATTAGCTTTGTCTTGATGGCATCATGGATACATGGATTCATTAATTCATTTTTATCAACACATGCGAACAAAAACATTACTAAACAAGCACGTAGAAGGCGGGGTAAAATAACCGTTCCCACTATCGCAGAATACTTCACAATAATTTCATTGGTTCATTATATGAACCAATCAAAAGGGCTTACAGTGATAATTGTAACGTGTGTGTCAAAACTATGAAACTGGAAATACTATAGAAAAATTGTACCTATTCTGTGATAATTTCAATAGAGAATAAAACGCACAAACAGATCGAGGAACAGTCTTTTTAAATACATAATTCGTGCATTGTAATATTGTGTATGAAGTAGCTCAACACGATACATGCAAATACATTCATTCAATCAAGCATCCATTTCTTTATTTCACAATATATGAGATCTATAAAATATAAACTAGAATTTGAAAGACACATTGCTATTAAAGATCACCATTTCCATTCCGAATAATCCTGCTAGTTACACAAAGCGTCACGACTTCCAATATAACATGAGACTTTTTTATTATACAACGGTTATAGGTTTGGAGTCCCTCAAGTATACAACGCTAGTAATGCCTACAGAAAATTGCTTAGGGATGTCGTTGCTAGAATTATTATAATTATACGAACAAAGAAGAATATTAAAATTATTGCTATTATTAATATGAGACCAAATTCTATTCCCATTTATTAGTTTTTTAGACATGAGAATGACATATGTTCAATATCATCATTGCAGCAGTGACAAGTGCTAGGTATCGTATGATAAGAAGTGACCATAAATTTAGCCAAGATTCCTACCAGTTTAAGATCCTTGGTTGGCTATGGAGTTGCCACATAAAAGCAGGTATAATTACGTGAAGTACATTCGTAAACCTTTGAAACAATCATTAAAATAGTTGTTTTGAGGTTTCTTTGCTTATATGTATTAATAATATTGAATGTATCGGGCCTTAATTACTTCCCAGAACTAAATATGGTATACTGTACGCAAACAAAAATAAAGTCGTTCAAGTAATAATTCTGGTTGATGTCTTATATACTGGAAATACATATGATGTAATGCTATATGTTCAGACACAATGGAAAATAACTTTAATTAAAACTTATTTATGTAGACAATGCAGTCTGTTATGCACATGGAGATGATAATTACCGAATAGGAAAAGATATATCGGTTAGATCATAGTTAATTCACAACGTTTTGCTCCTTATTACAATCAGATTGGTCAATATAGCATGCCTGATTATACCCATATATTATTCACATTACGCATATATGAGTAATCGTACTAATGTCAGTTTCACTTCAGCTTACTTGAGTGTGGCAATTTTATGCTCGTTTATTTTAATGGACAATGTATAATGAATTATGCCAATACATTCCAAGTAAATGTATTAATAACATGATCAGACTTTAGAATATCTTACATTCTGGAATTTTGAATAAGCAGAGAAATAAAATATTATAACCGATCACCATACTGTTGTCTTTTAGATTGGTGTTTTCCCTACCTAACATCATGTCATATTATGTATATTCTAACAGGCTCCCGATTAATGTTTCTGCCAAATAAAATAAAAATTATTTGTATCAAAAAGGTCTTAAAATGCCCATTTGTATGTGTAGTAACTGCGGCCATATAAAATATTAGCATCACTTAAAAAGTTTAAAGGTATGTATTTTAACAAAAACAAAGAACATTGCCCAGAGAAGCTTTGATACCTTTAACGGTTTTCGTGTTTAAATTGCTGGTCTATTGATATTATCAGTAACAGTGTGACCATTCCTCATCCGAAATTGTTTATTTTCCACTTAGTCTAGCTATATTGAGGGCAATGGTAGCAAATTGTCACTCCTCTTAAAAACGTGTCTGCCTAAGTGATTAAACTTGACAAGAGATTTTTGAGCTATAGAGTAGTTATATTTTCATTATCGGCGGTCATAGATCATGGAGTATTGGCATCATCTGTAGAAACATGAGATACTTCTATTCCAGAATATTCCTCTATACTTTCTCTTGCAAAGCGAATCACGCAGAACGTTCAGGTCTTACCTTGACTTAATGATAAATATCTTTGTTTTCCTTGTAAATGTAGCGAGAGAAAGAGAATACTCCACCAAATTGAATCATATGTAATTACTTGTTTCCAAATGGCTCAGTTAAGATAGTTTCAGCCTTTTCACAGATTGAAGATAATTGGCAGATATATTTATTTTCTTGTCGAAACCCTGACAAATAGACTTTTAAGCATATGTTTTGTCTTTCAATGGATATCGGCTGACAAAACAGTGATATGTATCATATTGAAAGATGTGATTCTTTACCGGTAATGAATATTCATTGGTGTGGTTTTGACCGTATCAATAATTTTCAAATAAATATATTTCATACTATTTCTCATCCTTTGGCAACCATTAAACCAAATGTGCAATTATTGTACAAAAAAGACAAACACGACTTTTAACTCAAACCAAATTGACTATCAATTTAAATCAAGGCATATAAAAAACCATTAACGTCAAGGGATAGTACTTGACCCTTGGATCATTAGCTATTTCGGTTCGAAAGGAACATGGAATAAGTACTAAACGCGCACTGTTTTATTTCAATTTCGAGACACATGTAATTAATATTTTACGGTCATCTTCATCTAGTAAGTAATATTATTTTTTATCAAAACCCAAAAAAAACAACATTATTCATCTCATCTGCGATTTGTCACGAAAAAGAGAAGAAAGAAAATGACAATTTTCGACACTAAACTCAAGACCATGGGACGTATAAATACCAACGAATACGAACTCGTGAACAAGCTGATCGTACTTGTGCCAAGTTCTACTGGTGGGCTGAAACGGTATGTACTGTTTTAATTTCCTAGCTAAAACCGAATAATTAATTTTGAGCTTTAATATAACGTTTTATTTACACGTATGTCTAAACGGTTTTGATAATTGACTAAATTCTATATCCGAACCAATATGTCGCAAAAGAACAGTCATCTTTGATATTATCATTTAGATCCATATTAACAGGAGCCAAGCTAGTTGTCTTTCTCATAATCGGTATTAATTTGTAAAACGGAAGACAAATTTGATTGCATATCACATTATACTGAAAACCAAAACAGAAACCAAAAAAACACATACATACACACAGACTCATACAAAGGAACACCTAGCATAACACTAATCAAAAGAAACAAGCGTACACTCATATAAGCACACACCTTATAATTAAAGCATAGCGATAACGACGATAACTGTGCGCACCAATTTCTCACTTTCTGCTTTCCTTTGCCTAAATGATATAGCATATGCTGTATATGTGCATAGTGTAATTGAACATATCTGAACAAACGTGCACTTACCTCATTTGTTACAGGATACAATCATGAAGCCGATTGCATTTATCATCGTTGTCCTGTGTGGTATTGCTACCGCATTTAACACCGGTTATATGTACGGCGGTGGTATGTATCCTGGCGGAGGAATGTACGGCGGAGGATTATACGGTGGTGGCATGCTCGGAGGTTTAGGTGGAGGTGGACTATACGGCGGATATCCTGGATATTATGGAGGGGGTGGTGGCATGTACGGAGGATACCCTAATTATTACGGTGGCGGTGGTATGTATGGAGGATACCCAAATTATTACGGTGGCGGTGGCATGTACGGAGGATACCCCTACGGCGGAATGTACGGTGGTGGTATGTATGGTGGCCTCGGTGGGATGTCCGGTGGACTTGGAGGATTATATGGAGGATACCCAGGATATTACGGTGGAGGTGGAATGTATAGTAAGTAATCATTTGAGACGTGGATATTGTTTATCACTTTAGATTAGAAAGTAACGTCGTAAAATTCATATCGCTATTATTCCTTTCACAACTGCTGCATTAAACAAGGCACACACGTTATATTATTACTCATATAAAAACTTAATAAAGGGCAATTGACGCAATACAACCAAAACCACACATTTGAAAAGCCACATATTTCAGGTTAATGATCCATTTAATTTTACATAATCGATTTGAGCATACTGAACATGTTCTAAATGAAATTGAATAAATCCAACTGTGTGATAAAATACACACACTTCTCACCATCTAAATTGCCATTTTATTCTGAAGAAAGCATTATTGTCTACATTGTAACTCTTCTCACTGATATAAGATTTTGGAAATGGTTAGTTAGAGCGAATTCGTTTCTAACCTTTCCTCGTATATAACGTGTTTTGCAAAGAAATATACATTATTTTGAAAACCTAGATGCATGTGCTATATAATGGTATAACGGAGGTATGCTTTCTTTTAGACGGGATGAAGCGTAAGGTAAATTTCCATGTTCGTACATATGAAATAGTAGCAATATAACATTAAACCCTGTGACCTACATGCAAAACCAGTGTTTTGTAATGTTTGTCGAAATTTTCAATCAGTTGATGGTGTATTTTAATAATCCATGCGGAATTTTATTGCATATATTAATTCAATACTTTGATCATATTCCATTATATGACACGTGTGCGTGTAAGCGTGGCAAACACGGTCAGTTGAATCTGACTTTGTCATACAGCGTATGGCCCAGGGAAGTATTATATATATATATATATATATATATATATATATATATATATATATATATATATATATATATATATATATATATATGACGCTAAATGACGACACGTATATTCTCAACTGACACGTTTTTATCTCCAAGTGAAACTAAAGGCACAGTGACAATTTCGGTAAAATAGTGATCTTTTTAACTTATATATACGTTGCGAAGTTACTCTAAACCTTAGTTTCTTTGTCATTGTCTTATTGTATATATCTTACGGATTTATATGTATCCAACCCTAAATCTACCTCTATATCTATATAAATATGTTTGTATTTTCTCTTTGCAGGTAAGAAGCGCTACTACTGAATGGCGAATATGAACTCAACATAACCAGCTCTGCCTGGAATTAGAATATATATTTATGTTGTGTGCTATACAACGTAATCAGTTTTGATCTTGTACATATCAAATGAATCTTTAATAAATATCTAGCATCATATTTGCATTTATTTCTGCATCACTAATATTCAAATGAGCATGTCTCTCTCTCTCTCTCTCTCTCTCTCTCTCTCTCTCTCTCTCTCTCTTTACGCATGTGTTTGCTTTGCACTCGGATCATTTTGTTTGATCACTCAAATTTACTTGAAGAATGTTTCTTGTTGAGAGATAAAGATATAACTTCAGTTTGTTCTAATTTGTGAATTTGCAAGAATAAATAGCGCCTTTATTGAGGTTACGTAGATCACCTTCTTAAATGGGAGAATATATTTAATGTCAACAAATAATAAACATTTTGGTGAGGTTGTAATAATGTGTTCACAAGTAATGTGATATCTTTGAAATTTATCACAATCAGCAATACACTATTCTTCGAGCATTTACATAATTTGATGCTTAGTCATGTGTTACCACCATTGACCCTAAATTGTAAATAATTGATTTAAAATTTGGCAAGATGCATGTAGGTACAATCATTTAGACAATCAATGTTTCACCCTCAATACCTTCCCAAATATATATTTCTGGCAAATTCGTCTTTTCCCCCAATCATTTTATGCGAAAAACTGCTATTTTAAAATAAAGACATTGCATAAAATATTATTTTTATAAGATGTTATTGTATAAAATTTCCGCCTTTTAAAACCGTCATATTAATTAAAATTGTATTAACGCTTTTCCTCAACATTCTTATTCAATTTGCATAAACAATTAAAAACAAAATATTGATATAGAATCGCTTCTTTTCTCGTTTTAGTCTAGAAATAAACCACGTTTTATTTGCATAAATAATTCATCTCATATTTTCTTATCTAACATTATTTTATTTCTTGTTGCTTTGCTCTGTAGTATTGTTTTATCGTTACTAATATGTTTTGTTTTCACTTTCATCCTATCACTATTTCGCTTATCGTAGCAAGCTAAATCATCGACGCTAAATAAAGTCTTCATGAAATATGAAAGTTTAAAATGATTCGCAGGTTTTTTTTAAATATTTACTTCATTAAGGAATTTATGATTTCTGTTAGCTTGGAGTGAACATTTAAAACTTATCCATGGAGTCAAAGGATATAATGGCATCACTGATCATCAATATGTTACGTACAAATGTATTATTTTCGTTGATTCGTATTTGGAAAATAGAAACTGACTGGAAAAACTATTTAACCTTTTTTGGGGGTTTGTAAATTCCACAAATAATTCAGTAGAATCAAATATTACATTGTTACATCTCTCAATGAAATCCTTACGAAACTACAATAACAAGGAAACATTCAGTCGACTCAGACAATAGGAACTAAACGTATATGTATACTTACTGTTTAGATCCAGAGTAAGTTAACGGGATATAAATAGTAATTACGTAAGATATTTCTAAATATAGATGAGAAAGAAAAATGTATTGCTTTCTTGTGACATAACTAGTCGAGCAGTAAAAGTGTTGTTTTCAAATAAAAACATCAATGATGACGTTATTGATATACAGCTAATCATTTAATATTAATGTGGAGAATTATGGCCAGTTCGTATAATCAACTTTGCTCCTATTGAGTTCAACTGATTTCAGATCAGTAGATTCGATAGTCAAGATTGAAAAGTGTAACAATATAGGTCTAAACGATGACTATTGTTATCTCCATAAACACCGATCGCTCTAAGAGTTCTTCGGTGCATTGAAATCAGAAACCGTGTGAGCGAATTTACAAGCTGTTTCCGGTGTGCACTACCTTAGAATGGATGCATGAACACATATGCCTAAATTGAAAGAGCAGAATAAATATGATTTCAGCGTCTGTTACAATCAGTCTGTTAACGATGAAGTAATAAACTCTACAAGTTTCCTAAAGACGAAGATTGATATAGGCATGGACTCGGCGTATTGAAGTGCGATGCCCCAAACTGCCTACAACAGACATGACTACATGTATGTGTTCATAGCGTTTGTTAGAGAGATGAAGCTCAAATGGAGGAGTGCACTGATCAACGTAAATTCATGCATATTTGTATTGAATGGCACAAGTATCAAAGTGTGTGTATGTATCAAATTATTATTATTATTATTACTGTCATTATTAATCAACCCTTATATACATTTTCCGATTTAAAGAATTCTTCTTCTTCTGTTTCTTCTTCTTCTTTTTTTTCTTCTTCTTTTTCTTCTTCTTCTTCTTCTTCTTCTTCTTCTTCTTCTTCTTCTTCTTCTTGGTATTATTAAAAAACAATCCTTCAAATATATTTATTTATATTTGTTCAAGTTCCATATAAAAAAATCGGGTTCGTTTTCATAAATATTAGTCTTTCTTGTAATAGTGGGATCTGTGTCTGGAGATGATACATTAGAAACAAAGTCAACTGTCTGTCCTATGTGTAATAATGTTGTTATATTTATATATAAAATGCATAATTCAACTATATTTGTAATGCTAAGACTATATGATTTGTGATTTGATAAATTATATATTAATATACACTTAAGTGATAATAAGAAATCGTAATTGTAGTAATGGTTATATCATACAGAATTGTATGTGGTCCTGGTATTTGCAGAACATTCGCAAAATTCCTCATGTAAATAAGCACACAGATGGTACTTGAAATAAATTAGACACATCATATTCATCACCATCGTTTACTATTATATGAAAATGCAGTTAATGGCGTGCTTGTTTAACATCTGTGTTAGTATACATGTCAACACGGCTGGACAATTTATTCAAAAGGAGTGGCAATTGCTTTGTATAGAAAACATAACTGTACCCAAATTATTTGTTGAACAACTACCTAGTTGCCAATGTTCTCCGGCAGGACGAATCCATAGCCATGCGTATCTAAGAAACCGGACATTGTCTTTGAAAACATCAGTGGATATAATGGAAGTGTATGATTCAATCCAAACTTTTATACCGAACAAAAGGAGATGGCATAAATCAGGGTCTCCCCAGAGCTTTAGGATAGTTGGATGACTATACGTATGTCTTTATGAATTTAAGACTTTGTCTTCTGTTTGGAGACTTGGCAGGATTCACTATTTTAAACTAATTTGCAGTTACAGTAAATTATCTTAAATTAGACGAATATACACACAGATAAAATATAACCACATGCAGTCAACTCACTGATGTACCAAAACTATATGACCTGCATTACATTATTAGGTATTTATGTGGGCTACATGTATTAGCAATATACATCTTAATCATGCAACTGTAATAGTGGAAATGTGCGTACAAAGAGATGTAATTAAGGCCAATATGTTTTTGCCGCATTTGTGACCTAACTAATCAAAAATAATTGCGTTGATCCACCAGTAATGTTTCAGACATTTAGAAGACACCAGGTTGACGAAACGAGAAGGATGACATTTTAAATCAAAATATGTAGAAAGTGATATTGAGAGGGTGAAACACGTTCATACATAACACTATATAATAACAGTGTTACCAAATTTGGAAACATTGTGTAGCCTTGAAGAATCTCCAAGACGTACAAGGTTCATGAACACTGATTTAATATATAAATACCTATTTATCAGTGTACGAACTATTCGAGAAAGAGAAAATATAATACGGGGTAAAACAAAGATTCTAAATAATGGGTTTAAATAACATCTTTTTGACTTGCTATTCTTGTTCAACTGATATTTCTTACTTGTCTAAATTAAAGTTTACATTCTTCAGTATGAATATATGTTTCATACTCCCTACGTACCATGATATTTCACTCCTAAAGTATTGGAATATAAGCTACAAAGATCCATGCTTTTTCCTCTGTTAATAAGAATGCAAGCACCTTATATGATCACTGACAGAGATAGGTTTAGAATTAATATTATCTTAGTATTTGTGTTAGTGTTGTTGTTAGTGTTTGTGTTATATATAACATGGTATATATATATATATATATATATATATATATATATATAACATGGTATATATATATATATATATATATATATATATATATATATATATATATACACCAGACGAAAGACAATTAAATAAACACAATTTATAAATCAGTGTGTCATTTGTCTTTGATAGTTGTACATGACATGATCCAACAATAACATATTTATTCTTTCAACCAATGGTATCAATATATACATGTTCATAAGTAGTAAGTTAATTTCTAACTATTCTCAATTTACAATCCAGTTTTCTTCCCCATCTTCTAATTGCGAATAGTGCATTGTTCTCATACAGTTCAATGAGGAAAAACACTATATATCAGATAAACAATCCACCCATATATGAAGTTGCTAGATTTTGCTAATACAGGCAGACGCTACAATGTTGTTGTTTGTATATCGTTTAACAAAATCGTGAATTCAGTAACATTCTTCCTTTTTACAATGAGGCATCTCACAGTAGTCATTAAATATCTGAACATTCTTCACTGTGCCAAATCGGTACAGCCTTGTTACATATGGTCAATATTGTATAATTTTGAGGTTTTATGTTTTGGGTATGTTTTGTTAACATTGTTAACATACGTTGAATAAGACTGCTGGATGGTGGACCATTGCAATGTTTTATTTTACTACATTCCTTTATATCCATTGAATCAATAGTCACGGCAGGGCCTAAATTAATGCTCGACTTTGTGTTTTTCTTTCTAATGAGTGATCCGTGAAAAACAATAATGACCTGAACGAAAGGTACCTGGGTTTTTTTGTACTCAGTTTCTTCGCTCATTGATTTTATTTCCTTGAACGAATAAGAAGTTGGTGCATGGAAGCCATCTTACCTTTTGGAAGTTATGTCAACAAAGACATGTGACGCTGCAGCTATATAATTATGCGACCCAGAAATGTATTACAAAATAGTATTATTCAAGGCGGATATTTGGCGAGAAAGCATTATTTAGGAACGTACAGTAGTTTAATACAAACGCAAAAATCGTGTCATTTTATGTCACTTTAAATGTGCACTCAGGTTGTATCACGATACTTCTATTACTATGAAACCGGCGATTCATCAGATGTTTGTAGATTTATTTCTCTCAAAGTCCTTATACCAAAATCTACCAAACATTTCGCTATTTTTAATTTGCTTCACTTTATTGCTTGACAAGTGGTAACATCTATCCCGTAAATATGCCTTCAGGCAATTGACACTAATCTTGTACAGGTCACTAGGTTCATTCACATATTTGTTTGACGCTATATAAAGGAAATAGGAAACTAAAGGAAATAATTATACAAGGGAGATATAAAAGTGTGTATACGTATACACATGTAGAGGGTTGTTACAACACAAAATACAACTAAAACGGTAAATGGAATACGCATGAAAATTTACATAAAAAAGTAAAGTTTAGTAAGAACGCCAAACTTTAACGTAATTACGGTATATGCCGCAACGCTAAAACTAATAATATTCATCCAATAATGCCAAATACAATCAAAACATAAAGCAAGTCATGACACAAAATCTAGTAGGGATCGCAAATGCTTTATTAAATTGCTAGGCTGGAGTACTATAATTGAACAAATAATATTTGCTCTTAATGGTAACTCATGAAGATTTTATATTGCAACGTCTTCCTTCTGAATTTACATTTTGCCTTTACTGTGCGTAAATATATAACTAATGGCTGAATGTACCTTAAAAGCAATTTTAAACTTGTTCATTTTATGGAGAGAAAGACCATAGAAGTCTTGTTATTCACAGTCGCGTTAAATAAGAAAGCGCTCTTCTATTTGTATAACTACGTAAGCTGATAACTGTATCAAATTGCGGTTTCAGAAGCAACTGTTAATTTAATAGATCAATAGTATATGTGTGAATAACAATTGTACATTCAATTTTAAATACAGTTTAGGTAAGAATGTAAGCATTTTTATAGTGACAAGGAAAATTAACCTCTCATTAAGCTTCAAATAATGAAATATTCTTGAAGAAACAGCGTAAAAATCAATCTACGGGATATTCGCTCATCCTTGACTTAAAACTCCACTATAACGTTTCATTCGATAAGTGGTATATTCTCTTACAGAATCAGCGCAGAAAATGAGAAACATTAATATTTTTTTAAAAAGTTACAGATTTGATATTGATATATGTTGCCAATATTTAGTAGGCTATTGCATTTATCGTGCAATGTCTTTTTCACAATTGACTCATTCGATTTTATATTTGAAATAATGTTTCTGCTATTTTACAAAATACTTAAGTTAAATGCGAAATGGACTTTAAAAGTAGCACATGGTGTTTACTGCAAAACGATGTAATTGCCTAAGAGACACAAAAAGAACATATTCGTTTTTAAACGCGCATCATCTGATCGCATCATCTTTTTGGAAAGGAATGTATCATTCTCTTTGGAGCAGGTTTTGGCTCTGTGAGAAAAAATTTCAATTACTTTTATAAAATTAATAAACACTCAAGAAACCAGAATCAAATGAATCGCTTAAAGGTTATTAGCCACCCAATGTCCTTATTTCTCTATTTTGTTGGATTCAAATCGCACGCATGAAAGGTAGGATTGCATTTTGTAAAACACCATGTTTCGACCCGTTGCCTGCCATTGAAAGGTTACGCGTACATAGGTTGTGTGAGTTGGAATAAGTAGGGAATGATTAAAGGTACGCACTTGCTGAGGGTTTACAAATTCGATATGTGCGTGTTAAGTATGCATATGAATTGTAACACCAGAGCTGAGTTAAAATAAACGTGGAGTATGTGTTTGAAAAATGGGTGTTTTGGGGGGTTTAGGCATTGGAATAAACATAAACGCATACTTTTAATTATTAAAGGTGTGTAGAATTGCAGTCATATTGCAAAAATGGAGCTGGAGATGCTTTATGTATTGAAAACTCGAAGGAAGTCCATGCCAGGAAGACGTACGCTGATGTACTTGGCCATCTTATAGCGATTAATCAATGTAACAATTATTCACAGGACATGGTATAACTCTAGGTAACCGATGGAAATCAATACCTGTCGGATGTCTAATTTTGAACTGTACATTTTCAATTAGACGTCAATATATAATATTCCAAACGGCATAGCGTGTTTAATTGGACTGGATAACGATTAGCCATGTGTATTAGTGAATGATTTCTATTTCGATGGACGTAAAAACCCTCACAGCATGGCACGTAAACAAAATATGTAATGGTAATCATTCTTGTTTTGACTTAGATGAAAGTAAAATTCTAAACTTCGCACTTCCAGGCTAGCGTAGCCGGTAACCAAAAGACTTATTTACTGCTGCAGTAATTGCACGAAGGAAGGCCAACGCATCTGCTTCAAGCCTAACCTTCGTTGCAGCGGTTGCTAGAAATTCCCTTAAACAGTACCAAAACTATAAGCTTTGCCTCAGGGCAGAATCCTTTCATGTCGTGATAATGACATTGTTCCTTCAGGCCAATGCTAATGGCTCCTGATCACATCACTTTGCTGTTGTACATGAATTGAAAGCCGTATGTGGTACTATCAGGGGCCGCTGTGGCACTGGTTCCTAATGCAGTGTTAACACTGGCTGTCAAAGTGTTTAACCTATAGCTGAAGATTATTCTCTTTGTCAGTAATTAGTGTGGTCGCGTCTGAGCTGAGAATGCGTGATGATCAAGAGGATTTATGTCCACACACTTATTTCAGGGCATTGTAGAAGTTCTTTATGTCATGAAGATCTGCGTAGCACAGGATAACATCCGCTTTGTTGCTCAGTCATCTGTCTCGCATATAACTGATCTTCTTCTATATAGTTCTGCGTATGTCGTTGGACGCATCTTTCCTAGTGGTGGACTTTGGATTGTTGATGTAGGTTTGAAGGAGGCGGTATGTCTGGTCCAGCAACTGGTTGATATCCTCGCAGTTCTCATTAACCAGTTTTTTATGCTTTCTGGTTGAAACGAACATAGCACCATCTACATGATGTTTTCTGCGAGGCGTCTACTATAGAAATGTCAAGAGCAAAACAGCGACTGTTTCTCCCTCTACTTTGACTTGACAAAAGCTGTTGATACTGTCAACAAAGAAGGGTTGCGGACGGTAATGGCCATATACGGATGCCACAAAAATGTATATCCATAGTACAGCATTTACTAGATGGCATGCGGGCAGGAGAATCTGAAAGCTGCATTAAATGCGTTTAGCATAAACCCTGATTCATGGGAGCAATCAACAAGCGATCGAATCACTTGCCGTACCTCTGCGCACAAAGGCTCCAAGTTGCGCTAATCTAGCAGGACACAAGCTGCAGAGCTGAAGAGGCAAGCCAGAAAAGCACGTGCCATAAACCCTCCTGGAACTGTCCCACTCATTCCCTGTCCATTACGCAAACGAACATTTCGTGCAAGGGTTGGTCTCATTAGAAACCTGTGCATCCACAGAATAGAACGAGCCCCTCCAACCCTCGCATGCATAGAGAGGTACTCGTCGATTAGACATACGAATAACACACACACACATGCACACGCTCAAAAAATAACGCGCATGGTTGACACCAGTGCAGGCAAAGATGTTAATATATATTACAATGACAGAAGCTGGGTTTGATTTCTCTACATAGATCAATGTATTATCTTTTCTAAGATATTATGTCAGTAACACTGAATATATTGACATTTCGATACAATATCAATCGTCAACAGTAGTTGTTCACGAAAAAGCCTTTCCAGTTGCAAGACGATATATCATAGGATCAATTGTCCGTGTAGGGCAAATTTATCCGCAACATCGTAATCTGAAGATAAAAATATTTCTATATTTGTATAAACAAATGAATGTATTCCTTTTAAATTTTTGATGCATAGCAGAGTAATTGATGAAGCGTTGCATGTGTGATGGCTGTGTCATGTTAACGCAAAAACGAGGCACTATTGGAGACAAAAAGCTACATGGTTGCTCAATATACCACCAGTAAATCATATTAATGATTGCATAATTTATTTTATCATGTGTGAAATGTTTTTTTAATTGAGTGCTAGGATTTCTTCATTTAGATATGTAAATCTATCATTTACTATAGAGACTCTATACGCTGGGCGTCGGGCGTTGTTTCTGACTAGTAGTTGTCTGATATTTGTCTAGTATATTTAAACATTTATTTCGTCGAGTAATTAAAAAGTGTTTCTTGCAATAACGCCTACACTGATAAACAAGCGTTTAATGGTAAGGACTGTGGCTCATTGATGACATTACAGATTCAAGTGATTTTGTGTTCAATAATTTCGTTCTCCATAACATTATTGACAAAAACATTCTCATCCCGGCTTTAAGCGTAATAGAAGAAACACGATCTGATTTACAGTGCTTATATTGCATCTTTTATTTATTCCTAAGTTTGTTCAAGCTGCATTCATAGCACAACATGTTATGCTTTTTTGTGTCATATATTATACTATAGTGGATAGCTGGACAAATCCATACATAAAGAAATGTTCACAACAAACTCCAGGGAATTCTAAACACAATTATGACCACAGCTACCAAGGACACCAATCGCTACCATCGCCTAAAAAACACCTGGGTTACCGAATTCGTTCTGAATCTGTGTAATGTCCAAAGGGATCTCACAAACACCAAACACACAACAGGGGCAATGAACAAAACTGGAACATGATTCAAGTGACATTGCAGAAAGATGGACTGAGTATTGAAAAGAACTATACAACCATCCTTCCACATGAACCCATACGTGATCAAAGTTCCAAACTCCAGAAATGATGAGTATTTCCCCATTCGCAAAGAAAAGGTGAAGACAGCAACAAGAGCACTAAATACTGCGAAGCCAGCTGGATTAGATGACATCCCTGGGAACTTATCAAGACGTGTGTGTGTGTGTGGGGCAGTGATAGAGGTACTAACAAACATATGCAACAAGATCTGGCAGACAGGTGAATGTCCATCTCAGTGGATCCAGTCACTGATTATAACACTCCGGTTGAGCTAAAATTACAGAACTATCAGTTTGATCAGCCATGCTAGTAAGGTGATGCTAAATATCATCTTGAACAGACAGAAACCACAAGCAGAAGAAATTATCGCTGAAGAACAGGCAGGGTTCCCGAGTGGAAGAAGCACAACCATACAAATATTCAACTTCCTCCTTCTGTGTGAAAAGTGCTCGTAACATCCACAAGACATTCCATTATATGTTCACAGATTTATAAAGGCTTTTGACAGATTGTGGCATGAGTCAATGTGGGCCACACTGAAAAGTTACAAAATGGGTCAAAAGTTTACCACTACCATCACGCGGCTGTACACCAAGACTACGAGTGCAGCAATTGTTCAATATTATGTTGTGGACTGGTTGAAGACAGCAGGAAGAATGCGTCAAAGCTGTCTCCTGTCACCAACGCTTTTCAAGATCTACATAGAGTTCATCATGAGTAAGCCCTGGAAAACCACTGTGGGAAAGTCAACATTACAGGGCGTAAGATAACTAACCTCCGCCTTACAGACGACACTGATAGACTGGCGGGCAGTGAAGACGAGCTTGCCACGTTAGTAAAGAACCTGGATGAAAGACTTTCCAGATTTGACATGGAATTAAGCACAGAGAAGACAAAGCTGGTTGTAAATAGTGGCAAACAAATCACAGCCAAGATTACAGTCAAAGGACAGGAACTGGAAACAGTGGGCGACTTCAAATATATTGGTTCATTAATCACATAAGAGGAATCAAGAGCAAAAGGTTAGACAACACAAACAACGGCAGCTATATAAAAGCTAAGACCCATCTGGAGAGACAAGAATATATGTCTGAAAAGTAAACGCAGACTATTGCGAGCACTAGTAATCTCTGCATATAGAGAGACAGACAGATAGATAGATAGATAGATAGATAGATAGATAGATAGATAGATAGATAGATAGATAGATAGATAGACGGAAATACAGACAAACAGACAGACAGACAAACAGATAGATAGATAGATAGATAGATAGATAGATAGATAGATAGATAGATAGATAGATAGATGGATGGATGGATGGATGGATGGATGGATGGATGGACGGATAGATAGATAGATAGATAGATAGATAGATAGATAGATAGATAGATAGATAGATAGATAGATAGATAGATAGATAAAGTATATTTAATAAAGTGTGCAAAAAACATATCAGAGATACATATGACAAAATTCCGGGGATTTTTATTTTATTTCCTGATGTACGGATACCTTAAGGAAATCGGACCCTCGAGCAAAGTTGGCGTCATCGAAGTTTGTTTGAAACAATAACATCTATAAAATTGTTTTTATCACCGTCTGCAATGAAATAATCTGCGATCGCACGAGGAAGGACCTAGTAATACGGAAAAGTATTTAAGATGTTTAAGCACTAATTAATAGTTATTATTGTTAAACCAGGATGAAGTTTGATATAATAACATATTCGAAAATATATACTTTGGTATTTGTCAAAACCTTCAAACAAACATTAGTGTTATGTAAAATGGATGCCTTCTTATAATTGTTTAAATATGCAAATAGAATGGTTAAACACGTTCAGTTATAAGCAGAAGCAATTGATGCAAATCGAGTGGCTTTTGGGACCTTTTTTAACCAAAGTTTTGTAGCTAGAACATAAGTTTTTGAAATTGCTGAATCAAGCTTGAATGTAAATAGTGATGTTCGACTATAAAACTCATTATACCCACGCAAATGTATTTCAGTTAGTTAGCATTTAGGATGAATATCGGTAGACTGGATAATGGTTTTATACCATGAAGAATATGTCTTTTGTGAATATGATGTTGACACGGAATTCTTAATGTACAGGTTAGTATTCTGAACGTCATCTTGTACACCATTCTATATATTCTCTCGTTTAGGCTAGCGACCATCATAACCTAATAAAGACACTAATCAATCCTGTTAATTATCATACAAAGAATATAATGAAAGTAAATCTTTATACCAGGAAGTACACATTAAATAAAATTGGCAGAACGAATAATGATAATCCGCGTGCAAAACAATACAAAAACACGTACACCTAAGAAATATAATCCTAGAGAGAGAGAGAGAGAGAGAGAGAGAGAGAGAGAGAGAGAGAGAGAGAGAGAGCACGAAAAATATAACTGCATAACAAATGACTCTATGAAACAATAATTTTTTTATTAAAAAGACATTTGATATTTACAAAATCGAATGTAAAAAGGGAAATATATAAAGGAGCGTCATTTTTGTTAAGTCCGGTTAGGTTGACATCATATTAGTTTCTCAGTCGTATTGTTTTTTTGCTGCAAAAAGAAATTATATATATATATATATATATATATATATATATATATATATATATATATATATATATATATATATATATACCACAATGGTAAACATACATATGGATACAGAGCTAAATCTACATCATGATGAATATAAATTTCTCTCTCTCTCTCTCTCTCTCTCTCTCTCTCTCTCTCTCTCTCTCTCTCTCTCTCTCTCTCTTCATATCCCTATGTCTCTCACTCTCTCACTCTCTCTCACTATATATATATATATATATATATATATATATATATATATATATATATATATATATCTTTCTCTCCCTCTATCTTTCTCTCTCTCTCTTTCTCTATCTCTCTCTCTTTATATATATATATATATATATATATATATATATATATATATATATATATATATACATCATGCCGTACCAAAGGTTTTATATTGCGGAATCATTTAACATTGTATTTATTAAAAGCAATTTGTATGAAAGTAAAGGTTTTCTCGGATATAGGTGTGACACAAGTATATACTGCACAGAAATCAAACAAACGAATTTAAAGGTAATCCTAAGATAGGTGTGGAGCAGGATTGTGACAGTTAGTGATGGAAAGTCCTATATAACAGTATAGCACAGACACACACACACGCACATATATATATATATATATATATATATATATATATATATATATGTATATATATATATATATATATATATATGGCACAAGAAGCTACTCGATGTAGCTAATATTTCTCCTCTAATATCCACATGTCATGTACATGATAAAATGTAGGAGAAAAATAAACCGACCTTAAATGCGTTTCTGACAAAATGCTGAATAGATTGGGCATATCACCACGAATATAAATTTTGTACGTTCTTTAATTACATTTGAAGTATTGGCTAGTCAATTATATAAACGTAACAAATGATGTAAGTAATGCTTTAATGTCTCAATTATCCAAGTTTTAATGGAATATTACAATTATTTCGAGCGTTTGGAATCTAGCTACGGCGATATAGATTGCAGTGATGATACACGATTGTAAATAAGTGGACACATTTGGATGACAATACACTCATTGTAACTAATATGATGTTTGGAAGGAAGACTTGCAAGTATACTATTTATTTATGAAGCACTTGTCGTCAGTGGGAAAAAATTGACTTGTTATTATTTTAGGCATATTATAGACAGAAAAAAATGGGCTTCGAATATTATTTTAGAACCTAAGAGTTTGATTCATACATGTATAAAATGTGTTACATCGAACCATGCCTATATTCATTAACCATTTACTTTTATTTATCTTCATTACCTTTTAAATTATCATCTGTACACAATTTGCTAGTATTGACTGATTGCTTAAAATACATACCACCTTTACCGTAGTTTCCCGGGTATCCACCGTTTGATCCGCCAAGGCCACCGTACATCCCGCCAGGGCCACCAATCATACCGCCACCGTACATACCGCCAGGGCCACCAATCATACCGCCACCGTACATACCGCCAGGGCCACCAATCATACCGCCACCGTACATCCCGCCGCCGGGGTATCCGCCGTATATACCACCTCCACCTAAGCCTCCTAGCATGCCACCACCATACATTCCGCCTCCATATGATCCAGGGTACATGCCACTGCCATACATCCCGCCTCCGTTCATTCCTGGGTTCATGCCGCCACCATACCTTCCGACCCCAGACATTCCGGGATACATGCCTCCACCATACATGCCGCCATAAGATCCAGGGTACATTCCACCGCCATACATCCCACCTCCGGATATTCCTGGGTACATGCCACCACCATACATTCCGCCGCCAGGGTACATGCCACCTCCACCTAAACCTCCTATCAGTCCACCACCGTACATTCCACCGCCAGGATACATTCCGCTACCGGACATATAACCGTAATTTAATGCGGTGGAAAGCCCAAGCAGTACACTGAGGATAATTGCAATGGTCTTCATGTCTGTACTCTGTAACAAATGATATATAAAGTATATATATATATATATATATATATATATATATATATATATATATATATATATATATATATATATATATATATATACATATATATAAATATGCCGATGCCGATAACTGACAGAGGTTTTAAATTGCGATGTCGTCATTTATTCTTATTTACCGAAGACAATGACGGTAATAGGGTATGCGTATTCTATAAATACAAGCATGTGACATTTCAAAATAGCATCATATGTTCCTTATTCATTTTGACAATCTATAGACATTGACATAAATATTCGGCTGATGTAAAGCTAAGTCCGATTACGCGTCATCAACAAGTATTTTGATGATTCGTGATTAACAGCTATTAGATATGATATAAGATTAAAACTAATTAGTGAAGGATATAATAGTAGATCTTTAAGTATATTATCACCTACTCCTCTCTATTTATCTCTTTCTAACATTTTACGATATCACGGAATTTGATTCGTTTTAAGTTTAACCTACTTGTGGTTTGTTTTTCCCTACAATGTTCAGTTAAATTTGTAATCATCTTTGCAAGCAAATCGAATGTGAAAGACAAAACTAGGATGCTTGGATCTTACATTGTGTACCTTATTTACCAGCCAACGGAACTACATGTTTGGTCAAGTGAAAAAACATCAACCCTTTGAAACTTACCTGTAATTGAACAATATATTACCTGTGCATTATCAATTCAACGAATAATTTCAAAACAATTACAAGATTTGCCACCTACCTTCTAACGCAACTGTTTAAAAGTGGTAGCGCACGATCATTTGTTCAAAAGTCAGTCTTTCGTCGGTATTTATACCTTTCAAGGTAAGGAATTGTTTCGAGAGAAATATCACTCAATATGTGTACTTTTTTTCAGTAAAATGTTTGATGACTAATGTTTTGTTTGGGATTGGTCAACTATTACAAATTATGCACGATAACGTCGTATAACGTTATTAGCTGTACCGCACACTAATGAAACTAAACGGCACCCTTTTTGTGACTGAATCCTCCAACTTCAGACAAAGAAAACCACGGATGATCCAGTTGTCTAGCATTATCCTTTGACATTCATGGTCTTTGTGATTATGACTTTTAATTGATTGTCAATTAGTTTTCAGCTGAACCTCACGTCAATTTTTTCTAATACAAGAAAAACATTCATGAGAAACAGAATGTATATATCTATCTATCCATCTCTCTCTCTCTCTCTCTCTCTCTCTCTCTCTCTCTCTCTCTCTCTCTCTCTCTCTCTCTCTATATATATATATATATATATATATATATATATATATATATATATATATATATATATATATATATTTATATATATATATATATTATTTCTGTGTGTGTGTGTGTGTAATAATGTTATTTTACACGAACCATGGTCAATCAGAACAATCAATACAAGCAAACCACATCAGTAGATATTTATTGCGATACCAGAATCACATCTTACAATAAGACATATCTAACTAATGTATGAGTCGCTGGAGGACAACATAGTTATGGATTATATTTATTTTTGGCTGGGATTCGAGAAATATGATATTTTATTGTTACGTATATTTGATATATCATTTATATTTATTTTTATTTTTGTTTGTTTGTTAAATTTAAATTTGGCATTTTAAGTTTGAAGATTCGTTTATTGAAGGGGGGGGGGTGACCTGTACTTTACAGAGTAAACACCAAGTGTTGACCTCATTTCTGACCTGGTTTCAGAGTTGTAAACAAGCTTTTAAAATGATTGGTTGGTTCCAAGGACAAAATGGAGTTTTGTATAAACATCTTTCTAATTTAGTTGGGTCATACGCTGTTTACGTGATTTCTTGAACGTAAAATTGTTCTGAGAGATTCTAGAAGATCGTGATCCCTATTTTGTTGACGTTAAAACAGGTATATTAACTATGTTTTGGAGCGAAATATTCAGTAGAAAATTGGGCTGTTAGAATATTAAGTTGTCTTTTTGAGTTATTAAAAATTACCTTGTACTGGAAATTATGACATTTCGTTTGGATCAAGAGAAATTATTTTGTTCTTTATCTGGAAAAGAATTCTGCTCATATAATTTTATTAACAAGAATTTACTTCATCAAGTGACATCGTCTTCCATATTGGATACTTCGCTGGAATTCGAACTCAGAATTATTTGGACATTTTATTACCAGGACTTTTGCAATTTCCCTAGTGGATAATATTTTGAATAATTTTTAGATTAATTTTGGAATTGATTCTTAAAACCGTAATTTTGTTTTTCTTTTCTGGAAAATTCAAAAAATTGTTTATTATGTTTTACAAGCTTGTTATTTTCACTCTTTCTATGTTACTGTTTATTCGAGCCTAAGCACGTAACATTATCTATACCTAATCTAAAATCCATGCTATGACTGAAAGTGTTTCAAAGACACTTCATTAAGTTCATCATTTAAACAATACAATGTATCAAAATGTATTATTATATTTTGGGCGTAGGATTCCTGTTTACTGTAAAAATGGAGTATTTACATGAACAACAAAAACACTTAAAACCAACTCCAGGTATAATTGAAACATTCTGAGTGTTACGATGTACAAGAAAGAATCAACTAAAGTTAACACTTCATAACAAGTTACATTTACAAAGGAATGGATAATATTGTTACATTTCACATAGCATAATTTCCATTGGTGAAGCATTGAAGCATTCAAACAATAATAGCGAAGATAATGGCAATGTACTTGTTTACGTGTGCCAGGTTGATATATCAACTGTTCTGAAAGTAATATAATTACCCTTTGTTAAACCATGCAGAATCGGTACTAACATCGTAAACACAAATTTGTTTGTAAACATAAAATGACAACGGCGGATCGTGTGCTCTCTGCTAAATGGACAAAACCACAAGATTTTGTCCCTAGGCAAAATATAACTCTTGCTGAGTGTTAATATACTTATAGCGTAGATAGTGTGTATCGGAAATCTCTTCGCTGTGGTCATCTGCCAAATCGTACTACTTAATTTTTTAAACGATCAATGTGGCACAATAAACTAAAGTTGAATGAATGTTTCAAATATGAGACGCACGTTCTGACACAAATAGCATAATACCTTTCATCATAATCAACGATGAGAATGGCCCCTTCAAATAAAGAACTATACTTAGAATGTGTACTTCCGCTGGATATGTAATGCCATTGAATAAAAGAGATGTAAATATGTAAAGATGTGTGAAAAGATATCCAATTATGCAATGCACCTTCGTTGTAAAGAAGCAATGTTAGCTGCGACCCCATAGCGCGCTCAAGCACACTACAACGCTACCCCCGGGAGTCAGGTGAGGGCAACTGTTTTAATATAGAATGTAAAACATGTCGCTTGTGTAATTCGTGATTTGCAGGGTGCTTTGAAATCTGATATACACTCCTTTTTACTGACATAATTGTAGACATTTTGAAAGTGCATGCATTTCCTCTTGGCATGCATCATTTCAACAGTTAAGCAGTTAACTACCTTTTCCGGACATCACCCATACCTTAACACCACTCTGGTTGTATTGTGCCGAGTCTTACTAAAGATTTATGTAATGGTCTTAAATGCCGACTCGCTTGGCGCTCAGCATTAAAATGTCATTGTTCGAACTGGTCAGCCTCGTGTCAGGATAATTTGACTTCGTGAGAACGCATGCCACATGTCTGCTGCGTGATGTCTCAGCTCAGGTCATCACCATAAAATGTCATACTGCAGACATCTTAGCGATATGACTGAAAATCGTTATTGCTACGTTAAGAATCAAAATCACGCACGCACCCCCCCCCCTCTCTCTCTCTCTCTCTATCTCTCTCTCTCTCTCTCTCTCTCTCTCTCTCTCTCTCTCTCGTGCCTAAGTATATAAAGCGTTGATATATTTCATGTAAGTCATTGAAATGAATGTTAATGTAGTAATCGTCTCACATATAGCGTGTCCTCTAGTTCATTAACATATATGATCATAGATGTACCTAATTTATATTTTCATAAATAAAATTCCGGACATAGTTAGCTATGAAACAAACTGTGTTGACTAATTGCATATTCTATTTTATTCGTGTTAGTTGTCATGATTATTGTGGTTCTCTTCCATAAAATATAGTTAGCCGATTCAGGTAAATCCAACAGCAAGCATCTCAGGTTTTGTTCATTAGCAAGTAGATTTTATTATTTTGACCCTGACTTGTTGGTGTTACATTAATTGCCCATATGTCTAAGTGATCTTATTGTGTGACTCTAGAGCAGCAATAAGTTGGGAGTCAGGCGTTGTTTTCTGACTATGAGTTGTCAAATATTTGTCTAGCATATTTAAATATTTTGCACGTCGTACAATTAAAAGTCTTTTTTTTAACAATAAGGCCTACACTGATAAACAAGCGATAAATTGTAAGGACTGTGGCGCATTGAGGCCTTTACATATATAAATCATTTTGTGTTCACTAAATACGTTCTCCATAACATTAATGACAGCAACATTCTCCTTCCTAATTTTAGAGTAATAGAACAAACACGATCTGCTTTACAATGCTTATGTTACGTCTTTCATTTATTAGTTTGTTAAATCTACACCTATAGCGCAACATGGTATGCTTTATTTTGTCATATATTCTTATATAGTGGAAAGTTGGACAAATCCATACATTGCGTAGGCTTTCGTGTAGATAAAGTCAGCAAGGGATGTGTCCGTGAATGCCGCCCTATATATAAGAGAATCGTCTCCATTCGTCTGAAAGCATCTCCCTTAAAATCACAATCACCCATGTATTTACTCGGACTACTGATCATGATGATGAAGAAAGAGATGTTTACGAAAAACTTCATGGTATTATAAACATGGTCAGTAAAAAGGACAGCTTTATTATTCAAAGAGACTGGAATGCCAAAGTTGGCAAATATGTTCTAAAAGACCGGGATGATCATTTTGCATCTGCATGCAATGAGCCTTGCTTTGAAAGAGAGAGCCGGCTGCTCGAGTCCTCAAGCTACAACACTTTGTTACTAGCCAACAACCTAGGCCAACATAGCCTCATGATGCTGGAAATGGCAAGAACCAAATATGACACATCATAACGATATCGACTACATACTGGTTCAATACTGTTACCGACCTGGCATCAGTAGAGCAAAATCAAGAAAAGTAACAAGCCAAAGAACATATGGATGAAATTCAACCTTCAACAACTGACGGACCCTAACTTATACAAGTTATTCCAAGTCATTCCAAGCCACAACTGGAGGAAAATAATCTCCACTCCTTGTGATGGATGTGTATGTTAAATTGATGACAGACAGATTCAACACAGTTCTGACAACCGCTGTCAATGGCACCATTGGCCTCCATAACCCGAATAAACACACCTGGGTTAAGGAAGAGATTCTTAATCAGGGTGATGCCTGAACAGACCACATAAACACCAGACAAACAACAGGGCTAATGGATTACCTAGAAATAAGCAAGGATATCAGTCACAAACCTTGAAGAAAGTAAATTAAAGAAGATTGGAGTCGACAACAGTGCACATCTGTATAGATCAGTGTGATAAGGAATCACAGCAGAAAAGGAATTCCAGATTGTGAAACGCCTCACCAGACAGACGCAAACACGAGTCAGAATCATTCAAAACAAAACTGGCAAATGTCTCAAGTGACATTGCAGAAAGATGTATTGCGTATTGTAGAGAACTCTTGAACTATCCATTCACAGGAATCCATAGGTGCTTAAAGTTCCAAACTCCACAAATGACGATTAGTTTCCCATTCTCGAAGAAGAGGGGGATTCGGCATTAGGAGCACAGAAGGCATCTGGAGTAGGTAAGATCCCAACTGAATTTATCAAGAATGTGAGGAGGGGGAGTGATAGAGCTACAAGCAAAAGTATGCAACACGATCTGGCAGACAAGTGAATGGCCAACATAGTGGAGCTATACATTGATTATCACACTCCCCAAAAAAAGGCAATTATAAGCTGTGCCAAATTAAGGAAATATCTGTTTGCTCAGCCACTGCTAGTAAGGTGATACTGAAGATCATCTTGAACAAACTGAAACCACAAGCAGAAGAAATAATCGACGAAGAATAGGCAGGGTTCCAGAGTGGCAGTAGCACAACAGAACAAATACTCAATCTCATCATTATGTCATATGTTTACAGATTTCAAAAAGGCTTTTAACAGAGTGTGACATGAGTCATTGTGGGACACAATGAACATTTACAACATGGTTCAAAAGGTGAATACTACCATCAAGTAGCTGTATATCAAGGCTACCAGTGCAACATATGCTCTTGGTTCTGTGGTAGATTGGTTCAAGACACAAGTATTAGTTCGTCAAGGATTTCTCCTGTCACCGTCGCTTTTCAAGATGTACATAGAGTGCATCATGAGGTAAGACATGGAGCACCGATGTGGGACAAATTGTATTGTCATTGGAGGGTGTAACATCACTAAACTTAACTTTGCAGACGACACTGATGGGCTGGCAGACAGTGATGACTTGCTTGCCACCTTAGTGAAAAACATGAATGAAACATCTGCAGATTTGGCAGGGAATTAAGCACTGAGAAGACCAAGCTTATGAAAAATAGTGACACACTAGTCTCAGCCAAGATTATAGTTAGAGGACAAGAACTGGAAACAGTAGGCCAGTTCAAATATCTTTGTTCCATAATCACTGATGAGGGATCAAACGCAGAAAGTTCGTCACGATCAGCACACACAACTGCATCTATGTTAAATTTAAGACCCATCTCGAGAGACAAGAATATATGCCTGAAAATTAAATGCAGACTATTGAGAGCACTAATAGTCTCAATCGTTTTGTATTCATGTGAGGCCTGGGCTCTGACGGCAGAATTACAACTACGAATCCAGGCACTTGAAATAAGATGTTACAGAAACATCCATGACATCTCTTACATCTGACCACTTCACAATTGAAGAAGTGCGTAACACCATCAGGCACAAAGTAGGACAAGACCATCTCACCAGTGTCAAAAGGAGGAAGCTGAAACGGTATGGCTATGTCACTAGAGCCGACATATTATCCACAACAGTACTGCAGGGCAGCGTCTCCATAGTGGCAGAAGGAGAGGTAGACAGAAAAGACTGGGCTGATATCATCACAAAATAGACCAGGAAATGTTTTGCAGAGACACATTCATTGGCACATGATCGAAACAAGGACATGTGTTCAGCAGCACAGCGCCTCAACAACCACACTAGGTCTAGAGACTTATGATGATGATGATGATGATGATGATGATGATGATGATGATAATTTTCGTCATGTAGATATATGGAATCGCTTCACAATTATTCTTTCCAGTTCAGTACCCACGAAAGTAATTCTAGTCTATTTGAAGAACATTTGTTCGTCTGTCATTTGGTGGTGATAGAAGAGTTATATTGATGCATTTTTAGTAGGGATTTAAAGGTAATTGTTTATTCTTGAGAAGATGAACTGAGAGAGTGGTTGTCTGTGCGTTTCTTGGCGACAGTGCACATTGAGTAATACGGCCTTGGTGATGATCCGGAAGTGTAATCTGTGTTCTGTTTACATGCTGTTCTGTTTACAGTATAGCCGGTCAAAAAATGCTGATCAACCCCTAACAAGAATTTCACCGTGAAGTCATCTTTGGATGTATTTTAGATTAAGATATGATTTGTATTGATTATCACACGGTTGAATGGTCAGTACTGAGAAATATATGTAGAGAACGTATAGTAAAATTAATTGTGATGAATGTCCATATAGATTAGAAGATAAACTGATAATTCTTTATTTCTTATACACTTTCTTTAAATAGATAAATGTATAGATAAGTAGATAGATAGATGTATCGATATATAAAAAATATACAGACAGACAGACATACGGACGGACGGACGAACAGACAGACAGACAGACAGACAGACAGACAGACAGACAGACAGACAGATAGATAGATAGATAGATAGATAGATAGATAGATAGATAGATAGATCGATAGATAGAAAACATATCCAGCTATACATGTGACAAAAGTCTAGAGTCTCTTGTTTCATTTTCTTTTTTATGGATACTTTAAACGCATTTGTTGCCATACGTTCTTGAGGAAATAAGACCCTCGGAGCACAGTTGGCGTCAATTTAGATAGAAAACATATCCAGCTATTCATGTGACAAAAGTCTAGAGTCTTTTGTTTCATTTTCTTTTTTACGGATACTTTAAACGCATTTGTTGCCATACGTTCTTGAGGAAATAAGACCCTCGGAGCACAGTTGGCGTCAATTTAGATAGAAAACATATCCAGCTATACATGTGACAAAAGTCTAGAGTATTTTGTTTCAATTTCTTTTTTACGGATGCTTTAAACGCATTTGTTGCCATACGTTCTTGAGGAAATAAGACCCTCGGAGCACAGTTGGCGTCAATTTAGATAGAAAACATATCCAGCTATACATGTGACAAAAGTCTAGAGTATTTTGTTTCAATTTCTTTTTTACGGATGCTTTAAACGCATTTGTTGCCATACGTTCTTGAGGAAATAAGACCCTCGGAGCACAGTTGGCGTCATCGAATTTTGTTTGAAACAATAACATTTTTAAAATTGCTTTTACCACTATCTGTAATGTCATAATCTGCCATTGCATGAGGACGAACCAAGTAATACGGAAAAGTGAGTAAGACGTTTAAACGCCAAATAATAGCTATTAAAGTTTACCCAGGAAGAATTCTGATATAATAACATATTGGACGATACCGTATAATATATCATTATCTAACGCTCGATGAAGAGTATCAATATTTTAATAAAATATTGGAAAACAAAATATACACGTTGATATTTTTCTCAACCTTGAAACACACCTTACTGCCATGGAAAATTGCTGCCTTCTTATAATTGTTAAATATGCACATGTAATGGTTGGAAACGTTCAGTTATAGGCAGGAGCGATTGATGAAAATCGAGTAGTTTTGGAGAAGTTTATTTCAACCAAAATTTTGTACGCAGAACATACATTTTTGAAATTGTTGAATGAAGCTTGAATGTAAATAGTGATGTTCGACTATAAAACTAAGTATACCTACAACTATATGTGATCACGTTTATCAGTTAGCTAAGATTTAGAATGAAAATCGTTAAACTGGATTCGGCATCATACCGTGAATACTGATGAATATAATAAAATTAAATATGTATACCAGGAAGGACAAAAACATTAAAAAAATTGGCAGAACGAATAACGATAATCAACTTGCAAAAAAAATCAAAAACACTTACACTTAAGAAATAATATAAGAGAGAGAGAGAGAGAGAGAGAGAGAGGAGGGGGCATAAAAAATGAAAATGCAGAAAAAATGCCTCTATAAAACAATATTTTTTTAATTAAAAATACATTTGATATTTACAACATCGAATATAAAAAGAGAAATGTATAAAGAATCATCTTGTTAAGTCCGCTTAAGTTGACATCAAGTTATTTCCTCAGTAGTATTGCTTTTTTGCTGCAAAAAGAAATATATATATATATATATATATACAGATCCATACATCATGCCGTACATAAAACTGTAATATTGCGGAATCAATTAACATTGTAATTATAAAACGCATTTTGCATGAAAGTAAAAATTACTGCTTTTCTGGGATTAAGGTGAGTTACAAGTATATACCGCACAGAAATCAAACAAATGAATTTAAGGGTAACCCTAAAACTTGATTGTAGCAGGATTGTAATAGTGATCGAAAGTGTTTTATCACAGTAGAGCACACACACACACACACACACACACACACATATATATATATATATATATATATATATATATATATATATATATATATATATATATATAAATATATATATATATATATATTATATATATATATATATATATATATATATAATATAAATATATATATATATATATATATATTATATATATATATATATATATATATATATATATATATATATATATATATATATATATATATATTTTTTTTTTTTTTTAAGCAGACTTCCTTGAATGTGTATCTTGCCGCTGAAAGCATGATAGGTTAATTATCCACAATAAACTACTCGATGTAGCCAATATCTCTCATCTAATATCCACATGTCATATATGTACATGATAAAATGTAGGAGAAAAATCAACCGACCTTCTATGCGTGTTTGACAAAATGCTAAATAGATTGGGTATATCACCACGAATTTGAATGTTGTACAATCTTTAATTACATTTGAAGTATGTGCTAGTCGAGTATATAAACTCAAAACGTAACAAATGATGTAACTAATGCTTTAATGTCTCAATTATCCACGTTTTAATGGAATATTACAATTAGTTCGCGCATGTGGAATCCAGGTACGGCGATAGAGATTGTAGTGATACACGATTCTAATAAGAGGACACATTTGGATGACAGTACATTCCTTGTAACTATTACCATGATGTATGGAAGAAAGACTTGCAAATATAATATTTGTTCATGAAGCACTTGTCGTCATTGGGAAAAAATAAATTGTTATTATCGTAGGCATATTATACATAGAAAAAACATTGTGCTCCGAATATTCTATTAGAACCCAAGAGTTTGATTCATACATGTATAAAATGTGTTACATCGATCCCTGCCGATACGCATTAACCATTTACTTTTAATTATTTTCATTACCTTCTAAATTATCACCTGTACACAACATTTTAGTATTGACTGATTGCTTAAAATACATACCACCTTTACCGTAGTTTCCCGGGTATCCACCATATGATCCGCCAAGGCCACCGTACATCCCGCCAGGGCCACCAATCATACCGCCACCGTACATACCGCCAGGGCCACCAATCATACCGCCACCATACATCCCGCTGCCGGGGTATCCGCCGTACATACCACCTCCACCTAAGCCTCCTAGCATGCCACCACCATACATTCCGCCTCCATAAGATCCAGGGTACATGCCACTACCATACATCCCGCCTCCGTTCATTCCTGGGTTCATGCCGCCACCATACATTCCGCCTCCAGACATTCCGGGATACATGCCTCCACCATACATGCCGCCATAAGATCCAGGGTACATTCCACCGCCATACATCCCACCTCCGGACATTCCTGGGTACGTGCCACCGCCATACATTCCGCCGCCAGGGTACATGCCACCTCCACCTAAACCTCCTATCAGTCCACCACCGTACATTCCACCGCCATACATCCCACCTCCGGACATTCCTGGGTAAATGCCACCGCCATACATTCCGCCGCCAGGGTACATGCCACCTCCACCTAAACCTCCTATCAGTCCACCACCATTCATTCCACCGCCAGGATACATTCCGCTACCGGACATATAACCGTAATTTAATGCGGTAGAAAGCCCAAGCAGTACACTGAGGATAATTGCAATGGTCTTCATGTCTGTACTCTGTAACAAATGATATATTAAGTATATGCGTAGATAGATAGATAGATAGATAGATAGATAGATAGATAGATAGATAGATAGATAGATAGATACCCTTGATCATCTTTCAAACATGCCGATGATGCATCATGGCCAAGTACCTTGATTATTCGTGATTAACAGCTATTAGATATGATATAATGTTAAAAATAATTAGTGAAGGATATAATAATAGACCTTTATGTATACTATCACCTACTCCTCTATAAATATCTATTTTTAACATTTTACGATATCACGGAATTTGATTCGTTTTAAGTTTTACCTACTTGTGGTTTGTTTTTTCCCCAACAATGTTGAATTAAATTTGTAATCATCTTTGCAAGGAAATAGAATGTGAAAGACAAAGCTAGGATGCTTGGATCTTCCATTGTGTACCTTATTCACTAGCCAACAGAACTACAGATTTGGACAAGGAGAAAAACATCAAACCATTGAAAATTACTTGTAACTGAACAATATATTACCTGTACATTATCAATACAACGAAAAATTTCTAAACAATTACAAGATTTGCCACCTACCTTTTTACGCAACTGTTCAATAGATGTAACTGCACGATCATTTGTTCAAAAGTCTGTCTTTCGTTGGTATTTATACATTTCAAGTTAAGGAATTATTTCGAGAGAAATGCCACTCAATATGTTTTCTCTTTTTTTCCAGTAAACTTTTTTATGACTAATGTTTGTTTGGGATTGGTCAACTATTACAACGTAGTTATGCACGATAACGACATTCATATAACTTAATTAGCTGTACCGCACACTGGTGAAACTAAACGGTACCCATTTTGTGACTGAATTCACCTACGTCAGACAACGAAAACCACTGATGATCCAGTTGTCTAGCATTATCATTTGACATTCATGGTCTTTTCGCGTGTGACTTTTAATTGATTGTCAATTAGTTTGAGCTGAACCTCACGTCATATTTTTTCTAATTCAAGAAAAACATTTTTGAGAAAGAACAGATATATATATATATATATATATATATATATATATATATATATATATATATATATATATATTGTCTGTGTGTGTGTGTGTTAAAATGTTATTTTACAGAAGCCAAGGACAATAATAACAATCAATACAAGCAAACCACATCAGTAGATATTTATTACGATACGAGAATCACATCTTAGAATAAGACTGATCTCATTAGTTTTTGAGACACTATTTGTTGCAGGACAACAAAGTTATTGAAGATATTTGTTTTTGACAGGGATTTTATCTATTCCAAATCTACAATCTATGCTTTGACTGACCGTGTTTCAAAGTGATTTTATTATTATTTATTGAAACAATACAATGTATCTTATATTGTTGGGTGTATGATTCCACATGCCGTAAGAAGGGAGTATTTACATGGACAACAAATACACTTAAAACCTATTTAAGGTATAATGTAAACATTTCTGAGTGTTACAATGTAGAAGAAATTTTCAGATGAAGTAAAATTAACAAATATATCAAGGTAAATTTAGAAAAGGTATGGACAATATTGATCATTTCACTAGGCAGAATTTCCACTGATAAAACATTCAAAAAAGTTGAAAGCAAAGATAATGTCAATTTACTTTTCAAGGTTGGCTGCTTGTTTTTTATTAAATGATATCAAAAGTAAGATAATTACTATTCGTTAAACTATGCAGTATTGGTACTGACCTCGCAAACATAGATTTGTTTGTAAACAGAAAATGACACTGTGGATCGTGTGCTCTTTGCAAAATGGACAAAACCACAAGAGGTTAATATTTGTCCCTAGGCAAAATATAACTGTTGCTGAGTGTTAATATACTTATAGCGTAGATAGTGTGTATCGGAAATCTCTTCACTGTGGTAATGTGCCAAATCGTACTACTTAATATTGTAAACGATCAATATGGCATAATAAACTAAAGTTGAAATGAATGTTTCAAATATGAGACGCACGTTCTGACACAAATAGCATAATACCTTTCATCTTAATCAACAATGAGAATGGCCACTTCAAATGAAGAACTATACTTAGAATGTGTACTTCCGCTAGATATGTAATGCCATTGAATAAAATAAATGTAAATAGGTAAAGATATGTGGAGAAGAAATCCAAGTGCTCAATGCACCTAAGTTTTTTAGAAGCAGCGTTTGCTGCGATCTCATATCGCGCTCAAACACACACACACACACACACACACACACACACACACACACACACACTAGGATGCCACATCCGGGAGACTTGGAGGGGGTAGGACAAAATATTCAAGATATAATGCAAAACATGTCTTTGTGTAATTCATGATTCGCATATTATAGTGATGCTTTGAAATTTAATATATACTCATTTTTAGTATCATAACTATAGGACAATTTGAAAGTGCATGCTTTTCCGCTTGACATGCTTCATTTCAGCAGTTAAGGATCTAAAGCAAAAGTAGCGTTATATATAGATGGACATACTATCTTTTCCGGAAAACACTAGAGCCTTAACACCACTCATTTGGTGGTTTAAGTGGTTAGTGTCCGCCTCGAATGTGGGAGGTCGTGGGTTCGATCGCCAGCCGAGTCATACCAACGATTTATGAAAATAGTCTGAACTTCTAACTGGCTTGGCGCTCAGCATTAAGTGGTTAGTGTTAGAACTAGTCGGCCTGGTGTCAGGATAATGTGACTGGGGGAGAGCACATGATACATGTCTGTGGCACGATGTCGCAGTTCAAGTCCTCACTATAAACTGTTATACTGCAGACATCGTAGCGAAATGACTAAAAAAATTATAGCTACGTTAAAACTCCAATCCAAATCACACACACGCACACTCTCGAGCCTAAGTTCATTAAGCATTTATATATTTCATTTAAGTTTATGAAATAAAGGTTTTTGTAGTAATAGGCTTATATATAGCGTGTCCTCCAGTTCCTTCACATATATGATCAGAGTTTTACCTATTTTATGTTTTTTTTGTAAAATAACACCGGGAATATATCCAACAATGTAACAAATTGTGTCGATCAATTACATATTATATTTGATTCATGTAGTTGCTTTGATTCTTTTGGTTCTCTTCCTTAAAGTATATTTAGTCGATTCAGGTAAATCCCACAGCAAACATGTCTTAGCGTTTGGTCATAAGCAAACATACTATATTCATTTGATACTGATTGTTTGGCGTTATATCATATGCCCATATGTCTAAGTGATTTTGTTATATGAACGCACGTATTATGTCCGCCAACATATCTTTATAATGTTTGCAAATGGTTCCAATATTAGGTATGATTGATGTTGATACAAACAAAATAATTTTAAAAAATATAAGCTTTAAACGGCATTTTCCAACAACTGCTGATTATTCGTTTTGGCTGAGTGTGAGAGAGAAGATCTTGGAATGCAGATATTTCAGTTATAAGGGAAATATTTTAAATATACATATTAAGATTTATTCGACGCAAGTGACGCAATATTATAATTCGTGTAAATGACGTTATCTAATTCATTCAGTATTCAACAATAGGCGTGGGAATAATACATAGGAAACATCAAGCATATTGTATAGACAACCAGACTGTGGTCATGACTAAAACGTCGGAAATCATCAAAGTATAACTTCTTACATTATCATTTTCAATGTTATGACACACCTGGTAGAATATATTCAAAAGTGTCTTTTCTGTCAGATATTATTACTTTTCATGTTAGTTGCGTATATGAACCAATTATTGATAAACTTTAAAGACAAAGAGAACTTGGTGTCTCTAAATAAACTCTCTATACGACGGATTGGGCTAAACATTTAAGTATCATATACTATCGCTTTATTATATTTTGTTTACAAACGAATTGTATAGACTGATTGCTTAATACCGATTACACGTCGTCAGTAATCTGTTACGTTTAAATTGTAAGTTTAAATTAATAAGTGTCATGCGTTTTAAAAGGTACCAGGAGACACATACAATTTGAACTGGAAAATGATTAGGAACACTACATGTAAATCTAACTACAGGTGGTAATCCAACTAGATAACACACTCATCTTAATGTGGCCTGATATGAATATTCTTAAGGACGAAAAACGGTCGTTTGTAAAGTTACGGCAAACCTACACCTAAAACGAACCACGTGTTTGTTGCAATTCTATATAATATAAAAATAACTGTTATTCAAGCAGCGCTTTATGGTAACTTAGTGTAATTGTGCGTCGGATAGTAAGTCATTCCAATGTTGGATGTGTTTCAGAATCTCGATGTGATATACAATTACAATTTTGCATATTTAGAATAGCGAACTCGTTCTTTGAATGATTAGGCTTGTTGCAGAAATTATTAAAAGACACATTGGTTTATATTACATTTATCAAATTTAATTGAGATTCAGTTATCAAAAGAAATACTTTTCATCGATGTGGTATCTACTAAAATGACCGTATGGAAGAAATGGATTTTGTTAACAGTGTAAATAGAATCATCATCCGAGAGAGGACTTAAGTGATATATTTAGGACTAGAAGAAATGAAGGCTCGTAATCAACCAAGTTAAATCGGTAGGAATGTTGTCCAAGTATCTGGTAACATCCCATAATACGCTACTACATTGTCCTGACTGCAATGCTCCATATACTGATGTAATTGTACATATTCTAATCTCGTGTCATCCAAAGCTAAGGTGAAAGAGGACTCGATTATGTTTTCATACCGCCAAAACATTAAATTACTTCTTGGTGATTATCCTCATAATAATTCTAACCAAGAATGTACTTGTCAATTTCTTTGTAGTGAATTCCACCAACAAATGGAAACGAAAGACTGTGAGCTTTGCATAAACTTGATGATCTTTTGTCTGCTGATATTATTGTTCATTAAAATTGTTATAACTATATATCTCGGAGTGGGACGGAATGAAGATAATTAAAATAATGTTTGCTCCAAAATCATTCTTATGGTTTACTAACTCGTATGTTAGATCTCGGACAAGGTTCACTAAAGGTGATAACAACAATAAAAGTATTAGTGAATGAATGTATTGAAACTGAATCCATGGCGTCAGTGGTAGACAAAATGATATATTGTTTTGATTTCTTTAAAGTTGTATTATATAAAAAAGGTAGGAAAATACGTGAGTGGATATACTTAAACATGATAAATAAAAACAAAGGTAGTGAAACATCTACCAGCAATTGGGTAACATAATAAACAATTTGGACCTAATAACTTTAGTTTAATAGCTTCTAAATTGATTGCGGTATTTTTTATATTTTGAAGTTGATGGCACTTCCACTAATCAATGAAGCGCAATCTATATCATTTGTCTCGTCAGTTGGTGCGACTGTCGTGATTGCCGAATGGCTCCAATCGATCATCAAGGACTAACAGCGAAGCGTGACTGTCCATCCTCACATGATTTTTTAAATGAAAATTAAGACAACAATTATAACAAATATTTATCTCGAGTTCATCCCCTTCATATATTTACTTCTTTGTTAATGATTATCGAATCTTGTCCACCTTGTCATTATTATATATGTAGCTTTCCCTTCATTTCGGTTATATTACTACGTATCTCAATTAATTTGTGATACTATCAGGATTGAATTAATGCGCTAAAAACGTATATTATATTAAAAAGTTTTATTTGATAATACTTCTAATCCTATATTTTGTTTGTTATCACTACTCTGAAAACCCTTAGGAATAAGATCATTAGAAAATTGCTTAAATGCAGGTCTTATATATTTACATGGGTATGAAGAATCTTTGAAAGTGATCCTTATTTTTGTATTGTCAACATGCTTAAAACTATGGAAAGGAAAAGAAAAGGAACAATATAAAACAACATTATATACGAGGACAAGGTCACACACATATCCCTAATATATAAACGCATGCCATTCGAAATTCCTGAAATATGTATTTATGTCATATATATATATATATATATATATATATATATATATATATATATATATATATATATATATATATACCTCACCCCAAATCAAAGATTTGTTTGATATAATAATATAATAACAATGGTCACTACATAGAAATGACCATAATTAAAGAAGAACTATATTACAGTCCTTTCCCCATGCTCTTTAAATACTTCAGGTATTATGTTTATAGGGGCATAAACTATACAGTTTAAATAATACGATATATTCATGGTTAAACATGAATTGTTATTGACAATTATATACTTACTATGCATCGACAAAGTAAACAGAACCTTTTCCGTCGACGAAAAGATAGTTATCTTTTCACAACTGTTGAATGTGATAATAGTTACAATCAAATTAAATCAACTTGAAGTGTCCAGAAAAAATAATTAATATGCTATAAAGATATGGATGATAGATTTACAAATAAGAATGAAAAACATTTAAGAACTTTTTTTCTAAATACTGCTGAATGGAATGTGAATTGATTTTGACAGATGGCATCCTGGGAAGGGGCCTTTTCATTTGTGCCCATAGGGTTTGTTTCACTATTTAGTATAGTACATTTTAATGAAATAAAGACACCTTTCCTGGTAAAAGAACGTTGAAAAAATTGCCTCCAAAAAGCATGCTGTAATAAGTCCGTTTAAACTTTGCACACTATATTCTGATACACCATCTATTATTGCGGACTTTACCAAGATATTGTACACATTTAAATGTAGGAAAATGACATGCCAATCCATATTTCTTGACCACCAGACCTTACGTTTCAAATGTATGGAGACTTAGATCAGATAATCAATCTCATATCCAAATGACCTTCGTGTTTATTTATATATCTATATAAATCGTTACTTCTATTCTTATGGATTTTCTTTAATAAACTTACAGCACATTACGCTAAATAACGATTAGAAATATTAATGTTGGTAATACCGCAGGAACATATTTACATATTTCATTCATATCTCGAAAAGGTAAATGTGATGGTCATAGGTTAATAATTAAATATAACTGTTCTGATAACTCGGTATTATGCTTAACATAATGTGAGAAAATTAAGATCATAAAATACTAGATAAGTATTAAAAAATGAGCACTAAAAGATTGACAGGAGACTAACGCCAGCGATTATGGAAGGGGAAAAAAACACTTGTTTTGTGATTTTGCCATTTGCTTTTTTTCAACTAACGCCTTATGTCATTACTACATTTGGGCTACAACATTGATGTAAAACAAGTACTAAAGATGATGACTGTCAAAAACTACATGTATAATAGCTTTCCATTTTAACATTATTATGTATCAATTATATCAAACATTTCCTGTTTGAAGAAAAAGAACTTTTTAGATGAATTATGTTCAAACTATATGCATGTACATATCTTTGCTATTTCATAATTTCCTGGTAAGTGATGGACAGTAATGAGCGGTTCAATCAACATCGACGAATTATTGTTAATATATCAATGTCTGACCCATTGGTTTTATCTTCAGAATGGATACAGCAGCTGCTTGCCACTCCATCAAATCTAAGCATTGAATATCTTCATAAACTGGACTTATTCAATGAGTTTTAGTTGAAAGATTGCGCAATAATTTATATTGTGTCTATGGATAAAAGGGACAAAACTGACCAAATAAGAAAATTGACGAAATCATAACTTATATGATATGTCTTAACCAAATGCAACTCAGGTGAAGAAATAGATGGGTACGCCGCAATTTAAGAAAAGTAACCACATATTTTCTGGTACAAACATTTGACGGGAAACCGGAAATATTAGTGGCCTTTTTGATAAAATAATTAGGAATAAAATACGGAAAGCGAGTAATTCTCCTTAGACCAACGCTTGTTGATGACATACAAACTACTACCAAATATTTTGTTTTACCTCTAAAAAAAAATTCTAGACTCACAATATCTTAATAGTAATCTATTACATGACACAGGAACAACATATTGTGTACTGTAAAAACCAGAAACGTATAATTAGTCTAATATTTCCTGGATTTGTAATCTATTACATGACACAGGAACAACATATTGTGTACTGTAAAACCAGAAACGTATAATTAGTCTAATATTTCCTGGATTTGTATTTTGATTATAATTAAAAAGATTAAGATACCTAACAGATCCAAAATACATTGATACAGAAAGTAGTATCATTATGTAGATTTTGGACTTTGATATAGGTCAACTCTTTCAATAATCTGTTATATTTAAAATATCATATTAGAATATATCATCGAATTAAATATTAATATACCCACACATTAATGTGTAAATATTTTTAAAGGATTTATGAGATTCAGTGTATCTAATGAAGGAATCACAATGCCTGAACAATATAATGGTTGCAACGTGAACAAAAGAGATTATTCCGCAATTTCCTACGAATTCGTCAGACCGATTAGTGAATGAGGCTTTGAAAATATTATATTGTTTAAAGTACGTATGAGCGGCGTATTGATGAAACAATTAAGTTAGGGATTGTATTGGCAGAGTAACGACAACAACTCGGTGTAGTTTATGTGTAAATGGAGTATAGTCATTTTAATATTTTATTAAGAAACAAGAGGTTGATTAGTAGAAGACAGTGACATGATCATTCAATACACCAACGATAAAAAACTCAGCGAATACCGTCATAATGAAAAGTGTCATTATTCACATGGCATCCACATACACCTATCTTGAGAATAAATCCGACAAAAATCATAGCGATGCAGAAAGGCTGCGAGGTGATTATTGCAGCAAGAGTACAGAAATTCAGCCACAACCCATAGCAGAGATATATAATGAAAAGCCGTTTACCATTTCAGTAGCAAAAAAAAGTCGGAATTATCATAATATTTGATTTCACCTAATGGGAAACTCTCCTCCGAGCTGGTGTTGGCTAGTCGGTTGGGGACGGGATACATATAAAATATAACATAATTGTGACCAAACAATATAAATGCGTCCATCTTGGAAAACGTGATCCTTATTTGTACCTATACTGGTACTTTTGCTTGCGTTATGTGTTCATTTTGGTTCAAGATTACATTTATTGAGCGTACTACTGGATTAAGCTCTTAATATTGATGTATCGTTATTTTCCAACCAGCCAACAGCGGCAGTACAGCAGGCATGGATATCTCTCCGTTAATCTAGGACTTCGGTGTTGCCTGTTCTGGCGAATGGCGACCGCCTTATATACCGACACCATTCGGGCCGCTCACATATTTTTTAAAACCGGATCTATGGGATCTAATCCATATCAAATCCTCCAATGTCACCGGCTGTTTAGCCGTTATAGAAAGGATAACGGTTCCACGTACATTCACTACTTGTCCAAAAGGAAGAACTAATGACGTTCTTATAGGGTTGGAATTCAGCTTTCATACTACCTGTTATGTGTTCTCTAGGACATTTTAGGGTGGTTGCTACTTCAAAATACCCCGTTTTTACGCTGATTTAAAGAATCGGACATATGGGAACGTACCCTTTCAGGTCTGATATCACAGCACTCGACAAGAAATAAGTATATGTTCATACGTACACTAGTCTGTTTCTAAAGAGCGGACACAACTGTTCCATACCCGTCAGAAGGACTCAGGATGTCGTTGCAGGCACCCAAAGGAGGCGACTCACAGGTTTGCTAAAGAAAATGGGCAGTGCTGCTCACCATACCATGTACAATATGTGGATATGTTTGGCCAATCTACTTTTCATAATACTTATATTGTCATACACGCCCTTTCCGGACGACCCTGGTCGTATCACTGTTGGAATAAGTTAGAAGACGTTCGGGGGCTTGCAGTTAAGGAAGTGCCCCGAAATCAAGCCACTGACTCTACACGGGCGTTTGCCACCACTCAATCCACGTCAGTGTAAAAGGATGTTAAGCGCCCAAAGGAGAGAAGAGCTCAGTAACATGCGCACCAACACATTTACTCTAGGAATCAATCGTACAGTTGTTGAGACACCTATCTTCTTTCACTCTGCATCTCTTATCATGTAGACCAGGGTGGCAGATGACTCTTCCAGGTTATTCTATGGGTATCGTGTCTCGTTCATCGACAATACCGTCCGATCCTCCGTTCCGTTTCTCACTAAGACAGTGTCAGATTGGGAGATGGATGCCGTTATACAACGATATATACGGACGGTCGCTCACCAATCGAAAGAAACGGCCACAGTCCCTAGGGTTATCATCAATGTTGTTGATTTATCAGAAGGCAAATAACAAATCGAGACCCAATATAGACCGCAGTCGTCTCAATCAATTCAAGATAAATACTGCTAGGTCCATCTGCATCTCCGTAAGACTGGACGAGTTTACAGTCAGTCTCGATCTGATAGACTTTCGTGTCACTATCCACCCAGTCTCAAGCAAATTCCTCCATTTCTCTAACCATGACAACGTTTATCATTTAAATGTGTTTCCCTTTGGAATCAACATCAGCTCCAAGTATTCACTATATCATGGATGGCGTCGTCGTTATCTACATTAACTGCAGTTCACCTGGACGACATCCTCCAGAAAAACATGGTAAATTTAATCCTACTTCAATGCAGAAAAGATTTACATTCTCTTTCAATTCATCTTGGCTTTTTAGTGAATGGCGAAAAGTCAGACATTGTTTTTCTGTCGTATGCAAGTCTTTACCAACCAGAATATGGCGTGTCTCCTCGTATTCGCGTGACCAAAATTGTCTAGCACGTTGGCATATTTCTAACAAAACATTGATTTCAGTGAGAGATATTTTGCAAAAAAATGGCGACGAAATGGTCTCCTTTTTTAAGTCCCATCGATCAACCTATTCATATACAATACGATCATTTCTGTATGAGCGGCATAGCCCAGGATGGTTTATCATGGGAATCAATCATCCTGAACAAATCCCATGCGGAAATAATGTTATATACGAATACAAGTGCGTAAAGTTGTACATGCTACTCATTAACAACTGCACTACAAGTGGGTAACAAGCAAAAACCCGGAGAGCGTCCTCTGCTCATCAACATCATTGCAATGAAGACTCCCACGATTGCCTCTCGCTTCTTGGGATATCGAATCTCGGGCAAAACGGTTCTTACCATGTCATGCAACTCAGCGGTGGTACCCTAACACCATAGCAAGGGGTCACCAAACCGCCCTATATGTGTGTATTGATTTGACAATTATTTGTACGCCAATGCAATCATCTCGATATGAACGTGAAAGTCAGACACATTTCGAAAGACTATTTGTCTTGGCCGACACACTATACAGGGAGATCAAGACCTTCACTCAGAATGGTCCCTCACCCCATCGGTCTTTTCACTCGAATCAGAACACTTTGGGGACTCTTCTCGTTACATAATTTCGGCTTTTTCAGTTCCAGACCAATACGCTGGGGCTGTGGATGTGTTGTCAATCCGTTTGCAGGGGAATTTGCCTACTCTCACACAGTCTTGATACCAAAAATAACGTTACAGGTTCAGAATTACAAGATTATTCTGATCCCGTCACTACGATGGGACACCTCATGGGGCATCTACTCGATGGGGCGATGCATCTACATTGGACGATGAATTTAAAACTACTCGATCTAGAGATACATCTACTATGGGCGGTCAATTAAAACATTCGATTGTTAGAAGAATATCGGGGCAAGGATACTCTCCACACGACCATTTACAAGGGACCTTTACAAGACTGGTGCCATGGCCATCACATTGTTATTTTGAGTGCGCAATCCATCAACCTTCTAAACGGTTTATAGCTATTTGAAGAGTAAAATGATTCCGCCATCGCTATCAAAAATCTATGGTATGGTATTAAACACAATCCAACATATTAGCCGATTTGACTTTGGGTTTGACAAAGATCTTTCTTTTTTAAGCCAATTGTGATTGCTTCCGAATAAATTAAATACCCCTGCTTCAGGATATAATATGTAATGGTTTATAACGTGGCTTCAAATTATGTTTGTTCTAACGTTTAGAAGACACGTAACTAAAGTTTACATTATATAATATATGTGATAACTTTAGCTTTCGTATGTTATGTACGCGAGCCACATGCCATTGCAATACACCAAACATATCATCAGTTCATATCGAATTCTTCGGTTTTCCTCCTACCACAGCCATGCTTTGTAGCTACGCTCCAGTTATAGTCCGTCGATAACTAAATTGTTGTAATTAGTTCCATGTCTTCCATAGACATGTCGCGATCTGTAGACACTCAAGATCCTATCCGCGCTTTAAAGCATTACTAGTAACGCACAGAGACATGTCATGGCACGCGTAAACGCCTCTTTCTTCCGGTGAAGACCTAAACATAAGACATCACCCATTAAACCCTTTCTTCGTTGCTGCAGTTGTTACGTGCTTATGACCGTAAGGTTACAGTTTATGAGCTTAGAGCCATCTCTGCGAGTATCTGCGTTAGAACATAACGTTTTGATTCAGCATATTGTAGAAGCTGTTACCTGGCATGTAAAGACACCCTTCCTAATCTTGTGCATCAACGATTTAGCCTCGTAGAGACCAACCTTGGATCGGGGTTGGCTAGTGGTAGCAGCCCAAATGGCTACCAAAAACCACTAGATTAAGTAGCAGCTTGTGAACTATCTGGATTCATCAGTGGAACTTTGTAGGTACGAAGATGAAAATCTCATCTTCCCAACAATAGTTAAGAATGGGGTTATCATTGACATGGGTATCGGGCCAATAATCCCCAGAAGGATATTATTGGTAGAGGTCGGATGCTCAGCCAGCTTCTCCTCCGTTTTTTTTTTATTATTCTCCTAATGCAGTGTATGTGTGGAACGTATTATAAGGATAAAGCAAATATTTAGAGTACATTTCGTTTCTCCGAGAATACGTATCCAATCACACTACTTAAACCCACCATCCTGCCATGCGAGCATTTTCGTTATTATTTCAATCAATTAAAAATGGAGACACTTGCAGGTATCCAGAGTATAGTACTGGGCGAAAGTTAGTTACCTTTATCAATTTAAAAAAGTCAGGATAAGACGATCTCGTCTTTAAGTAGGAATGGATACTCGAGGTAGCATGCTAATGTTCACAACATAATGTGACTGGGCAAGTATTCTCAAAGAAAGATAATTTACTTAAAAATTTGCTTTCTCCACGCTTAGGAGAACACCTAATTTCTCACAAGTGAACGTTTTAATACGGTACAAAGTTTATTTAAATGGTGAGACATATAATTATATATATATTTTGATAGACTTTTAAACCAGAATAATATAAACTTACGTTAAATTACTTAGAATAATCTTAAAGTGAGTTGATATGGGTGAATCGTGGAAACCAGTTTGTATATCCCTCTGATGTTGTCAAAACTCTTTTAATAATCCGCATGTTATATATAAATTTTAGCAAACAGTAAAACATAAAAATATTAGTGCTTTTATTCCTTAACAGATAACCTAAATGAGCACTGAACATCAATACCTGAGTCTTCAATATACGCGTGGTGGAAACCATGTTAGACAATTACCTATGCTTTGTGGTAAAAAGACAGTTTACAAATAAAATTAAATCTCTTCCCAAGTACACCTGCTCTGCGCAAATATGATTAAAACGGTACACACTTCATACAGGACAACATATATCTCCTAAAATACAATTTCTGTCATGATTCAGGCTCCTTACTAATCAACAACGGGAATCATCGCTGATTTCAAACCTTGCTAAATAATACTGCTTCTGCGCAATGTGCTGATGCTACAAATTCAGGATGTTCAACGGCAAGTGCAATTTAGGAAAATATATCGTCATTATTCACTAAGAGTTAATTCCATGATAAAACGTTACGCCATAGCCATCTAACAGTATTATATGAATTACGTTTTAAAGGAAATCACGACGCTAGTTAGGAATGAATTTTGTTTTAAACAAAAATCTAAACAGTTTAATTGACACAAAACCTGTTTAATCAGCAAATACAAGTTGACTTGATTAATCACAAGCACTTTACTCAAATTACAGCATAAATCTATAAAAAAAAAAAAACAACCAACGAACCATGATCAAAATAAGTGCAGAAAGGACACTTTAAACCTCTTGTGACTTTATTGTTTTAACTGGTACAACATCATTTAATCGTTTTTGCCTACCAATTATACATCAGCTGTGCGGATATTGTTATTTCCTTTTGCCTAATCAGTTCTTCTATTAATAATGCATATCATGTTAAACGTCCACGGTTTCAAAGTAATATATACCGGTCATCATGTAAGTGCTTCATGCAAACTGGTGCAACAGGTAGGAAGCGTCTGCATATGGTGGGGTTTTCATCGGACTAGTTAGAAATAAGTCGATCATACGGTTTTTCTGTGTCAATCAAAACCAATACTTTATAACTGCTTAAATCCTGCATGCTACGAAAATCATTTAAAATCAATGTTGTTGATCTTAAATCTATAAATGGAGATTTTAAAATTTCTATATTTCATTAATAGTTCATAAATTAGCTTGGCGAGTGTCTATTCTTCTCAAAACATCACTCACTAACCCACGTCTTAGACAATCACAAGTATGCATATGATAAAAATAACGCAACAGCATTCATTCATAATCGTCTATGTTTCCTTATCTTTATATGATAAGTACAGAAAATATATTTATTTCCTTTATGTAATAAAAGTCGTCTAGCTGAACTTATTTTACTAATAATGAACTTCAGTTATGAGTAGACATTTCCGTCCAGTTGAGATGTCAGACAGCTTGACTTTGGCTAAAATAAAATAAAAACGACAACGTAATAAATTCATATACACAGTAGTTTGTTTTCCGATTGCATTTAATCAATAAGGATAAAATTAATCTCTCTCTCTCTCTCTCTCTCTCTCTCTCTCTCTCTCTCTCTCTCTCTCTCTCTCTCTCTATATATATATATATATATATATATATATATATATATATATTAAATGATAGTTAATGAAATATAGTTTATTAGAAGTATATCAATTGGATTATCGTTGACTTCAAGATGGGTAGCTTAAACGTAGCGTGAGAATTGACCCCATCGTGTATTCACTCAACGATAAAAATGGAAGGTAGAATGTCGATGTCGATATAATGCAGAGAGAGAGAGAGAGAGAGAGAGAGAGAGAGAGAGAGAGAGAGAGAGAGAGAGCATATATTACTTAATGTTATCTGTTCTTGCAAACTGGCTATAAGAAAAATATGGTAAACAAAACTCAGGTAACACTCTTCACAGCTATTGTATAGTGATCTTAGTTATTTCATACATCGACTTATAATTTCTAACCTGAGTGTAACCTGATATCCCTACCATTCTCATTTTGCGTGTCTTTCAAGAAAACAAGAGTCTGTATAGTAATACGGAGCAATATGTGTGTTGGTCAATCTCTTCTGTTTCTAAACGTTTCATAACGTTGTGAGTTAGATCTTTAAGAGCAAATGTAACAGTCACACACTTGGTTAGCTTGTTTTGTTATTGTTACAAATATTAATACGAGACATTGCGTATATTCCATATATATGACAGTGTGTGATGAAATCAGCTGTTCTGTAAACCGGAAAAGGTCATTAAGTTTACAACAACATCGTCAGTTTTACTTCAAAGGTGAAGATGTTATAAGCCACCTGACGACAATCAGGATAAAAAATATAAATTGACGATCTAAATGACTAACAGTCTGGCATTTATTTTACAAACCTGATACATTTCGTTCAAAAGATTTTCGTTGAATAAACATGCGGTATTGTAAGCAGGTACAATGTATTCGACTAAAGTCAATGCTACTGAGTGGATTTGCCATAGCTATACAAAGGTCGTTTTCAATTATATGAGATTTACAATGCTTATTGTCTTTGGAAGTTTAACAAATAAAATACGGTCAGTTATCTCAGTTACTGCAGATATTCATTGCACATACCGTCCCGGTGTTTTAGTGGTTAGAGCGTCTGCCGCGGGAGTGGAAGGTCGCAGAGGCGTAGCGAGAGGGGGGAGGGGCTGGGGTACATATGTCCCCGGGCGCCAAGGTACAGGGGCGCCAAAATGAGGCTTGCAACGTTACATTATAATAAGAAAACAAGGGTAATAAATCTGTCACAAGATCGCTGGGGCGCCAATTTTATAGTTTGTCCCCGGGCGCAAAATATCATCGCTACGCCTCTGGAATGTCGTGGGTTCGATCACCAGCCAAGTCATACCAAAGACTTACAAAAATGATACTAACAGCTGCCTCGCTTGGCGCTCAACATTGAGAGGTTAGTGTTAGGACTTGTCAGCCTGGTGTCAGAATAATGTGACTAGGTGAGGCATGATGCCCAAGTGCTAGACATCGCTATAAACTGCCTCACTGCAGACATCGTAGCGATATGACTGAAACATTGTTAAATCTACGTTAAAATTCCTAATCAAATAAACAAACATTCATTGCACATAAACATTGGATAGGTTATAATAAGACTTGAAGTTTGCAGTGCCACTTATTCACAACTGAATGTTCATCTGCACCTTTTAACTTTTCATCTGGTACATATGGCTGCTTTACTGTATATGCAATACACCAATTTATATCACTATTGCAGGGAAATTAGACTAAAAGTTGCCACAAAGGACCTAAACCGAACCTCCATATAAAAACATACGCCAAAGAAAATGCGGAAATATATTTCTAGTTAGGTGATAGATTTTTCTGCTCTTCCCTGTCCATTACGAAATATATTCGAATGTGTTCATGCACATTATAAAAGTAAAGTCATTGTTTATAACTATGACCCATACGAATTGAAATTATCCAGTTCAACAACAATTAAATAAATTTTTTGCAACATTTGTCCAGTCATTTAGATAGAAGTAGAATAAATTTATTAAAAATTGATCATGACAATGGACCAAACTTAACAAATAAGGAATGTATTTTACACAGAAGTAAGAATCCCAAAACAATGACACTGACGATCTCAAAGAATATAATGATGTATAAACACGTAATCCGTTAATGTTCAACATTCAGTCTTTCTCTCCTTCAATTATTTTCTACAGAAGTTAGATTAGATTGTAATTATATGATACAATATTTGCGATTTAATTAAACAAAGTTTAACCAATTATAGACAAATTTGTACGTTTTACCCTTATTAAAAATCACGCAAAGGCTTTACATCTTGCTCACGCAATGTATAATGTCATAGGATGCTTAAGCAAAGAAAATAACATAAAGCTAATGATCATAGTGTAATTTCAAAATTGAATTCTAAAAGAAAGCGAACAGCGCCGTTATCAAGTTCCCTTTGCTAAACTTTGTACAGCGATTATAGCTGTTTTTTATTTTCATTGCTTTAATGTTCTCGCGCAAAATACACGTTAAATTGGTTCAACAAACCATCACTCTAAAATAAGTATCCCCCAAAACGTAGCATGAATCCGCTTTATCTGTGGAAAGAGGATGTCAACTTTATTTGTGATCAACTGTTCATTTTGTCATCCACCATAGTTAAAGTTGATAATTGTATTGCAAGTGTGGTCAAAAAAATATTTTAAATAGTTTGTACAAGTTTAGTCAATTTCTTTGATTTGAAAAACTTATGCTGCCAATTTAATACAACGCATCCTCCATATCCATCACTATAAAATCCGCCATATTGGACTCCATATCCTTCACCATGCCTTAGCCCGTAACCACCATGGCAGCAGGCCCTGTAGCCAACCCTACCTCAATAACCACCTCCGTAACCTTTACCACCTCTTCCGTAGGCGTGATATTACTTCAAGATGATACTGGCAGGGGCCACGAGAACGGCGAGAAGCATAACATAGATCTTAATTTTTGATTGCTGCAAGAGTAAATTAATTATGAAGCATATGTTTATAAATATCAAATGTGTTTATTCATTCCAATTTAGCAATTGATTCATTAATAATGATAAGGCATGTTACTAGCATATCTCTTATCATAAGACGTTACAGATCATGTAATTTGGGGTAATACCTCTAATTCAAACATAACGACACTTATACGGCTCCAAAAGAGGGCTTGCCATTTAATTTAAGATCAATGTATAGACAATTTTCAGGATGCAATGAATATATAAAGGTTTTAACAATACATGAAAGAATATTTCTTAGAAAAGCCAAATTGATGTATAAAGTATCCAGAAAATCCATTCCTGTCTATCTAAGCAATAACTTTGACCAAGGAGATGCTGATGGTACTCCAAATGTAAGTTCCATAAAAAATTACATTATACCTAGGCCAAGGAAGGAATTGTTTAAAAAACGGTTTCAATATACTGGTCCAGTAGTATGGAACAACATTCCCAGCGACATAAGGCAGGCTCCTAGCATTTCTTCTTTTCATAATCAATGTCTTAAATGGATGAAATCTTTAGAAAATTGAACAGTGCTGGTACCCCAAAAAAAATTCTGCCTGCTTGTCTGTAGTTTTGCATTATTTTCAAAGCTGTTTCAACGCAGAATGATATTTTATGATTTTATATGTTTATGTTTTTGCAGATGCCTGTGAATGTGTTACAAGCTTGATACTTTGAAATTTAAAATTCCTTAATTATTTAGTGTCGAGCCAGACTCTTCACATCATGTTTTATGTATTGTATATAGTGTACATAACAGATAAAAGGCCTCAAGGTAGATTAGTTCTGTAATTAATTGAGTTGCCTTCTCTAAAAAAAGTCTTTCTTATTATTATTATTATTATTATTATTATTATTATTATAATTATTATTATTATTATTATTATTATTATTATTCTACATTATTTATATTAAATATAACTGTGTATGGAATATAACATTCACTTTAAATTTCAAATGGGCAGATCAAAATGAGCAAAAATATTCTGTTTTTAAGATTTACCGAGAAAAGATACAGATAAGAAAACAGTTGTTTTCATCGTTTGTATGCAGTTATGTTAGCTTATCAAGAGTTCAACAAATTATGCTAATTTGAAAGTCTTCATGATTCAAAGGTGAAGAGTAGGTAGGTTGAAATTCTTAATCTTTCAGCTATGTAACCAAATAAATTTCACAAGATACATTTTGTTCTGTGTACGCCCCATGCTATACGTTTCCCAATACTGTGATAATATGATATTGATGTTCAGAAACCTAACATGAAATAATCTCTGACTTTTAACACTTATAAATACTTAAATTAAATTACCATCAGAAAAAGTGTTAAAGAGAAAAGGGTAGCTAACAATAGCTAAAGGTGTAATGTTAACATTTACAATAATTTTCGTTATATAAAACGTTCTCCATATTTAGACTTAGCGTAGCAGTTTTAACACATTTTCTTCTAAGTTTAGAATATATTTTGGGGTTGACATGGATTATTGGTATGCGTCCTAAATTGACATTAAATAGAGTGAGGGTTCTAGGTCAGCCCAAACTAGTCAAGGTAAGTACCATATCAAGTTTGTGTCTGTGAAAATGGAATTCTACTCTCATTGTCTCATTAGCAAATTGACTTTCAAGAGCTGCCATACCTCTGACCTAATCAAATAATGAAACAGTCTATATATACCGTATTTACTAAAATTATAATATTTTCAGAACAAATATAAGCTATGAAATCTATTTATTTAGGAAGCTATTTACCTTTAGGGGACGGCTGTTCTTCTCTGTTCTATGCGAATTAGCATAGCACGAAGTATTTATACAAATCTCCATCTACTTTTTTGGTAATGAATGCAAAATTCAGCGTTTGAACATTAATTTTATAACTAGTATACAAAATGGATCGACCGGCAATAATTAAATCACATGATAACATTGATGTATTACGTGACCTATCTAAACCTTGAATTATCTACGAACCCAAGACCAACATATTGACAAAAACATTATCGCAGAAAAATTAATTGCCAATAAATCAGAATCGAAATGTCATTCAGAGACAGTAGATAATAATTTTGAAACATTATGATAAAGTATTTTCTCCTGTCTTCCAACTCTGTATTTGTGAGATTGGTACCTAATTGTCGATTGAATTAGTATGAAGTCATTAGATGGTCCAACAAACGAAAGTTTTTCTGCTGTGCGATCGATGCTAACATGTCTGCTATTTTACTGTTGAATACTTATCATTATGTTAGCGAAAATGTAACCAAACACGGGTTGTCATTTAATAACGTCAAATTCTTATATTAAATGCAGACACTACGTATATCACGTTTGGCTGGACTTGAAATTTAAATAGGTAGCTTTTTCTGATTAATTAGACTAAGAAAATACTATTTTACACAATATAAAGAGTGCAGCTTCAGTTATCCTGCTGCATAAATTGATAATAAAAGAAAGTTAACCGTTATACATGAAAACATATTCATCCATTCTATTTTTGATATTTTGGTTTCAATCAATGATTATAATTACCTCATTAATATTTCTCAGTCATCTGTGTACTAGTTCAACTTAAAATGCAGCTACGATTGATAAACATAACGTGCGCGTAGTAATGAACATATATTTTGGTATTAATTAGACAACATCGCTGGTCTGTTTTTGTTAAAAATAAATCAATCATGAATATGAACACTTTGACCCTTCCTTCATTAAATAAGGCTACAAACTCATTTTAAGAAATATTTAATGTTCTCATATCAATTGAATCGAAATTTAGGTACAAGTCCCCCAAATAAATATAAACGACGGATGTAATTTTCACTAAATACACGTGCCAAACGTATGTTATCGGAGTGACATTTTTGACTTTTAAAGCTTTTGTCTTGGATTCTAATTTACTGAACTTGGTTTTTGAACGAAACACTTTGGGCACATTGATTGCCTCTGCGACGCAGACATTTTCTGGTTACCTTGGGATGCCCAAAACGTGCTTATGGTTATGAGCCAGATTTACAGACAGTTATTTTATATTGAAATTGAATGATTTATCGTCAAACGTTGTTCGCCATATATTTCTAAAAAAAAGTAGAGGAGGACGTCTTATAAATATGGAGTGCCAGTGCTTGGAGAGCATAGAAGGCCGCCGTCTTTGAAAGGTAAGTACGTTTCTGAAACAAGCATATTCAGTACTTGTACTTAATCTCAAAAGAAGATAGGCGAAGATTGTGCATTTTGATTAATTGACGTACTGACGAATATTTAAATGTAAATCACCTACCGTTAAATTATTTGCTATTTCAATAGTTGTATACAAATTATTTGTCCAGTGATGTGAGGTAGTACGTATCCTGGCTGGTATGGTGGAATTAAAACCAGAATCATACTGATTGTACATATGGCATATTATATTATGGTCATCGTGGCTAAGAAATATATTACAAACACAAAATTAAGGTTTAAAACAACAATATTTCATATAAAGATGCATATCGAAAGTCCAATAACGTTCAAATCTAAAGATTCGGCATAATAAATCACTCTGAATCAATCAATCATCGGTTCTTGGAATTTTTTAAATAATAGTTCAAATACTGCTAGGTTTTGATTTACGTTATGCCAGAAATACTTCATTTAAAATAATTTGGTAGAGTAAGAAATCATCATACAAGAAAACACTTTTATTAACTTAAAAAAAGGTGATATTCGACGTTAGTCCCATATTTGGCACACATTTAGTCTTCGGTTGATATCGTGTTCGTAAAAACATTACAGTATCTCTGACCACGGACACTGACGCTCGTATTTTGTACTTCGATAATGGTGAGATCATTGCCATTATAAAAATCTAACCATGCGTGGCAGTTTACAGTGGACAAAATTATGCAACCAGATTTGTTGAGTAACAAAACTTAACACGCAAGATTAGGATTTTAATATTTCGAGTGCCTATTCAAAGTAAACTGAAGAGAGGTGTGAAAGTCGAAACCATCGAATACACTTGTACGGTCCTGTATAAATAACATGAATATATAGGATATTTGCAGTTAGTATGAAATCTTTTTAATGCAATGCTGAAAGTTTTAAAACATTTGAAATAGATGCAATGCAGGTATTTATGATTTAACAAAATCAATATCTTCTCGTAGCCATCCAAAAATGAAGGTCGTAGTTTTGCTACTCGCTGTCCTTGTGGCCTCTGCCAATGCTTTCCTTAAGAAATATCACGGTTACGGAGGCGGCTATGGAGGCGGCTATGGAGGAGGCGCTGGAGGAGGCGCTGGAGGAGGTGGCGGATATGGTGGAGGTTACGGAGCCGGATATGGAGGCGGCTACGGTGCCGGATATGGTGGTGGTTATGGGGCAGGGTCTGGTGAAGGATATGGAGGCGGATATGGTGCAGGGTATGGTGGTGGATATGGAGGTGGCTATGGAGGTGGCTATGGAGGTGGCTCTGGAGGAGGCCAAATGTACAGATGGCCACGTAAGTCTTAAATATACTGGAAATGTATCAAATATCTACCATCTGTTCAAATGATGCTATGTATAGTATCTATTGATCAGAAAACGATTTGACATCATCAAACTACAGATACAGTGGCTTCGTGTTAACCTTTTTGGCTGTCTGTCTTCAGAAAAGTGTAGTTTTTTCTTGTAGAGAAAGCTTGCCATGACAGCCTTAGTTTTGCTACTTAATAAATTAACATATATTTTAAAAGACTTGAATGGTTATTATGATCACGTGTTAATTGATTAAAGATGAAAAACAAATACATAATAGGCAATATTGTAAAGGTTACGAGCTTCGCATGTTTAATTCGTATTGCTGGTAAACTGTTATCTATTATATATGTGAAAATTATTTTCCTGCGTGAATCCTAGACGTTACTATAGTGTTTGTATTTCTTCCTTTGTTTTCGTGTCGCTAATTTTAAATCATATTGTATATGCAACGAGAAAGATGTATATAGTTGTTTGAGTTAAACTCTGAATTTGAAATTATAATTGGGATCGTATAGAGGATGTTTAGAAATAATTTGATAGAGTGACTGACTATAATACTGTCTCGGAATTGATTGTAAGCAGACCGGTAGAGCGAGCCAGAACATTCCCATTCTACACCTCAACTCCACAAAATATGCCCCGGAAATTCCTTGAGTATGTTCCCTTTATAGTTAGAATGTTCGAAGTATTGACGGAAATGGTTATTTACCGGATCTTCATGCAACGTCATCTTTTGGGCTAATAACGGACGTCCATTCCCATAGATCCCTTGCCATATTGTTATATATCGCTGGACTATCATTCTGCATTCGCCTCTTCTTGCTTAGAAAAGACCGAGGGCTATATATAAAAACAGATTTATATCATTATGGTCATGGAGCGATACATATACTAGAACTGTACAGAAGACTTTCCATTGGTGTCGCTAATGTTGGAATGACACTTGATCAAACATGTAAGATGTGTCAGACGAAATGGCAAAATCCATGAGAAGATCTGAAGTGTCGTCAGCGAAAGAGATTGGCATTATAATCCATTCATACAAATAAGTAAAAACAAAATATGGCATATAATCGTATTAAATAAATGAAAGTACTGATTGAATCATCTTAACATTGTAAAGGTTTCTCAGATCAATCATGTTTGTCCGATGATTTTTCTAGTTGACAAGATCCATTACACTATCTCTCTCTCTCTCTCTCTCTCTCTCTCTCTCTCTCTCTCTCTCTCTCTCTCTCTCTCTCTCTATATATATATATATATATATATATATATATATATATATATATATATATATACACACACATACATATATATCTATATCTATATATATATATCTATATCTATATATATATATATATATATATATATATATATATATATATATATATATATATATATATATATATATATATATATACATGTATTTATATAATTTTTTCCTTAAATATATTTTGTTGTGTGGGTGGTGGTATGATAGTTAAATATTACAGTATTCATGATATACAATTATCTATAAGCTTTGCATCCGCTTAATACCTAATCCTACGTCAATATTCATATGAATCCTCTCATTCACAGATTACAAGAAGTATTAAACGCGTAATGCCTGCTAAATGGATGGTTCAGTATTTGGAAGACACGTTGAAATTGGGGACTGTCACGTGCTATTATATCTACTGACTTCTCTTCATGTTGATTGCTTATGTACTTGATTGAATTCTTTCTGATTAAATGCAAACATAAAAGAATTGTCATTGCTGTTCTATTTTGTTGATCTTGTTATACTATTTACTCTTACCGGCGAATGAGAAATTACTTTTGCACACTTAACAATTTATTGTAAAACTCGTTACTGAAGTTAGTGTCTTCTTTTTAAAATATTTTAAATATTTTTGACCTTGATTTAAAATCCGTGTCCAGGTTATCATGGATATATCCATTCTTCTTTTACCGTGTGCATCAATTGGGGACAAATTAAACAAACTGAAAAAAAAGGAAATTATGTCATATTATTGTCAGACCTTTATGAATATGTATTAGTTTGGTCAGATGTTCAGCAACACAGTGCCTCAACGACCACACTAGGTCAAGAGACTGATGATGATGATGATGGTGATTAGTTTGCAATAGCTCATACAAACTGTAGTTTCCAAGGTGATTTTACATACATAACAATATGCATGCACACAAACAAATGCACACACACACACACACACACACACACACACACACACACACACAATAACCGCAGGCACATGAATGGTGCAAGTAAAATGAGATTATCATAGTGACAGGCGGAATGATCTTTCGTAACAAACCCAATTAAGGATCCCATAGTTGGCAGTGGTACTTGAGAAAAGACATGTATTCAGCATATGATATAGACCCTAATTATGAGTATAATTCTAAATTTAGTGACCAACTTTGGTATGTTCATTATACGTAAAGTCAAACATGTTTCACATAGAAGTGAAGTATTCCTTATTCAGGACAAGCTGACAATGCGGATTTTGCGTCTGAAATCAATACTGTCAAAATAGTGGTTTACCATTATTATAATTCGAAATGCGGATGTATCATCAATTGCTCCAGACGATATGCTAACAATGCGTATTCCATGAAAACATGTTGCTCGATGTGATGTCTTTTCTGAAACAATCATCTCTAGTTATAAGACTGATTTATGGAGAATATGCTATGGGTGAGATGATTTAGTTTCGCATTCTTTACAACGGAAGATAGCGCTATTAATCGTATCGACATGTTTCTAATTTTAAATATAATTCGTCCAAGATTCGCAAAGTTGAAAAAACTAATCTACCCTCTACTCAGTGAAAACAAAATTATTATGAGAATACAACGGTAAGGATCTGACTGTTTTCTGGCTCTTCTGTCCTTACTATCAAATTCTTTTCAGGCTAAGTATTATGGTCCTTACACAATTGAAGAAAAGAAAATAAGTGATTTAAATTGTATGATTAATACTCCAGTGATCATGATTGTCGAGTTAATCTTTTAATCAGTCATTCAAGTTAGATTATTCTGTTCCACACAGTGAGGATTTATGCGATGAAATACAGTCGTACTGTAGTGACATTTTTTGCAAACCATTTCTCATTTAGAAGTATTTTAAAAAACTCTGTAACAGAAACTTTTACATCTACATTAGCATGACAACAATGAACAAAATTGTATTAGATGATTATTGACTTGTTTTCACATATAACCTCACGAACAAATATGATCTATTATGAGCTTGAAATTGTATATTCCGCATATATAAAATAGCATACACACAGGATAAACTCTGTCAAGCAGGAAATTGTAATAAAAATGGAAATTCGGTATTTGCTGGAGAATGCTTAGGCAGAACCAGTTAAACTGGAATTTAACTAATGATAATGATGATAATGATAATGATGATACTCCTTTGCTGAAACCAGATAATGATTTCGGTATGTGCACCGACTATAGAACAGTGAATAGTGAGGCTGACACATAGTCATTTTATTGATAAGAGTCAATGATTACATTGAAAAATTACAAATGTAAAGAATGTGTTACAAAGTGTGACCCTTTTCAAAAGATTGAGAGAAATTCTACTGAAGGAAAAGGCAAGGGAAATTTCAGCATTCGCAAATTCAGAATGATTTCATCAAATAAAGAGATTCCCTTTGGAATGAAAACTTTATACTTTCCAACATGTAGTGAAGATGATTAAATATGTTGTATATAATTGCGACGCGTCCATCATACGATCGGACAGTTCGTGTATATACTAGGTGATGACAATTGAAATTGGCGCCATAAAATGGTGAGTTTGCTGCTCAATTCTTCTTTACATATCGCGGTTATGTACAAGTCTTGGGTGTGGGACTTTGATGGTGTTAAAGTGATAAGAATGAAAGTTAAAGGAATGGTTGCTCAGGGAGTAATTGAACTCGCAGACTCTACATATAGTTCCCCAGTTGTTCTGGCATAGCAGAAAGATGTCATCCATCGTTTATAATTGGACTATCGCTATAGGATTCTAGGATTCTGCAATTTAGATTATTTGGGACAAACGCTAAGCCAAGGCTCACTGCCACCAAGGCTCGCAGCACGTCCCACTCCTAGGTTTAGCCGGTTACTACCAGAAGTATGTGGCGAATGTCAGCGTAATTGCGGAACCGATGTCCGATTTGACCAAGAAGAGTGCTCCATATAAGTTTGTCTGGACCGATGCGTGTGAGCAAGCCGTCCAATCTTTCAAAGATAGACTTATATCCGACGCTGTTGTCCATTTACCGGACTTTACAAAAGAATTCGCTCTGCGCATGGACGCGAGCAATACCGGTGTTGGTGCAGTGTGGCTGTAAGCAGACGATGGGGCGTATGGCAGTTGGAAACTGTCTTCAGCCGAGAGAACTACTCTGTATCGTAGAAAGAATGTATCGGAATCTTTTTCGGCTTATCATGGTTCGAGCAGTATTTTTACGCACGAAAGTTCATTTTGGAGACTTATAATCACCCACTTGCTTACCTAGCACAAGCGAACCTCTCGAATGGATACCTGACGAGGTGGTTACTGTTCTTGCAACAATATCAGATGCAGAGAAGGTGTATCGAAGGCGCCGATAACGGAGGAACAGATTTTACGAGTCGGAGTGCCGTCCTCTTTAATGCACATTTCTTGCATTATTGAGAGTAGCAAACTTCTATATTCAGCTACGTAGTTAGAGTGTTGTCTCATTAGTTGATTTATGTATATATTATGTATAAATCCATATTTTAGAACAAAATCCCGAAGTTATTGTTAAGCCTGGGGATTTAACGAATCGAAGACAGAATTTTGCAGAATCATAGCATGTGGGTTCGACGTCTTTAGAGTTACATATTTTTAAATCTCTAAATTGCCTTCAAAAGTATTTAATCACTGTGCAAACAGGACTATTGCCGAAGGGCGTATTCAGGCCGGGTACCCTGTAGCGCGCAAAGATTGTGTAAAGAAACCTGGACCCAGCAATAACGAACATTAAACGGTAGGAGTGTCGACGAATTTGTAATGAGAGAAGCTAGATCTTTCTCTGGGCGGGGCTAATACTTTAGGCTGTATAAGGCTTCATTCTTATTCATAATTGCTGGCAGACCCATCGATGAACTTAGGACGAATTGCAATATAAATTATTATACAATAACGATCGGTAGATACAGTGTGTCTTACAATCTTCATTGAGTAATTATATTCGTGCCTAGAGCGCAAGGCATGAATCCGATAAGTTGAAATTTATATGTACATAGGGCCTGGTAAAATAGTTCGCCCATTAGCCTGATGAAAGGTCGTTGAGAGCGGGATTAATGTCAAAGAGTAGAGTATGGATGCAAAGGTGTACGTCTCTTATATTTTGTCAAGAAGCTGCCAGGAAGCCATGAAAGTCGGTGGTAAGATATTTCAGGGTGTACGAAGTGCCGACCAGGAGAGAATACGAAGGAAGGCGTGGCCATTTTAAAGATAATATTCCTAAGGGTATCATATTGTTTACATGGATGTAAATAAAAACTGTTAATAAGATAAGTAGTTGAATATATATGTTGATTACACTCGTATATTTAGGAAGATATGGTCTAAATTGCAATAAGCGACATGGACGAACTGATTACCCAGTTCTTCATTTGCCATGCTCACAAATAATACAAAACAATGAAGGGTGACATATTCAAGCTATGCCATGTTTCGAGAAAAACTGAGCCAGGCGCTTGCATCATAACTGTTTATGGACCTTACGGCTAACTGAGATATATATGTTTCATACAGAAATACATAATGATAAACCTGGCTCCGAATGTATAAATGAAGATAGTTTTGAGTATAAACATAATGAATTGAGAAAGAAGATGAAAATAAATGATATATCATATGACCATGTACACGTTGTTTAATTTTAAAGAAAAATGTTTGCCTTGAACCATGCAAAATGCAGAGTTCATCAACGCAATCTTCGATTGTATACATATTTCAAGTTAGCGTGTGACAAACACAGAAGACACTTCATTAGTTGATTCTAAATATACAAGATCAATTAAAACATTTTGATAGAATTGCGAAATAGTGTTTGATATCTCGTTTTCTATTTCTTATAGAAAATAAGAATTTAATTTAGTCCCCATGTCTTGCTAGAAGGTGTCTACCCCATGTTTGTTTCTCAGGCTGAATATTTAGTCTGTGTGTGTGGTTACAAAACGCAATAAATAAAGTACATATTTATATAAAAATGATTGACACTGTTAATTTCGGGGTAGAGGTTCATTATATGTATGCGTCGCTGTTTTTAGGTCTAATGACAGAACTATCGTATGATTCGTTTTGTATGTTATGTTAATCGATTGAGAACGTACACATACCAACGTATCCAAACAACTGGAGTGTTTTTTTGGTACAAGGGAAATAACTCTTCCTCTAGTAATGTAGCTAGTTGTTTTGTATAACCCAGTTACAACGCGTTGTGGTTTTATATAGCACATGAGTTGTCATCTTCTAGGCGGGACACAGGATTGTCTTTTTTGAAGCCGGGTCAGTGTTGAGACATTTATTAACACAAATAATCCTTTATCTCCGGGAATGTAATAACAATGAGTTGCAGGGTGGAACGGGCTTTCAACACGTCTAAAATCACTACTTATGGCAAACAAAATCATAATTGATTTTAAGCATATTTTATGTATCACCTCGCAAACAATTCACTTTTAACGTTTCGTTTATTATTATTCCTGTACATATATTTCGTAAATTTATGAATATATTACCATTTTGGTCACCTTTATCATATGTAATAATGTATTAATGAACGGTGTTATTAACTTGTAAT